>OLMO02000277.1:12003012-12015371 GCA_900291935.2 Cassiopea xamachana | reverse complement strand
AATATTCTTAAATTATTCTTAAATTTTAGCAATTTTGAGCCTCAATATTCTTATAGACTTTATTCTTATAAAATAAAAAGAGTGTATTCCTTTGCTATCCAGGCGTAGATACATCTTTGAAAATTAAGACTAATTTTAGAAGTATCTAAGGCTCAAAGCCAAAAGTCTTTACGACTATGGAGGCTCAGCGAAAAATTGGGTATTATTATACATATATTTGTGTATTAGTATTAATAACGTACACATTGAATTTTGCAATCATAACCCCTACGTTAGGATAGAGAGCACTGCAGACCAAGTTCAAATCTTCTACTCGCAACCAGTTAACCAACCATTATACGATTTTTTTAAGAATCTGTTTATAAGCAACCTAGCACTAGACGCCCTAAATTCTAAGAAATTTTTAGAGCTACATGGAAAGAATTAATATTTGATTACATTTGCGTTTTGTTTCCGCATTCAGTGCAGTTCATGTCGTTGAATTAAGAAACTTTCAAGAAACTTTTAGAACTAAAGTGCTGCCAAAAATTATTGCATTGCTTTTACTGCTAGCCTTTTACGTCATATTTTTTATATAAAAAAGCATGTATGGTAACTGAGATTAAATCTGAAGTTATCACAGCCTATAACAATCAAAGGAACACACATCGCTCTTAAAGGCTCATAACTCGGACATGAAACTAGCCGCAGGTGAAAAGCTAGCTAATCAATTGAAAAACCACTTTGTGTAGAATAAATTGCAAAACATACCACCTCCACACTAAAGTTTAATGCATACCCATAACGATTTGGTTGTCATCATCTAAAACCTCTGTGGTTAGGAGTCCGGCGCTATGTACTACAGAAACTATATGTATTGTCCCCATGATAACTTTTAGTGTGGTCTATTTGCCTTCTAAGGCAGCGTCCACACTAATACGTTTTCAGAAGGCTCCGTTGTCAAAAGCTTCGTTTTCGATCGTACTAGTGCGGACGGAAGGCAAACACGCATCTAAATGTATCCGATTTCATAATAAGATTCATACATCTAGATGCATATTTGTCTTCCATCTACACTAATATGATTGAAAATGGAGCTTTTTTGAAAACGGAGCTTTTTGAAAACACAGCTTTCTGAAAATGTACTAGTGTGGATGCTACATAAAATGGAATCGAAAACACACTGGAAGGCTGTAGCAATCATTTTCGGAAGCTATGACTACTTTGTTAGCATTGGTGACTTAAACGAGGTTCAAAGGTAAAGGCCTGATTTTGGAACAGCTCAACCCCCTAAAGTCGTTTGCATCTATTCAGCTTTTCAACAATTATCTCTTTTGTTATTGTTAATTCTTATTCTGCATTCTTACTTCGAATGTAGCAATTCTTAATGACTATTGGCAGGTTGCTAACTGTCAATTACACGGCCTCAGTTCATAGCAATTAATATAATATTTGTCCATTGTAGGATACTTGAAGTAATTAAAAATATAGTAGCTCTTTCATGGCGTGGCACCTAGAGCCTCCTTTGTTGCAGTTTTTAATATGCTCGTTAGGAACCTTGAATGAGGCGGTTAGGATTCAATATTTTCGAGCATATTGTTGACAAACTATGTAGTTTGTCCCATCAAATTCATTGACCTCTGTCCAGTAGGGGCGCTTTTTATGATCCATTACTTAGTTTGATCTTTCTTTGGAAGGACAAGATGGTATATCAGCTAAAGAACTGAAGGTGGTAGGATCAGAGTTCAGTTATAGCCTCAGTATGATTGCCAATCTGAGTTTTGAAGAAACAAAGTACCCTTCTACATGGAAGATAGGAAAGGTAAAAACAGCACATAAAAAAGAGGACAAAACAGAGTCAGAAAATTATAGGCCATTAACGATGCTAAGTATTCAAAGCAAGATAGTTGAATCAGTTGCTTGTAACTCATTAGATAAACACCTTGAAAGCTCCATTCACAAAAATCAATGGGCATACAAGAAAGGTCTATCCACAGAATCACTTCTTTTGTACCTTACAGAACAATGGAAAGGACACATCGACCAGGGAGACATAGTAGGGGTTTTAATGATTGACTTCCGAAAAGCTTTTGACTCGATTGACCACAGCATACTTTTTAGAAAAATGAAAGAGATAGGAATGGAGGGAAAGATGCTTGCATGGATGAAAAATTACACAGAAGATAGGACACAGTTTGTGGAGATCAATCATAAGAGATCTCCAGTCAGGAACATAAATTATGGTATACCACAAGGATCTGTGTTTGGACCAAGACTGTTTTCTATTTTTGTGAATGATCTGCCCACATGCAACACAACAGGAGAGATAAATATGTATGCAGACGATACTACAGCACATGTAGTTGGGAACAGTATAGATGAGGTTATACTGAAATTGAATGATGTAGCTGAACAAATTCACAGTTGGTGCATTAAGAACAAATTAACTGTTCATGCCAAGGAAAGTAAAATTATGATTTTACAACAAAGAAGACTCATTGGACCACTCTTACCTGTTAAAATGGGTCAAAATTGCCTAGAATATGCCAACTCAGAAAAAGTTCTGGGGATCAACATTGATGAGAAGCTAAGTTGGAAGGAGCATGCAGATAAAGTTGTGAAGTCAATGAGCTCAAAGATTTGTATGCTAAAAAGACTTAAGTATTTGCCATCAAACATGTTAGAAGAAATATATTATAAAACTGTGATCCCTGCCACCACTTATTGCATATCAGTATGGGGATCCTGCCCAGAACCAACATTCAAAAGAGTGGAAAAACAACACATAAGGGCAGCAAAAGTCATTTACAGATTGAATAAATCAATAAAAGATGAAGATGTACTAGCAGCAGTCAACTGGCAAGACCTTGGCTACATCTATAAAAGGAAAATTGCAATTGAAATGCACAAAGTAACATTCGACACCAAAAGTAGAATAGCTCATCAGTACTGTGTTGGAAGACAGTCTTTGAGAAAGGGGGCAAAATTTGAAATAAAGAGAATGAGAACCGAACTTGGAAGACAGTCAATACAGTTCAGGGGTCCCATAATATGGAACTCATTAAACAAAGAACTTAAGAAGCAAACAAATAGAGAAACTTTCAAACGCCATTTAAGATCAGACATGAAAACATTAAATAAATTGTCTTTTGGAAAAGAAACAACATTTAACGCAAATAGGGATGAACATTATGTTTAGTATTAGAAATAAGATTAGAGACAATTTTAACATTCACGTTAATTTTTAAACAAACTTTTGTAATTAGGCTAGTATTAAGCAGGTCCACATCAGCTGTTTGCTGCCAAATTTTGACCTGGGTAAATTAAATCATGTATGTATGTATGTATGTATGTATGTATGGAAAGAATTCTAGCTTTTGACCTTGATCTACGTGTGCTTTTGTCGTGACGACATGCGTGTACACGCTTTTTTTATAAGAAACCAGTTTACAAGCAACCTAGTATAAGACAGCCCAAAATTTAAGAAACTGTTTGAACTACAAGGAAAAGGCCAAGAAACTTTGGACAAATGCTACCTGGTTCAATGTAATACACATATTTTTTATAAGAAAAAAGTTTATAAGAAAATGAGGCTCAAATCGTCAAAATCTTAAGAAAATCGTAAGAAAATCATGAGGCTCAATTTCCAAAATTAGGTGTTTTTACTGGCGAAAAATCGATATTTCTTCGTTATTGCATTCAAAATGTTTAAAGATGGGATTCAAATTCAAGTATAAAATATCAACAACGAAAATGTAAACCATTTTAGCCAGCTTATTTCAGTAAAAGTTAAGAAACAGCGAAGAAAAATTTAAGAAAATCTCAGGCTCAATTTCGGGAAAAGTTAAGAAAATTGAGGCTCAGGCAAAATAATGGTTTTCTTATAAAAAAAAAACGTGTACTCAACTAAATAAATGTGAACGTGGCAAAGCTTTAGAATTTAACTCGCAATGGAGCAATTTGTCTGCTATAAGACAAATAGTTTGCTATATTCATGCGTTTTGTGCGCTTTCACTGCAATTTAGTTCGCTAAATTAAGAAACTTTTAAGAAGCTTTTAGAATTAACATGTGGCCAAGAATTAAGAAACTTTTAGTACAAGGCCTTGAGCCACCTTTCTTATAGAAAAAAACCAACCGTGTATATCCATCCAGAAAGTTCGGCTTGAAAAAATAAAGCAAATTTGTTATCGCTAAAATTATAATCCATATTTCATGCTTTGTCTCTCAAGAAAGCTACACACTTCCTCTACATATAGTCTATATGAATTTAAATCACTTAAATTTTAGAGTTATTAAAAGTAATGCAATACTCAAACTTTATCAGGACACTGATGATAACTGTACTTATTTTACTGAATGTTATCCTGGTAAAATTTTCGTTTTTATTTATCATTATTATCATGGATTAGATTTTTGCTTCTCTACGTTTCTTTTAGGATACCAAAAAAGAATGATTTTGAATGCTATTAAATTCAGTTTCATGTTGTAGTAATATCTAGTGTTCTCCTTTTCTAATTTTGATACGCTCCTTGGGAATCGCAGCTGAATTATAAACTTCAATAGGAGAACCATAACGATAAACAAGATTGAGATTTTTTCTTTTTATTGCAACACAACCAGATTTAATTAGAGATAACCGTGTAAGACTAAATCATGGCTATGTCAAATTAATTCTGGTTTTGTCGCAATAAACGGAAAAGAAATCACAGTCATGTTTTTGTCGTGGTTCTCCCAATACAGCAAATTTTGGTCCACAATGAAGAAACTAATTTATAAACCTGTAGTGCTAAAAAACATTAATTTCCGTCCCAGTTTAAGGCTCCGTTTACACGAGAACGTTTTACATGTATACGCAGCCTAAGAAACTTTCAGTACCGCGTCCGATCGAAGGTCCTTAAAGGCGCAGTGAAGTGAATTGTTTTTATTGCTTCAAAATGGCCAACTATGCTCCAGAATCATGCCCTCATTGGTCTTTTTCTCATTTGCTACCGTTTTCCTGCAAACAATAGGGGTATTATTGCTACCGGGATTAGAATAACTTCAGCCCTGAAACAACAACAACTTATACCCGTGTGACTTAAGACGGTCAATGCAATCTGAAATTATTGGCCAACAATACTGTATTTTCCGGTTTCCACTCTGAAAGGCCCTAAATTTACGATGAGTCATGCATTGATCCAGATTTATGGGAGGAATATATCAATAAAGGGCTAAATGAAGAACTACTACCTGTCTTACTACCCCGTCTTACGTCACAAGTCCTTCGCAAAAAGTTTTGTCAAGGTCATATTTTTAATGGCTGTTGTGCAAAACTTGCTTCAAATCTGGATGCCAATGTTGGTCTATTCATTTTATCTGACCCTAGACAACATAAAAAGTATGTTTCTTCAATTTTCATAATTTTGATTTCAGTGCGCCTTTAAAGAATGAAAACAAGTGGTCTGAACAGTTTGGTAACCCGGGGACGCCGTTGTAGACAAATAGGGCATTGAAATCGTTCAACGTAAAACTGAACCAAAACAATATGGGTATGACATTGCTGTAGATTTTAGCACGCATTGAGGCATTTTGTTTGTTATAATTGTTGGAGATCTTTATTCAATAGCACAGCGATTAAAATCAACATTGAATCATAGCATAACAACCAATAGGAAAAACCAGCATAAAAAGTGATATAACGGAAGTTGAAAAAGGTCCACAGTCTCAGCTGTCAATCAGTAATAACAACAAACCAATAGAAATTCATAGCGAGTGTAATATTTCAACAATAATACTAGTAGTTTGCTACATCCATGTTGTGTTAGCGTTTTTACTGCAATTTAATTCATTGAATTAAGAAACCTTTAGAACTAAAATGTGGCAAAAAATTAATAAACTTATACTTCTAGGCCTTGAGTTAGGTTTCTTGTCAATTTATTATCAAATATAGTGATATTTTGTTCATTATTTTTGTGGTCGACAATTGTAGCTTCCATTTCCTCCCTTAAAAAGTTAAATTCTCCTAGAGGGATATCCCCCATGTAAGGAAACACTCAGTGGTGACTTTTAAACTTTAACAAGGGGGGCTCTAAGTGCAACCATTCCCACACTTGGGGTGTGGCCCAGCTGCAACCACGCCTATATTTTCAAAGATGAAAATATGATAATTTAGTCTAATACTGGTATATTATAGTCAACAATTAGAAATGTCTAAATAACCACTCCAGCCCCAGAGCCCCTCCCCCTAGAAATCACCCCTGGAAACCCTATATTAGATTACTCTAGGGGTTTAAACTTTGGTACATGAACTTTGCAGCATGTTGAAAGTGCGAGGTGCATATTTCAATAGGCCACTTTCTAAAACAAAAAAGGCCGAATTTTCAAACTGTGCAGCAGGAGTGGCCACTAGGGGAGGTTATAACTCCCCCGTCGGAGCATGTGACCTCCCATCAGAAGGTTTCTAGCAGATATACCACCCTTTCTACAGAATCTTAGCTCCACTTTGGACGATTCAGCCCTCAGTCGGAAAATTCCTAGTACCAACCCTCCTGTACAGGGGTACTCTACCTGCAATTCTAAAGAAGTGGGTGAAGCACGTGCTCCCTGCCGTCCCCCTCCGCTCCTACGTCTATGTGTCGGAAACTATGCCTTTGCAGTTCAAGCACAGCATTCGCTAAAGTTCGGATGGGAAAGAAAGTACTATTGTCAATACATGCGGTTGCAAGGTGCATTCACTTCCATAGGCCTGAAGAACTCCTGCGTGGAGGTAGACGTTTAGCCAAAACTATACTCTTTGGCGTATGAAAATGCAAATGTCGGCGCACAGTGTTTTCGATCTTTGCAACCTCAGATGCAAGTTGGCGTACACCTGAGGAGCCACTAGCGTACCTCCGGCGTGAGTTCTAAGCGGAAAGCAAAATAGACTGTTGATGGTTTTCCATATGTATGCTATTTTACAGGGAACTCGTCTTTTACCAAAAAGTAGGAAACTTCAGGCGAAACAGAAAGTTACATTGCCGTATTTCCTCTAAAGAACCCCGCAGCCTCGCCAAACCAAACTGTACGATGCGGCCTTCATTAGAGGGCACCGTTATTACAAAACGAAAAATAAAACTTAAAACAATGTTTTCTTTTCAATAATAAGCGTAACAACAACTGTGAGAAAAATTTTCAAAAGTTCAAAAAAAATATTTTACAGTATGAAAAATATCAAAGAGCGTCAACATCGCAATGCCTCCATGACAGTCCTCGTTCATGATATGAACATTCTAACGCGGTGTTCATTAGAGGGCGGTGTTTTCTACAAAAGGGGCCATTCACATGTTACGTCACACGAATTTTGGCATTTTTAGACACCCAACCACCCCCAGTCACACTTTAACTAATTCAAAACTACCCACCCAGCACATAATGTGTGATGCCACACTGAATTTCAATAGGATATTTATGTCAGCAGCAGCCATGTTGTCATGTACGACTAAAAGCAGTTAAAATTGTCGATATGGCATCTAAAAAGGTTTTGCAGATTATTTTTGGACGCAGGGCCACATTTTTTCTAACAAGGCCAGACTTACTCATAAGTGTAGGAGGTGGGGCGGGGACGGGGGGCTGCAGCTCCCCCCAAATTGGGCAGAAATCCGTGTCACTCGGGAAAATTCTCTGAAAGAACAATATGAAATTTGGGCAGAAAGCTTACAGAAAGTTTGCAGCCCTCTAAATTTGACGTCCTCCTACGCCAATGGACTTGCTATTTTGAGGCCAAATGTGCTAAATATCCAGTTGCTAAAAAAGAAGTAACTTTACACTCCAAAAACAACTCACTCAACCCTTGTCACCATTTGTCACAAAAATCAAAGGACCTCCAGCCCCCTTCTGTGGCGTAATATGTGAATGGCCTGAAATTTTTGGCGAGAAGTGCTGCGTTCTTTCGAGTCCAACCAGTTAGTCTTTAAGTCTTTAAATAATCAGGCTCCTCAATATATTTGCAATCTCTTTCAAAGAAACTCTACGAGACTTAAGAAATACTGCAACGGATCTGAGGCTCCCAATGTATACTTCTTCGAATGGACAAAAAAGTTTTTCTTTCCGCTGAGCCACGTTATGGAATAACCTCGCAATTGGTGTTAAACAGGCACCCTCCCTTTCAGTTTTTAAGAAAAGGCTTCTCTTAGATAATTAACTTGGTTAGCATTTTAATCTTTTTCTTTCAATTCTACAATTACTTATACTTATACTAGGCTTTTAGGATGTTTGTATTTTAATTTCTACCTTTTCTGTTATTTTTCGATTTATTGTAAGTAGTTATTGCTGAAGGGTGTCCCTCCTTAAATATAGTAAATGAAATGAAAATGAAATTTACAGGGTGGCGTTTATTAGAGGGAGGCGTTTATTAGAGGAAATGCGGTATCCTGGGCATGGACTTTGCTTAATAATAATACGGGTGATAGTGAAAGAACGTTAAGGATAATATTTTTAAAACTTTAAGCTTTCGTTTCTGATCACCTTGTGATAGCACACAAATAAATTTCTTTTGAAAATATAACTACTACATTATTTGTTTGGCAACATAAATAAGAAACAACAGAGGGATAAAGTTAAAACACATACAAAAATAAAATTCATACAAAACTTGAACTGAAGACGCAAAACATTTGTTTCGTTATTTTCTCGATTACGCACATTACAACACGAGATATTTTGGGCTAGGATTTAGTTCAAAGTGCGACTTGTAAGCCAATCCATTATTTATTTTTCGTTAGAGAAATTAGCTTGTTTTCAAAATACAGCTTCCGCCGACTTGTGTCGAACCCGAAAAAGAAGACCGTATTGAGGAATTCCAGTTTACAAAATCTGAACACTGCATTCACGCAGGGAATTGTGCTTACAATAAAAACGCGGCAAGCTGTTCACAGAGCAAAATAAGGCATGTCTGAAAAACAGGCATAACAGAAATCGTAACTTAGTGGTTGGTGGTTAGATTTGATAAGTGTAACTGCACAGTAATTACACTTAACAAGTAAATAATGAATTCCCTGCTAAAATGATTAAACTTAACTGGAAAGGGGTCCATACATTCATATGAAGACACCTATGGACTATAGCGGTATATCATGGTAAATTTGCGAGTATCAGACTTATAACATCCGCCAGAACATTTGTAAACTTCAAGAGTACGGCACCTCTTGCATCAAAGTGAATCAGGTTTGCAAAGGCCTAAACGTATGATCGATGAAATCCAACGCTACGTTCTAATAAACATCCATGACTGAAGAAGTATTTACGAACATGAAAAATGGTTGATTTTACCTGTTCACGTGCGACCATAAGACACTCATCAACGTGCTATTATCCTCATCAAATCCATAGTTTCGGTTCAGATGAGAAAACACTCGAGATCTGGTCACCTGGATACACAATTGTCTCACTTCCTTTTCGTCAGATCACATTAATGTTTTTCTAGTACTAAAATTGATTTCACCAGTAACACAATCAACGGCTTAATAGTCGTTCAGTATAGTAAGGAAAACGCGATGCCTCAAATTTGATCTGTTTGTTTTCTTTGGTGTTAGATAAATTAATACCACAATCTTTGATTCATGGAAACAAAACGATTGAAGGCATGCTCCATTGGTTCTAATTACCGGAGCAAACGGGGGTATGATCAAGAGGACGTTGGGTGCTCTTTTGCAGCGTGATTTAATGCTTCTGGGGGAAAAGGCGCCCTCAATTGATCGATTGATTTCATGGAGCTTTTGTAAGTTCTTTTCTCGGTGTTCAGCTACAGATCACTCGCTGATCAAACACAAGCTTGTGTACAAGACAAAGGGTGAAATTTCCTTTTTCCCGTCTTTTCTTGCAGGAGGAACAAATGCTACCACATTCCAGAAAACAACTTTGGGCTGGGCTCGTGCTGAGCGGTTTTCGCCAAATAAACGCCTACAGCCTTTTTAGACCTTAAACAGTGGAGGCAAAATGGCATCTTTGTTCTACTACACTGGAAAGAATCAGGAATTCTATAGTTTAGAGAAAAGACTCTGTGGATTAACTGCAGTGGTGTCGTCCTAAAATCGCAACAAGGGGTGCTGTGATGTAGGAAATATATAGACCACGCTCGTGACCCCACCCATTTTTTGAATGTATGACTATGATTGACTTGTCACTGCTTTGCATGTGACAGTATTAGAAAAGGAGAAAGACAGCATATGATTTTAGCATTCTTCTTTTGTCGATAGGAGCGTAGTTGCCTCTCTCTTCCTTCGGAAAATGTATATTTAAGAGCTTATCCAGCCTCATATGCTCGATAAAAGGGGGCTGAGCCCCCTAAAAGTTCTCATAATTTTAAGAAGGGGGGCTGAGCCTCCCTTGAGCCCCCTTCCACAGCACGCCTGGTTAACTGTCTTCTGCCCTCTATGTACGTATTTTCGAACTCTGGACGCTGTGCGCATGTCCAAGTCGTAACTTGTTTCCACAAGATGCTTTTTTATAAACGAGGGGCCAAAATCACTAAATTCTAACCTAGCTGGTGTCAGATGCTGGCAATAAAGAGGCCTATTTTGCAAAGTGCAGTTCAAGTTTGGGAGCTGCAGTGGGAGAAGTTGAATTGGCAGACTGAAAACATTGCAAAATATAGTACATACAGTACACTAGAATCTACTCAATGCAGCATGTTACTTACGTCATGCATGATCTCTCTGCAAGAACTGGGACCAGATTAGATTGTAGTAGGGCTGGATCCGGCCCCAGGGCCGGAGGTTGGTGACCTTCTGTTATAAGGGAACCATTAAATAAGGCATTTACTGGGTCATCGAAGTGACTTCAAAGTAAAGGAGCCTGGTCACTAGTGTCGGAGATAGGCTCAGGCACAAAATAGCAAAACATGCTACTTTCTGAAAAAGCTGGAGGAGGCTAGTGTCCCCCGTTTTCGACGCCCCTGATCTACATGTAGAATGTGATAGAAAAACAAAAGCATTTTGTACTAAGAACAAAATCTCCAATGAACTTGTCAATTTAGAATATTTCATCACTGCCAAAAATTAGGAATTAAACATTTTCCTTCCTGTTTGAATTTGCATTTTTTCATAAACCAAACGTCTTTCTAGTCTCAATTGTGCTTTTTACCTTGCTTCTTTTTTAGTGAACACATTGTGTGCAAATTTCATGAAGCCAAATGTGTGGCTAAAGTAAGGAGTTAGTAACTTCTATCAAAAGAAGTCCTGTTTCATTGGTGATTTGCACAGATTAAAAAGATGCAAAGCTCTCTACAATCAACAAATAGCGGCAGAGTCCAGAAAGAGTAAAACCTTCCTCCAGCAGCCAATTCTTTACAGCATCGATATGCAGTTTCCCGTGTTGTCCCGCCATTTTGCCCATGCCTCATTCGCATGCACCAGAATTTTCTCAAGCCACACTTCTTTATAATATCACCGGGCCTTCCTCAAAACTGATATAAATTTCAAAAACCTTCCTCCATGTCACAGCCATGTAACCGTGACTTTTTTCTGGACTTCGAATAGCAGCACTGATTGATATAGATTTCAGAACCAATGCCTGTCAGATACGTTGTCATAAGGGGTCGTGACCCCAACCCCTCCCAAAATGTTGCTTATCGGCAGATTTGTATTACAGCAAAGTGCTAGGCAATGTTGCAGTACTGATAAAACTCGAGGGAAGTCTTTTTCCTGGCAAATTGTGGTTGCTTACCCAAGCAACAATGTCCCTTAGCTGCGTTCCTGGTGCTTGTGCAGAGAATCCATTTTAAACAGATTTGGTAAGAAGCTATGCAGTCTAAAGCTAAGCTTTAGGTTGTTATTTGGCTCACACCGAAATATGTTGGTGAATAGGAATATATTGAAAAGGGGTTTGAAGAAAATGACATCGAGGTGTGTCTATTTGTAGATTACAGAGTCTTCACTGTTTGTTAGAGTGTCCCTGAATGCATGTGCTCCCCCTACTTTTTGGTGCTTTCTACATCTCTAAGTAACAACTTTCTACCACTTATCTATACAAGAAATATGAAGGAAGAGATAAACGTTCTGAAAATTAGTACAAAATATCAACAGTATGTTCACACTACAACAATATTTTCAAATAATAAACCTGATGTACATAATGTAGCATATGATGTTACGTACATATATTTTGGGCTTATTCACTGAGATAATGCTATACCATTTGGTTACGATGGATCAGAAATAGCTTTCAATTTCAACAAGTTGAAAAAAGACGTAAGAAAAGGAGAAATAGAATTAGGGAATGGGAAGAGGAGGGTAAGGATGTGAAGCAATTGAGAGCTAGATAGAGACATATGTACACAAGTCTATATCGTATATCATAAAATTACATATACATCGTATATATATATATATATATACATATACATATGTATATACATATATATATA
>OLMO02000277.1:11988375-12002912 GCA_900291935.2 Cassiopea xamachana | reverse complement strand
ATATATATATATATATATATATATATATATATATATATATATATATATATATATATGCATCTACAGAAGGAGGAAGGGAGCTTTATTGCTAAACATGAATACGAAAGATGATTTTATTAAAATTATATTTCTTTACGATCACTCTAATTACTATTGAATTGTAAAGTTACCTTCTCAAATTTAAATATTCCAGAAACGACATTTTTCTTTGTTCAGTTCTTTGTCAATTTAAAAACTGCATTACTAGCGTATACTTGACTGCTAAGACCATATCTACAAATCCACACTAAAGCTATAATATACAAGAAACTGAGAATGATTACTGTGTTCTACCAAGGGAAGTCTAGCAAAACATTACATCAACTTGGGTTAAGTTCCAGACCCGTCAGCTCTCCCCGTTTTGTTGGGAGACTCCTGGTTTTGACCCATGTCTCCTGGTCTTCCAGTTTATATATTTTCTCTCCCGGCTTTTAAGACGTCATCTAGCAGAAATAAATGGATCTCTCGCAACTATTTATTTGGTTTTCAGATATCTCCTTTGATTTTGTGAGCTTTATTGTAAAAGATTTTCCGATTTATAGCTGTGATATAATGGACACATTGACATTCCATGTGGCAAAAAGTTTTTTCAATGCTTTCTGATTAACAAAACCGATAGAAATAAATTTAATGAGATTTCTCATGATCATTTTTGTCATGAACTACTTGCCGAGCACAGCATTTTATCGTGTATATTTATTCTCTTATTCGTTTCTAAAATGGCGAATACCCCAAGAACAGGCTGAACACCCCAAGAACACTCCATGATCGTGCCATAAAATGCCAAATAAAGACTGGGCATTGCATAAACCTCATCAACATCGACTAATTAGTTCAAGGTTACTTTGAACCGGTTTTTGACCAAATCTCCCTGTTTTTTATAGGAAAAATGCAGAAACTCCAGGTTTTGAAAATTTTAGGTTGACAGGTATGAAGTTCTAATCATCAAACCTATTGTCATTAAATCTTATAGCTCATTACTTATGAGGAATGGGTCATCTCTACAGACCTTGGCTATGATTGACGTGACATTCAACGAATCATTTCGTGCCCTTCTTCTAACTAGACACGTCTTACTGGCAAAGTTCAAACACATGTACAGTCCCTACAAAACTAAAGGAATCTGTAGCTAGATCAAGCAAAGAAATTGAGCAGCTAGAATGACTTCGTCTCTAAATCTCCTGTAGTTCCGGATAAATTGTTCGTTGCTTCTCCTATCCTGCTATCCTGTAAATACATTGAGTCCATTAGGCCACATGCAGTGGCGTAGCGTCAGGGCATTCAAGGTATTCACTGAATACCCTACAATTTTCAGCAAAAATAAAAAACTGCACTGTTAATAGTCACTGAAATGGTAAATGTAGTAGCCTTGCAACCTTTTAGCTCTTCTACACTTGAATATAGTGAACGCTGAAGCTGTGAGGCCTTAAGAGAGAAAGAAGAACTTCATGTCAAACTTACATCTTTCACGAATTCGCAGTGAATACGCTGGACGATGTTCAACCAATTAAAAGGCTCCATTTCAATCAATAAGCTCCTCATTAATCTGCGAAAGCAATGGGATTGGACGCAGAAACTCTTCCAGCGTCCAGCTTCGGTTAGTGATTGAGCAACTTGCAGCTGTAGTCTCACTTCCAAGTTCATGAAAGCGATCACGCCTGTTGTCGAAAAGGATGCAAAAGTATTTATGGAAGAATTAAAAGAGAGTTCCGTTGTTATACATTTTTAAGTAAGCAATCCATAATTGCACTTGTGTGTCATTTTTCTGGCAGTAGTAATTGTGACAACCAGTAAAAGGTAAGTTATTCATTTACCTCTCTGACCTGAGGCGTCTTAGGCCAGTTAATTCACCGTATGAATCTCTCGCCTTGTTTAGGAAGGGCACTATAATGTATATTTTTGCTTAAGTGGTGAATGCTAATAGATTTCAAACAGCTCCCTCGAGTTATCAAATTCATTAGTCTTTTAAAGTTCGAAACATTTGCGTAGTTCAATGTTCAGTTCACATTTTTGGCAAGGTCATTTTCTTCTACTTCGTTGTGATGTGTACTTTCTCTTATCCAATAAATTGACCTTCCATACAGGATCTTTACTAAGCAACCTGCTCTGCTATATTTATGCTCAGGCTCAAGGAGTCATACTCAGCTGCACCCAAAAGCATATAGAAACTTATGATAGAGTACCCAGTCGAAGAGGTCACGCTACGCCACTGGTCACATGAAGCACCCCCCTCGCCTGGGTAGTTGTTGAAAATAGCAAATACTTCAGACACAAGTAAGGTAAGACTTTTGCCCTCCGGCTCACTAAAATACTTCGTTTTACAAAGCCATTAGCCATTGTTTATATAAATCTATCCACACTTGTTTGGTTGCCCTTAAAGAAGATTTCTCTACCACCCTGTTCCCATGAACAAGGACGTTGGAACAAGGAAAAACCAAATTTATGTGCTTAACCAACTTTCAGAAAGCATGAAAATGCCCCTTTTTGGCCATGGATTGCCTTTTTCTTAGCAAGGGCATGATTTATCTAATTTTCAACATTAATCCTTATTGATATGGAAACTACGATTTATATTTATATATGTATAATGTTTTGCTCTGAAGAAATTTTAGAGCAATTACTTGAATTTTCGTATTCTATTCCTTTGATAAGCTGGCAAATTAGAAAAGGACTCCATGTCTTGAAGCATACGCGCCATTTTGTTTCTACCCCCAACTTCTGACGGCCTTGCCCATGAATTTACTCACTGAGATGTATCAAAAAGGCAGGCTTCCTCTTACTGTAGATTCAGCGTGTTCGTCCTGCTTCACTTTGTTGCATGAAAATTCTTGGTGCACCACCATTTTATTGACTACATAGCTGAATCGAAACTGTCATAATCGGTCATGGATCTTGTGGAATCGATGCTTAGAAGTCTTCTACTGTGTAGATCAGCCATAATTTGAAGGTTGTCATTGCTTGAAGTTCTCCTGGGTGGCTCATTTGGGCCGATAGATTGCCCTTCTGCCAGATCAGTGTCATCTGTTGAAAGCTCATCATCGGGTTCATCATCGGCTTCATCATCGGGTTCATCTGCAAATACCTTGTCGCCAAAGTCAATCCTAACTGGAGAATGCGCAGTCCCCAGTACTTCGCCATCGCAGTCTGCTTGAGACATATCAGAAACGTATTTTTGCTCTTCATTATCTATAAGCTTGTCATCTTCGCTAGGTTTAGGAAGATGGGACAAAATCTGATGTAGCAGTAACTTCGTTTCCACGATGTTTTCTCTGAGAGTCAATATCTAGAGAGAGGAGTATTAGATAATGTACTCTTAGATATAGAAATACATACAAATGAACAAATTATATATATATATACATATACATATAAATATATATATATATGTATATATATATAATTTGTTATATATATATATATATAATATATAATAGATATATAATATAATATATATGATATAATATATATATATGTATAATTTATATATATATGCATTTATATACTTATAAATTTACAAAATAGCAAATAATTACAGCAATTCATATCACCAACTCGGCCTTCAAGTTATCTGTCTACAGGGATGTTGGAGCATATGTTTGAGTAGAGGGGCTGGGGACGATGGTAAGCTCCCATTGGGGTGTGGAAGTGGAGTCAGAGGCGGAGTCCATAAAACATTTTTTAAACCACGCTTTTAGATTGTAAGAAAACCTTCTTTTTAAATATCAAAATACATCCTATCTTAAATTTACTTAAAATTTATTTATTTAAAATATTTAAAATTTCTTTACCGAGAGCTCAGTTCAATTAGGGTGATTGCATTGCAATGAGCCCTGCAACTAAAACTAAAGATAAAGACAAATATTCAATGCATAAATATACGAAAACTATAAGAAAAAAGAAGATAAAACTTAAACTACTTGAAATAGCTTTCCTTGAATAAAATTAAGTATGTGCCTTGTATTTTGCTTTAACCGATTGGATTGTAGAGGCTAATTTAACATCATTATTGAGGTTATTTTACGTATCAGCTCTGCAGAAGGCAAATGAACTTTGCCCGTAGGCTGTTCCCATTAGAGGCATAGCTAGATCGCATATAGTATTTTGTAATAGGGTACTTAGGCTATCCATCGTATGACATCATACACTGAAGAAAAAGTGGGGGGTGCAGACTCTAGCCTCCTGTCCCTGAGAGCCTACTCTGTCACGTCAGGATTTTCCGCAAAATGCAAACGCACTCATTTTGCAAATAATATCAGCACTCAATAGTCTTGGGATAAATAAATGGGGTAAAATTAACTAAATGGTGCACATTTCCAATCTTTTTACCTCATGATAGCTAGAAATAATCTGTTTAGTGGTCATTCCGATTTAATTTAGCAGCGCGGTCTTTGCAACATTGAGTTTGTCAAAGTCAATGTTGCAACGACTGCATATGGAAATTCCAGTGGCGTAGCGTGACCTCTTCGACTGAGTTTTTTGGGTGTGGCTGGATGTGGCTGGGTGTGGCTTCTTGAGCCTGAGCATAGATATGGTAAAACAGGCTGTTTAGTAAACATCCCGTATTGAAGACTTTTTATCGGATAACAGGAAGTCCTCATCACAGCAAAAGAAGTAGAGAATGACTTTGTAAAATATGTGAACTGATCAGTACGCAAATATTTCGAACTTTAAAAAGCCAATGAATGTGATAACTCGAGGGAGCTGTTTGAAATCTATTAGCATTCACCAATTAAGCAAAAATATACATTATAGTGCCCTTCCTAATCAAGGAGAGAGATTCATTCAGTGAACAAACTGGCCTAAGACGCTTTAGGTCAGACAGGTTAATGAAGAACGTACTTTTCACTGGTTTTCACAATTACTACTACCAGAAAAATGGCACACAAATGCAATTATAGATTGTTTACTGAAAATTACACAGCCACGGAACTCTCTTGTAATTCTTCCATACACACCCTTTTCGACAGCAGGCATGATCGCATTTATCAACTTGGAAGTGAGACTACGGCTGCGAGCGACTGTTGATTGTTGCTCAATCACTAAGAGAGGCTATTGTTTTCGCCGATTAATGAGGACATTATTTATTAAGTTGTAGCATTTGATTGGCTGTATGCCATCCAGGGTATCCTCTGCGTATTCGACAGATTTAAGTTTAACATGAAGTTCTTCCTTCTCTCATAAGGCATCGCAGCTTCAGCATTCACTATATTGAAATTTAGAAGGGCTAAAAGGTTGAAAAGCAACTACACCTGTCATTTCAATGACCATAATAGTGCAGATTTTTATTTTTTCTGAAAATTGTAGGGTATTAAGTGAATACCTAGAATGCCCTGACACTACACCACTGAGAATTTCTTTCCCTTCACATTATGCTCATGAAAAGTGCTAGGGCAAGAGGTAGTTAGGGGTGCAACTAGGAATTTTCGAGGGCAGGGGTCCAATCCATGAGAACGGGCACACTAAAACTATTTTAAAAAGATACGACCTTTGAACACTGTTTTGCAGATCCCTTATTGCATTCTCTTTTCACGGCAGAAAGTAAAAACGGGGGCTGTTTGTGGAACCACACCTTATCAATCTAAGGAAAGCACCCTTTTGATATAAAGAAGGCACTGCAAAAAGGGCACTTTCGTGTTTTTTGCTGAAAAGGGCAGAGGTCCAGACCCCCTGGAAACCCCATAGTTGCCGGCCTGTGGCAGGTGAAGAAGAAATGCTATTTGAAGCATAAAAAGCAAAAATTAACCTCATGCTCAACAGCTGTAACACGTCCGTTTGATTCACCAACTATTTTTGTTTGACGTTCTAAGTAAATAAAAAGATTATAGATATGACGAAGAACTTTACGCAAAATATGAATTAAGCATGTAATGTATAACAATGACTGATGTTGAAACTAAGTTGATATAAATGAATAAAAATCATTATAATATCTATTTGATACAGCCTACTTCTACGGTTGAATGAAGGCTCTTCAAATATAAGCATAGAATTTGAATTCAGAAGTATGAAATAATAAAAAAATTATTAAGCTTGGTCAGAAACAAGAAGTCGAATCGGTCATCAATTGCAATACTAATTTAGTACACAAATTATGAAGCATCAGAGGGCAAAAGCACCCCCCAAAAGATTGCAGGGTTTGTACGGTCTGGAATGAAAGGGGGGAATTGAAATTTAGGTAGGTCAAAGAGAGTAAGGGAGAGTCATGGAATGTTGGAGACCTTTTTTCTAGAAACTAAAGGGTCAGAGAAAGCTGGGGGACAAATGTTGAACACATTAAGAGACAAGTTTCAGAATCTATACTACTCTACACTCTTCTTGCAATGTGTGTCACGTCTAAGGCAAAGACGATTCTTGTTTGTTCAGGTGAGTCTATGCCTGTCAGAAAGGTTTGTGCTTGATACCAGCCCACTACGGCCAGGGAAGATAACATCCATTGGCACCCAAAGTCATAGAAAGTTAAGAAATCATTTCTACCGTGCATGAGCCCTGAAATAGCAGCCAGTTTTGTATTTTAAAAACAAACGTCGGTCCATGGTGACTGAGAGTCCGTTCCACTCCAGTGTATGAAACAGTAGCCATGGATGCCGGAGCAGCAGTAGGGCAGAAAGGCACTTGCACTGATTTTGACGTTATAATGACGTCAGAATTTGAATTTAAGGGCTAAATTTTTGCAAATACGCTAGGAATTCCTGAGCATAGAAGGAGGTCGAGTCTGAGAGAGGAACGAATGCAGTAAAATGTGAAAAAATTGTATCAGTAGAGAGCATAAGAAGGGCACTTTTGTCCCCCCTTGCCCCCACTCTTCAAGGGCAGGAGGGAGCTGGCTCCGTGTTCCGGCGTCCGTGACAGTAGCCACTCGGTCAAGTATATTCCTTCAAAATGGCATCATGGGACCAGCTTTCCTGGCGGGTGAGATCCTACGTATATTTCCGACAAATGCAAATTGTACGTGACTAAACAGTGTGTGGAGTATTGAGGCTCAAAATCGAATCAGACAATGAACTTCAATGGACGAATAAACGATTTATTAAAATCCCACTATAATATCTCCTTCAAGCTGTCTATTTACATAAAAAGCTCCAGCATTGTCACGATGGCCTGCTTTTTAATATTCTGCGTTGCGAAAGTGATGTTGACGAGCTGGCTTGAGAGAGGATGGTGTGACCGTGATCGTTTCTAGACCTCTGTGGCTCGTCGTGAGCAGACAAGTCAAGTTTCGTAAACTCTCTAATATAGATCAAGGCCTGCAAAGGATGCAATTGTTCCGAGCATGTCAAAGTTGAAGCGAGAGCAGTGAGCATGGATTGGAAAGAGGAGCGAGGAAAGAACATGATCAGAATACTACTGAAAAGAGCTTCATATTTTGCACTCCTCTCCCCCAATATGTTGCGTGCAGTTGAAAGAAAATTACAATGACCGATTCGTTTCTCATTAATAGTGACTTTGGCAGTTTCTGTTCATTCAAACAGCGTGCCAACACATCAAAGGCATTTATCAATGGCATATTGTAAAAAATTTCTAATTGCTCAAAAAGGCAGAAAGTCCTCAGTGACGCTTACCGACAGTCATTGATATCCTCTCCACCCTAAAAATTGTAAGATTGTAAGATATTAACTTTCAGATGCTATTAAGGAAGAAAGTTGAATATGACGGATAAAAAAGGCCACTTAATTATAAATTAAAAAAAGAAGTACTTGTAATTACCAAATAGAGCTTTTTTCCATGGATTTGATTATAAGCTTTACACGATCAAGATAGACCTGGTCGTAGTTCAAGTTCGTTGAATCCGGGTCAGTTCAGGTTAGCATAGGTCAGTTCAGATTAGCATAAGTCAGTTCAGATTAGCATAAGTCAGTTTAGGTTAACATAAGTCAGTCCAGGTCAGCATAGGCCAGGTCAGGTCAGCATAGGCCATTTCAAGTAGGCAATGAAAAGTTACGGTTAGCATAAGTCAGTACAGTCCATTGGTATACGAATGCGATGAATTAAACAATTTTATTTCGTTTTTGAACTTTATAATAAAGTTGCAAGTCTTACTTTGATCCCATAACTCTTAGTTTTGCAAACATTTCAATCTGGCCTGCTGCAAACTGATCTAAGATATCTCTCTCATCATAAGGTCGTCTTGCTTGCTAAAAAAGGGCGTCTATACAGATGAGATGGAAGTCAACAATATACGATTAAATGCAAAATCATGAATGTCATAGAGTACCCTGAAAATCTTAGGCATTGAAAGTATGTGACTTGGTGCTCATCCCTGCGAGCCTCCTCCATAGCACTCCTATTTATAGCATTAGTCTACAAAAGGATTCATAGCTTTTCTTACTTGATAGAAACTGTTTCAAAATATATTAAATCGTGATTCATTGAAAGAAAGCAACATAAAAATCTTACCCTAAAGATTTTAAGAGCTGCTCGTATTTTTAGCCGACGAATAAAGCGAAGAGCATTTTTCTCTGCCAAAGTTAACCTGGAAAGCAAGAAATTCTTGGCTTCAAACAATGACTTTACTTGCTTACTGTGAAGTCAGCTGTTCATAACAGTTCTAAAGATGCATCAACCAGGAAAGTTCATGTGGCTATTTATAATTTTAAATTCGAAGAACCTATATTCTAAACTTGCATGGGTGAACATCAGGGGCGATGCGAGATGAAACAAACCTAAATTATCAGTTGATCCACTCTAAAGGAAAAAGTGATTCCAAGACTTTTAGATAGAAGTATAGGAACATACAAAACAAAAGCAGAACATAAAAACTAGGTGACTAGGTGGGGTGAGTGGCCAAGCGGCATAGCCAGTTCCATTAGCTTAATAGAAGTTAAAATGGCCGTGTGTGCTCAGAAACTGGATGGGCGACCTTCCAGATGAACGACCACAACAGCTCACTCTACTATCCTTCGGAAGGGACGTTAAACTAAGGGTCCCATGCCTGGATGCGACTGCATAGTAGGCCTAAATTAGCTGATTGAGCTGGATATAACAGCTTACTCAAAATAAAATCAAAATAAAATAAACAACAACAACAACAGCAACCAAAAAGTCGATCCAGCGCAATTCTTCCACCCCCCGCAAATAGTGGTTCAATATCAACGCTTGCAGATGTGACCCCATACCACAGGCATATAGCTGCAGGAGGGGCAATGCTCCTAAAAAGCAAAGTCTGGAATGAATGTTCAGATAAAATTCTTGCCCCTTCTAAAGGAAAATGCACCTAACCATGTGCTTGCCAGGCTAGCAGACCCGTAGCCGCGCTAGCAGGCCGGTAGCAAATGTCAGCCCTAGGCAACAAGATAACAGCATTTTTTGCAATTTTCTATAGTTGCTTTGTCTTTGTAACTAAGGAGAGACCTCCTGAAATTGTGGTTGAGTTCAAGCTTGGTCTCTGTGGCATAATAGAAAACTCAATCTTTTCCTGCTCACATATTATCCATTTTATCAATATAAGGTATGAAAAAAGGCCTCATATTTTGTACCACGTGAATCCTCCAAAGCTATGCTGCCACCCATGCAACACAGGTCTGGCTACGTGCTTGCCACGCTAGTGCTACAATAGATGGTTTTCTTTGTTCTTCTTGCCGTAAAGCTAAACCCCCTTGTTTGGATAATATTGACTATAGCATTGATTAATACATCGACTATTAAATGAACCTACTTCTGCATCTGTATCGGCCGAGAGCGACCTCCATCGACAGGTGCTGGTTTGCTTGAACCTAAAAAAGACGATTTTCATTGCAAAAGTCTTTTAGCAATTATCCATTGAGGATTTCTGTTTTCTATACTTCAGAATATCCACAATGCATACTTTCTTACAAGGGTCCTAACCCAGGCCTCGTATTCAAAGTTTCTTGATTTTATCATCGATGAAACTGATCTTGCACTTTCTATCACTCGAGCTACTAGGTATATTTAATGGTGAATAGCTATCAATCATAAAATGTAGCCATGACATATTTTGGTGGCTCATGGCATTATTGTTGAGGATACTGAGGATTGCACCTATTGCTAAAACCTATTTTTAAGCCATTGAAGTTTAAAGCCAACCTTTGGCCAGGGAATCTATTGCCATGCACAAGCCACACACTATCCCAGTGCTTCTCGATTATTTTTGAAAAGCCGCCCTCATACGAAGAGAAAATATTTCGCGCCCGCAACTCAGTAGAGACAAGGCCATTGCCCATAAAAATTACATAAGTATACCTGTTACCCCTTTGGCATCGTATCACGCCCCTCTAAGGGGGTGCTCCCCACTATTTGAGAAACGCTGCACTATCCTATTGCACTGCCCACAATGAAGCAAACTGAAAATATGTCTTCTACGCATGCTCTTAGATTCCCTTTGGGGAATGACCGCCAGCGCACAAACTTGAAGGATTCGTATCCCCAACAAATTAGGACCGTCATGAAAAAGGCGGGAGCAGTGCAATGGATGGACGTAGGATGCATTCAAAAAGTGGGGGCACATGAGTTTATAGGTCCTCACAGGCAAAGACGGCATCAATGTAAAGTTAGGATACGCGCCCCCCGTGGCTCCCGGTTCCTACATTCATTGCATAATGCCATATTGAAAACTTACTGCAAAAATGATGCTATGGATACATAAGTCAGGTCAACGATTAAAGACAGATAAAATGCAATTCAAGCTGGATTGAAGTAAGCTACCTGTAACTGCAGACAATGGTATATGTCCTTGTAGAACATCCTGTGACTTGATAATCCTCTGTTTCGTTATTCTTCGAGACTCTCTATCGATCATATGACGTAGCCATGTGGCATGCAAATCATGATCTCCTGCGTAGCGTCTCCAGAAGCTCTGTGTTTTTTAAGGATTTTTATATTAGCAATGTTCAAGTTTAAACATGACTTCAGAATTTCAATACATTGAATAATTTAATTTAATAATTCTGTTTGAGAGGAAACTGTTACACAATCGGTTTACTTTTCCGTGTCTGAGGTAGTTACTATTTTTATCCGTCCAGTCATTGTTTGTGAGTAATCTGTTTCCATGCCATTACCCATCAGTTGCCATCTCAAGTTTTAATCGCCCTTACGTAAAAACCCTTTCTTTTTGCTGTGTCATTTGTCTACCATAAAATGCCAACGCCGTATTGTGTAGTTCAGTCGTCAGTAGAAGTCGCAAGTAGTAGTTAATAGCGTAAGCCTTCCTTGAGTTTACGTTGTCGTGAGCTTGAGTGTAAGTTGCTGTTCTGTTGGTTAATGTTGCCGTTGTCGTAGTATGGACTCGTAAGATGAGACATAGTTAAAGTCATTAATTGAAGAAGATTCGCGAAGTTTTTATTATTAATCATTGTTATTTCTATTTCGTTACTGCAAGACCCTACAAATATAGCAAAACGCTGAAGGACTTCTGCTTTTGTTTGGCCACTACGGATGATGGTCTTATTTGTGACTCTAAGTACATTTTGTATTTAAGTACTCTGATAAAAATGACCTTTTAGTCATGAAATCCAAATTTACTAAATTCAAAGATATTATTGTGTTTTATATCTAGTGTCAACATGAAGCTAACCTTCCAAGAATGTCTAACCTAGCAAATATGGCCAACCTCAGAGGCATAACTACTAGGCGGGGTATGACACCCCTACAAGCAGGGGCGACTAGCCGGTCGACTCACTTGGACGGATGCAAGGGCCTGCTGCATGAAGTGGAGAAAGCGTTAAGTCATGAATATGAAGCGCTTCATAGTGTATATATAAAGAACTGACATTAAAATAGTGGATTTATCAGGAATTTGAAGCCTTTATCAATATCTCTGTCCACCGATTTATGCTTTCTAGACTTAATAGGCAGGTTTAGCCACACTGTGCCAGGGGCTCTGAGGTTAAAAAGGACTATTTGGACAAGAACATTTGAAACCCCCTTATACCTGGAGAATCCACAGCCCTTGGTTGGTGTGTTGTGAAACAAAGCTGCAACAGAGAGATAGCGCCGAATACTCCATTCACACTGCTCCGTTTCTGTACAAAAACGCATATTTAAATCTCCGTTTTTCTGAATCCGTTCACACTACTCCGCACAACAACGCGCAAAAACGGAGGTTTACAAAAACGCCCTTCAAAGTGGATATTTACAAAAACGGACGTTTTCATCGGACGCAGTAGATCAATGTGAACGCACAAAAATGGATGCTTGTCTCGACCATAGCATTGCGAAAGGATTAAAACCACAGAAACAGGCATTTTTCTTTCGTTGCTGCGAGTAATGTGAACGCACAAAAACGGATATTTTTATCTGGATTTTTTGCACAAAAACGGAGCAGTGTGAACGGTTGACAGACATCTACAAAAACGGAGTTGTTCGTAAGCGGAGTAGTGTGAACTCAGCCGGAGAATCAACCCCTGTAGCTCTTATTGTAATACCCTTTTATAAAGTCCTGGAAAAATCACATTAAAGCTGCGAAAGCGAAAACATGTTGATGCTTTGTTGCTTGCAATAATATTACCAATAATCAATAATTCCCAGAGATATTATGGTCATAGCTTAGCAACTATTGTAATACATCTATAGGGATCATTATTCAAGATTCCATCTTCTTGACATGACGTTGTGACTTTCAGGCATAGATACCTGGTGATTTTAGATATGAATACAAAAACATTAGCAATCCAAACATAAATGATTCTTGCCTGTATGAGCAGCGCAGCTGGTCGCCTTTTTCTGTTGATGTGCTTCTCTTTCTGATGCTCTGCCACTTGTAACGCAAACCCAGACCCAATTATTCCCTAAAATTGCATAGATTGCAGGTAAACGTTGAGTTCTTTACTTTCAACAAAAACTTTCCTTTATTATAAAACTGTTGCTAGCATGGGCGTAGGAGGACTTCAAAATTAGGGAGGCTGCAAACTTTCTACCCGAGAGATCTGGAGAGCAGCCAGAGAGTTGCCCAAACTTCCTATTGTTCATTCACAAAAATTGCCCGAATAAAGCCAATTTCTGTCCAACCAGTAACTAATATAATGGGGGCAAGGGGGCAAAGTGCCCCCCTCAGGTGCTATCAAATCGGAAACTTCTCGGAAAAGTAGTGGAGCAAAGGCTAAATATACGATTAATTAATAAGAAAATCGATTTTTTGCTTAAACTTCAACTTTCTTGTACACTTTATTTTGGAAAATGCGCATGCAATCGACAAATATGCCGAAGTAGTTGTCCAATACACGAGCTTCTTCTAAAATACAAACTTAGCTCCTTTTTCCACCTTCAAATCTTTTGAAAAACCGCCACTGTACCCAAATGGGGGCCCAGCCCCCTGCCACTCCCTCTTCTACGCTTATGGTTGCTATAGTGAATTGAAAACAAAGCTTCTAATAAACAGCAAATTAATAGTCGAGCACAGCCCCCTTCATGCAAAATTACAAAAGAAATGTCTCGATTAAACCATAAGCCATACATAAAGCAATCAACAACGATAAACATAGGTGGCACCAGGATGGTACATCTACTCCTATTGTAAATAATTGAATTACATTACATAGAAATTTTGGGGGGTCAAATACTGCCAAGTTTAATACTTGAGTTTTCTTTTTCTAGTTTGTATGTTCTTAATACGAAATTTTATTTATTTTTTCATGGTGTTTTATTGCTAAGTTTAATTTTTGATTGTGTTCTTAACAACCTTCTAGGTTCACTTTACTTGTTTTTAAATATTGTATGTATATTTTTTATTTTTTAATTTATGTTATGGAGGGCCCCTTGAAAACCAGCACTGCTGAAGCGCCACCCTCTTTATAATATTTGAAACTTTTTCTTTTTTTTAAGATGCCGAAAGTAAGCAATATTTAAGGACCACGTCCTTCAGATTAGCTCAAAATATGGGAGATCATGTTATGAAAGTCCTGGTAATGCATATAAATCTTCAAAATCTAGGTGCCAATAGGGTATTTTAGTGACATTTTAGGGACTCCAGCCCCTCTATTCGACTACTCCCGTTAGCACCATCACTGACGATAGGATAAGTAGAAATGCCTCTTCCCTTCTCTTCTGCATAGCGGTCAACTACAGAATACCAAAGTTGTAACGTCATAAAGATATTTTTAGAATTTTTATGTTTTAACCGTATGAGCTGAAAGAGGACTATAAAATAGGCCTGCTTGTGACACTGTAGTAGGATACCATGAAGATGCAATGGAAAATGGCCATGTAATGCCATGTGATTTGCCATACAAACGAATATATTTTTGACTTAGTTCCAAAGGTTTGGAACACAGAAATACAGTTCCAAACGTTTGAAATTACAATGATTTGATGGGAAGTAAGTCACTATTAAATTGTCTATATCTCTGTCATGATATGCTAGAAACGGTCAAAATTTCACTATAGTAGTTATCTTGATAAGCATTTTCAGAATTTAAAAGTCAAACCTGCAAAATTCTAAAAACAGCTATCTTGCGATGTCACACTTTACTACTCTATACAATACTATTTATATATATATATATATATATATATATATATATATATATATATATATATATATATATATA
>OLMO02000277.1:11971393-11986639 GCA_900291935.2 Cassiopea xamachana | reverse complement strand
GCCCTTGATCTTGGTGTAGGTTGTTCCTTGTCAGGTGTGCTTTTATCTGGAACCAGTGTCCCTTTTCCACGTCTTGTAGTCATAATAATAAAGATGTACGAGAAGAAAGACGATCCGGAATGAGCTATATATATATATAGCTTAAAAATTAACTTCCAGGAGCTTTCCAAGAATTTTACATTTTCCAGGAATTATTTTGCAGGAAATAAACTGCATCCTAGGAGTTTCCATTCCAGGAGCAGCGGCCACCTTGTATATAAATCAACCCTTTACAGTAGTGGTCATACTGCATTGGTCACTGACGGAAAGTGGAGAACTTTTTTCTTGAATTCTGTAGAATATTTCAATAAGTTTCTAGTAGGACTATAGTTTTGAACATATATACATAAAAGTGTGTATATATATATATATAAATGTGTGTATATATATAAATGTGTGTATATATATATAAATGTATATATATATATATTATATATATATATATATATATATATATATGTTTTCATGTTTCAAGCATTTAGAACTGAGCCAAAAATACGTTCGTTTGCATGGCAAATTTCGTGGCATGAAATGGCCATATTTTATTGCGTATTACTGCATATTTTATTCAAGCTATTTTACTACAATTTTACAAACAGACTTATTTTATAGTGATATTTCAGCTCATATAGTCAAAATTTAAATATTGTAGAGATATATTTTATAACGTCATCATTATTGTGCTCTTTTGTGAGAAAGTCATGTCTAGGAGTGCATAGACCAATTTCTTCAGTCTAGGAGGATTTCTTCAATTTTAAACCTTACAAAGCTACTTTCACGCAACTTTATGACCTTGTAGCTGTTCAGCTGGTCGACTCAACGAACTTAACCTTAAAACAAAAGTCCTGCCAACAGTTCTTCTCTACAAAAGCTATAACTTTTAAAAAGCCAGTTAGGAGGTATTATGTCTCCTGACTTACGGTCTGCAACTGACTATATATTTCCTTACACTTCGTGGTCCCTACCAACGTTACATTGTCTGGCGACTGTCGGATGATATGAGTCGGACGACAAAAATGATTTCCGATCTTTCAAAGTTTCTAACTACAAGATTGCGTGATTTGCTGCTGAGACAATGTGTACACAAAGGTACTTACCGCGGGCATAGCGAAGAAAGCGGTTCCAAATACAGCTATAACGCAAATAAGGATTTTAGAAACAGCAGTCTCTGGACTAATATCTCCATACCCAATTGACGCTAGTGAGATCTAAAAATTGAAGAAATTTAACATATAAAATGCGTCATGCCACAGTGAGAAAGGTTGTGATGATGTTTTTAAGTGATCGAGTAGGTTTCAATAACTACAGTTAACTTTCTCTAAGCCAGTGGCTCTTAACCTTGTTGCAGGGACTAAACCCTACTAGTTCCATGCATGCATTCATCGAATCCTTCGTAGTTGGAAAAATAAAATGTGCTTTTTTTCTTCAAATTCAAAACATATATGCACAAACGGTATTCAAAGAACAAAACCAAAAGAGTATGAATTTCACACAAAAAGATAAACATCATGCGAATCATACATGTGGAATGAACCAAACTGCCGAACCCCTTAAACCGACTCACTGGGGCACGATCTAACCAAGGTTGAGAGCCACTGCTCTAAACTACAAAGCCGACACAAATGCCTGAAGGTGTCCGATCGAGAAAGAGTTGATTGTGTCTGTTACACAACGATGATGGCAAGGACAGAAACAGAAAACTTTTTGCAAGTAAGCAATAAGAAATTTTCAAGCGTGCATTGAACATTTTGAGTAAAGCTAAACAAAAATTTTACCCTACATCGTAAAGAAATTGCTTACAGGAAATTTTGAAAGTGTTTAAAGCAGTAAACTTCTCTGACAGGCCTTTTTTTCCAACAGGACGAAGGAAATAAACATTTCTTCAGGCATATTTCTCAAGAATGTTTGGATTTGTTTTAAATTATAAACACACCTTTTACGCTATTACGCTTTGTAATCTCACTTGAAGACATTGGAGTGGCTACCGAAAAGTCCAACAGCTTCAATCCGAGCATGCTCAAGCGAGCGTTATACTTTGGGATGCATGAACCAAATGAACGACTTCATAGCAACAGTGTTACATCTAGTGCTCAACATGTTATTTATCATAGTGATCTCCTGCGCAATCACTAATATTCGCTTTTTTTCCTGTTCAGATTTTTGTGTTGCATGGTAAAGATACACTACACGGCAGAAAATTCATCAAGGTTTGCAAGGATGCGTCATACGGGATATCTGAAGCGCTGCCTACTGGAGGACAAGATTCAGTTGCTGTGCCAGAAAAAGGCCTAAGCCAGTGAGTCGATGAGGTGATGCAGAATCCTTCCGACGGTTGATGATATGGTGGCACTGGATGAAGCTGTTTGATGTAAAGCTCTCTTTATTAGGAAAAGAAATCTACGCAGGGAGCAAGGGAGCTTTGTGGCATTCACTACACCAACAAAAACTAAATCTATAGTCCTGGAATTCATATTTGTACCCCATACTTAAATGCAACACTATCAAAAACATTTCAGAAGTGAAAAGAAAAACTTACGACACCCCAGTAGAATCCATTAAAAAGATTGTTTACTGTTACTTCTTTTGGATCTGTCTCTAATGCGTATACCAAAACAGCTACAAACATTATCATGATGAAGCTCATATACCAACACGTGATAAGTTCCTGGAAAAGAACGATAAATACTTCATTACTGAAAGTTGAAAGGGGTTATTCACATAGTGGGTATGCGCGAAATGAGGAGCAGCATTGGTAAAAGGGCATAATTTTACTTATCATCTCATATCATATCATAATAACAATTTATTGTAGGCAAAAGAAATTAAGACAGCAAAATCACTGCTAATGAAGGCCTACTGAAGGCCTACCGCTAATTCAGGCCTACTTACAAGGGTAAGTATAGTAAATGATATATTACTTACCCTTTGAGATATTGCTTACCCGTAGTGGTAGTGTTTGCATTCATGAGAAAAATTACAAAAACATATAATAGAAATTTACAAGTCAATAAGTCATCTTAGTCCATCGCTTATGTGGGAATTTCATGGAAAGAAGTGTGTGGAGTATTATCTAAGGACAAAAACCTTTGCAAATTACCTGCAATAAGAAGTACAAGCTTTGCACTGGCCTTTTAGTGGGATTTCCTCTGGAATACCCCAGATGACAGTATCAAAAATGAACCAACTCTTCTAGCATTCAAAAGTAAGATAAAAAATGGTCTGGAAAAGAATGCATCTGCAGGATCTGCCGCTACCTTGATTTTTTAGTATATGATACTTTGTATATAGTTCTTTGGTTTCTTTGTATTGTAAGTAGTTGGTTTAAATGAGTATTAAGTTATTATTGTTATCAGTATCATGTGGGAAAGGCCTAATTTGAATAAGCAGTTACAGCATTATAATGTTTCGCTGAGTTTTTAGCTTCAGTTGCTTTTCGTCGCTTTCGTTCTTCTTTTCCATCAACATATTCGATTGATAGTGTTGTGTTGTTTTATATTCTTACGGTAAATCTTACTCTATTCAACTGATGATGGCTTGCTGAACAGACCGAAACCTGTCTTGCAAATTGAGAAATATTTTCGTGTTTCTTCGTGTGCTAACTGAAGTTATTATTGTAAATATAGCTATATGAAGTACATGAAATGAAATGAAAATATAGTTGTATACAAGGATAAGGGGGCAATGTCCTCGAGAATTTCCGAGTGTGCACTGCGAGAATGGCCCCAGGAATGCCCTTAGGTTGCAATCATAGGATGCATGGTGATGTTATTAACATTGCTAATAATTTTCTAAGAAATTCGATGCAAGCATCAACAAGCATAGCAGGCCTTGTCATTTGGTGCATGCGATCGCACGTGCACGTGTCCATACACGCACAAATGAAATTGCGCATTGATCGCACTCGCAAGCTTTCATTTCATTTCATTTTTACATTTTTTAGAAGGGATACCCCTCAGCATAGCTGGTTTTCAAGAGGCCCTCCTTTAAAAAGAAAAAATATATAAAGAAGCTAAAACACAATCTTATAATGATGACGAAAAACAACAGAAAAAGTAGTGCCATGTTTACAAATGTTGCTATGCGAGCATGCCTTTTAGCTTCAATTTAAAATGTTGGAAAGGTGTGAGCTGTTCCACAATTATTAGGCAATAAGTTCCAAATCGTAGTCCCCCTGTATGCAAATCTGTTTTGCCCACATTTCTTTTTCGTTCTTGTGGGCCTTAGATTAAAGTTGGAATTACGAAGCATTCTGTTCGTAACTGCAGATATGCTATTGAAAAGTCTGGACAAGTAGGGAGGTGCTTGGCCACTAATTGCTTTATAAACCATGCTCGCAGACTCTTGACGAAGCATTTCAGCTATACTAGGCAATCTTAATTGTCTCATGAGCGGTTTTGCAGGTGCATCGTACGGACTATCCGTTATAATTTGTATGGCTCTGTTTTGTAACTTGTCTAGAGTACAGCGGGTAGTGATTCCACATGTTCTCCAAACAGAGCAGCAAAGTTTAAAGTGAGGTTCCACAAGCCCCTGATATAGTATTTTTATCGTATGTCTAGGGATAAATTTTTGGTATGCCTAATCATTGCTACAGCCCGAGTCACATTCGATGCAACTGCTTTTATATGGTCTTTTCATTTTAGCTTATTGTCAATGTGAACCCCTAGATACTTAATTGAAGGCTTTTCCTCAATTGGTTCCCTGACATCACAAAATTTCTTATCACAAGAATGCTGTTTGGTGACATTCGTTCAACTTTCGATTTCCTCATTTAGAAAGGTAATGGCCTTCCCCCGACTGTCAGGACCAGCATATAATCTCATGATGAAGAATTGCTTTTGGCTTTATCGTTTAATGCTATCTTTGCAACATCATGCTACTCTGTTCGTTCTTCCTTGATTTGGCTTGAGCGTGCGCATGTAGAGATTTTCTTAGAAGTGTGATCTTAACCAGCACACGCACAGTATTTTGTTCATGACAAGGCCTACATAGGTATGAAATTTTGGGGGAAAACTTTGATTGAACCAAAACATGGTACCCATCTCTCTCAACAATGATGTTTCCTCATATTAGCTACAGTTTGCTTTTCAAAGAAAGTTGTACCTGGTAATTCATCAACTATATAGCCAGGGACGTATTGATGTTTCAAGTATTGGAGATCGTAAACAACTTTTTCCATAAATTTTGCTGTTTTTTAAAAATCCCAAAAAAAGTTAGTCACTGAGGATTTTGTTGAAAAAAGCAAATGTTAGGAGTGTATCAAGCTGTGAAAACGAAGCAAACCTAAAAAAGATCCCTCCGAAAATTTGCTTAATTTTTTCACTGCTTAGAATCATTGGGAAGTGTTATAACACCTAAGGAGGGCTTTAGACAGCCGCATTTTGGTCTCGTCGAATTTAATTCAGAGCAGAGTTTGAATTAATTTTGGCATAAATGCGGCCGTATAAAATGAACTTTGAAATAAGTGCAGCACATTGAATTAAGTGCGGCAGGATTTGCCGAACTTCATTCACCAGTGCGACGTAAATGTGGCATGGCTTTATATGGCCGAACTTTGGCCGCCTTTAAATGCAAGTTCCGGATATTCTTTACTCTGGTCTGTCAAATATTCAAGGTAAAGGCAACGTTGCGCATGTGCAAATTACGTTTCATGTATGTATCATGCAGGGCCGTAACCACGATTTTCATTTTGGGGGGCTTAGAAGTCACTATCGGAGGAGGCCTCACTATGGTTGAGGCGGAGGAGCTGAAAAATTTATTTTAACAGGAAATTATTGGGGGGGCTCCAGCCCCCCTTGCCCCCCCGTGGTTACGGCACTGTCATGATATGTATTTGCTGCATTCTTGTATTTGCAAGTGCTAACACTTTCTTGTTTATGAAAATGTTGGACTTCAGTGAGAACGACTAGGCCAAGAAAATTCAACATCTCGCAAGAGCACTGCATGCAATTTCTGAAAAGACATGCCAACAAACTATTTTTCATCAGAATGGTCTCATTAGCACCACTATCAACTTCTTTGATTTTCGAAGGTCTAATTGTCTTTGGTGTAAATAAAACATGAACGCAATTCTCAATTTTTGATTCACGAAACCCATGCTGGCTTATTTTTGGCAACATTCCAATGCACTACGTCATGTCAATTTGCTGAGAATGGAATTAGATGCGACGTTGAAAACACGTATAAAGTGACTGTCACACTTGTGCTGCAGTTTGGTCGAACTTAATGATTTGAATTCGACGAGACCAAAATGCGGCCGTCTAAAGCCCTCCTAACAAGTAATTTATTGGCAGTAATGTCATTATCCCACTTTTGAGATGAAAATAACAGATTTCAATATGCTTAGGTTTCTTTACCATTTCCAAAACTTAGGGGTCTTTAGAAATAGGTGTCATACATGTTGCAATACGATTCTACTATTTATACACTTACACATGATAGACAAGACAGCAAATTGATAAGTTAGGGAATGAAAGCGAGGCTTGACTAGTAATACCTTATAAGGTAGTGGATAGCAGTCCTGACACGATCATGGACTTCACTTCTTGTTGAGGCGAATTTCGCAGGGATATAGCACGGTGTCACACTTTGCAGTATAGAAAATTGAAGTATGTCAAGCAATAAGCCTAGATCCGTTGATATTTGAATTGCCAGGCTTAATGTGCTTGTTGGCAGCAGAAGAATTTTGCATCTGACACTTAAATGATTCGTCAAATTAAGTAAATAACGAAAGAAGATTTAGAAGGAAACTAAAGTTTAAGGTGATTTTAGTTTAGATGTATGGAAATTCAAAAGTTTTTTGTGATTAGTTAGCCTTCGACTAATTCAGGCTCTGAATTTGACTAATCTCTCCAACTTCAAAATGCTTTTAAGTGTCTGAAAAGGTTTTAAGAACATTGCAGATGCTATCTAATATGCTTTGCAAAACCAATCCCTGATTATTCTTTTCTTCTGCAGCTCCGTTTATGTATCTTGGCGGTCAATCTTAAATAGTAAGCCTTTGTTATTGGCTCGCATCTGACTCCAAATTCTATTGGCTTACCTTTCTATGCTTTAGGAACACTCTTTGAAGCATTGCGAAGGAGCCATTCTGCCTGTCTACACGTAATATACGTAGCAACAGCAGCAAGTGAAGTAATCTAAAAACAAAATTCACTTCAATTTAGGTTTTGGCATCCTAGTCAAACCGTCTTAATTAGGGATTCACTTAATTGACATATATTGATGTCGGTCAAAATCCATTGCAATTTTCGGTTCACGTGTCTAAAACTTCGGTGGTATTCTGAACTCGGCAAAAACTCTTCTAAATTTGGAAAGCAAAGCTCAGGACACGTTAGATTTGCCTACAGAAGTTAACTTTACTTCTGACTCAAGTGTAGCGTGCACCGAATCTTCTCCTATGAACACAAAATGCATTAGAACATCATTTTAGCTATGTACCTCGGTTTTCGCAGTCACCGACGTATCAGACATGTGAACCGAAAATTGCAATGGACTTTGACCGACATCAATGTATGTCAATTAAGTGAATCCCTCTTAATTAAGCACCAAAGCATTCACCATGTGAAACAATAAAGAGGCTTGGTAATTCTGATCAAAAATCATGAAGTTGGGAAGGGCTTAACTCCTTACACTGCCTATAAGTGCCATTTTGTTTGATAAACGTGACTAGGATTGACGTAGAGAGACACTAAGACTCAACGTTGACGCCATCGACTTCGAGATTAGATCTTGAAATCTGAGTTTCTCAAGCCACTAGAAATGCAGGGTCTGCCTCAAAATTACTATCTTGGATAATCAGTTGAAAACTCCTTGTCTTTGCTAGCTTTCGCATAATTTAGACAGCCCACATCAAAATTAATAAATCACACCTAGTTTTTAAAAAGATTATAAGTCATTACAATCTCAATTTACGAAATGATTGTGGGTTAAAACTTGTATACTAAATTATACACGAACTATAATAGCTATACAGTTGAACCTCGATTGTCCGGACTCTTCCGGGCTAGGAAAAAGTGTCCGAATAATTGAGAGTTTGGATAATCGAGATATATATGGTTAATAGGGCCATAAGAAATATGAATATTAATGAGTCCAAAAGATTCAATACTAAATAATTTTTAAAACTCGATTTTAAGGAGCTTTAGTGCCTTAATTCTCAAGTTTGTCTATGATTTTGTGGAAAAGTCAAAGTAAGAATGAAACTAATTAGCATTGATGAGAAATTTCGGACCAGAGATAAATGTCTGGATAATCGAAAGATCTGGAAAATCGAGGCCAGGTTAAACGAGGTTTGACTACATATTCCAAATGAGGCAAGGCAAGATAAGAATATATACTTCTCTGTCTTGGGATCCAGCTGCATGTGTTTTGCATAGATCAAAGCAATTGAACAAAATATGACTAATACATCTAAAAGAAAAGTTACCATCAGTTGCATACATTTCTGGATCATTGAACTTACTACATGCAGTTGCAAGTCAGAATACAGCAAACTCTCTCTCACGTAGTGAGGGTTTTCAGGGGCAAGAAAGGGGGTAAAGCGTCTGCATTAATCAGGGACTCCGGAGCACGGGGGCGTATACGGGCAGCACCCCTCCTACCCTTGATGAGCGGGTGCAAGGGGCAACAGAGCCCTTCCTATGCTGTCTGCTGATGGAATTTTTCACATTTGATTCTTGCATTCGTCCTTCTCTCAGGCTCAATCTCTTTCTATCCTTAGGAATTCATCACCAGTCACGAAATGCAGTAACGGTTGTAAGCATAAACGTCATAATCAATGCAAGTGCCCTTCTCCAAACTTCTGCCCCCCCCGCCGCCCTGCTATTGCTCCGGTGTCCCTGGTATTAATCAAAAACTGTAAGGCAAAGTGTGGGAAGGCGTCAAAAGGGTTTTGATTATTCAATCATATGCTACCTCTCGCAAGGGATAAACGTTTTTTGAAAGAGGATAGCATTCGGTGATTATAGCTATTCCTTGAATTCCTTGAGTATTCTAGAGAGTTTCTAACACTTCGACATTCGACAGATACTGACTTTGCCACCCAAAATTTTGGTGGAGAAGAGATCTTGTCAATGAAACTTCAGTGAAGTGAAATGTCATTGAAGCACAAGCCTTAATTCTTCAAACAAAGACTGATCCGAGAAACCTGCGCTCAAGGGCGTAGCCCCAATTTGCCGAAAAAGAAGACTTCCTTCAAACCAAGTTTGCCGAAAAAGAAGACTTCCCTAGCATTTTTATAGTACTACAACACCAACTAGCACTATTTGTGTACTGCAAATTTGCCGACAAGTTACATGTTGGGGCATGCAGCACTCCCATGCCCCCCTGTGGCTACGCGCCCCTGCCTGTACCCATAGTCACATGCAGCTTAAAGCAACTAACTTTCAGAGCTAAGAACCCCTGTTGGACTTATTCTTCCATTTGATCTACCATTAACTATTCCCCCCTCACATTTTATTTCCTCTAAGCTGAATAAAAAATGTTTATGTAAAATTAAATTATTGATTGTTCCAGCATAACCATGACTTAACACAATTTAAAATGTCCAGAACAATTTAAGGATCCAGTCATGAATGCAACATCCCCGAAGAAAAGGGAGACCCAACAAGTTTTCGTGTCTACCAATCTCCTACGGGCAATGAATGTGTCTGTTGTGGTGATAGTTGCTTCAACCCTCAGCATTCTCAATGGTAAATAGTTGACTATTGTATTACTTATAAAGCCTATACTTAAAAGTTGCTCATAATTCAAATTTCTTAACACTACTTCTGATATATCAATATGACAGTCTCATTATATAGTGTGATCTCATTAAGGTGTAACTCAAAATAGGATTAGCGTGCTTACCAAGGATCATATGGTATGTGAAAATAAATCTGATTTTACCAATGAAGTTACTATAATGGCCATGAGCACTAGAAGACCACAAGCGCAAGAAATACTCAACAGTGAAGATGCCGAGGAGCAAGTATTCCTGTTGAAAAAAAAATTCAAAATTTCATAGCATTGAGGAATTGGAAATTAACGCAAAAGATTTAATTTCAACAAACTAAATGGCTTCAAAAATTCATGAAATAGCGTACAAGAGACTGATCAGATCATGGGAGTGAGTGAAGCGAGCAGAAGCGTAAAGAGTCTGGGTACCAACTGCTGGTCATACATTAACAGGCTCTCTAAATATATCTCGAAGTGTTTGGGGCTTATACGGTTAGTAGGCCTTGAGGCGCTTAGGTAAGGATTCCTTTGCCCCGTCTAGGATACGCTGAGTTTTAAGATCAATAGAGTGGTTTTGGATAAAAATCATTCAATGAAAGCAGGGAGCATTAAGAGGCGTCGAGATGACTTTCAGAGTTGAGGGGTCTGGTCACTAAGGTTCTTAGATAAGCTCAGGCAAAAATGGTGAAACATGCTACTCTTTGAAAAAAGTGAGGGAGGCAATACCCCCGGTTTCAACGCCTTTAGCATGAGGGGAAATGGTTCAATTAGCAATACTATTTGCAGTGACATCTCTTTGTAAGGTGACTTTGAAAATACTTTTAAAAGCTTACTAATTGAGGATTTCTCCTGGGCATAATATGGAAAAATGAAGTTAGAAAATAAAGGGCACTTTTCAGGTACTTATCGAAGACTCAAAGACAAAATGCTTTTGTGTGAAACAAGGAAGTCAACGTACACACATTACGATGTCATTTTCATGTCCGCTGGAAAAAATCTACTGGTTTTCAATAAATTTGACTTGAAAATGTGTAAAATAGAGCGATAATAGGACTTAATCAGTTGAAGGCACCATTTTAAACTCCTTTAAACATACAATCTCTGCCAAAAGTCCTTGGAACATCGATTACTTAATGCATAATTTCTGATAAAAACGATTTTCTTATCCATGTCTGACGATGGAAATCCCCTCCCCCCAGAAACAATATTGAATTAAGTGTTTATTAGTCAGAGAAGAGTCTCCAAGCATAGCGGCTTTTTCTGTACCTCTCAACACTGTATATAACAACATTGCTTTGAGGGGGAGAGGGAGATACTACTAAATGAGCAGCAGTAATAATACAAGTGTTCCAAGACTTTTGGCAGAGATTGTAGATCTTAAGACTTTAATCTTTATTTCAAATACTCCTAAAGCAGTTAACCTAAGTAAGAGTTCTGTAAGGCTTTACTGTGGCTGTGGGGGATTTTCAATACACACAATCTTTTGTAAGAATGTTTAATTTTCATTAAGCCTTAATGGTCTCAAAGTTTTTTATTCTAAGCCGGCAAAGGTCGGCAAAAGTTTTCATATTCTTAGCCGGTAAAAGGTGAAAATTTACCTAATGGACCTGTCATTAATTCTTCCAATGGAGGGGTAGAAGAAATCGAGGGGGTCGAACCAAAATTGTACACACTCAAAAAGAGGCGGTTGAAAAACAAAGAGCATTTTTAATAAAGAAGTTTCTTCTAAAGTGCTGGAGGGAGGACCAAAATTTTTACATGGAAGTGAGAGGGGGGACGAAGGCTCCATCAAATATTTGACAAGAATCCGTCCGTAATATTTGAAGAGAAAATCCAGGCCTTTGCTATTGTACTAGTTGGTAAAAAGCAAAGCAGATCAGAAAATGAATTTGATAGCTACGTTGTAGATAATTATCTAGAAGAACTCCAAAAAGCAAGAAAATCTAAGTATTGAGGAAGCTCGAGCCTGTTATTATTCTTAAACTGTTCTCAAATTTCAGCAGAATTGAGTTTATATATTTCTTCTTATAGGGGGCGAGCTGTATAGCGGTTAGAGCATATGTTTCCTGTGCGAACGCTCCACGGTTTAAGTACGACTGGAGGCCTTGACTGAATGCTCGCTGTTCACCGAGCAGCAAATGGGTACCTGGTGGCAACACCGGGGAGGTAAAGGCAGCGAGAGAGGAACTGGCCACTCTACCTCACATGCCGATGGCTCAGGATAAGTGTCCTCTCTAACAGGCACTCCCCCACGCACGAAAGTAAACGGGACATACTTTTACTTTTATCTCCTTATACATTATTTTCTTACAAGAAACTTTTACATATGAATCGAAGGCAATAACATAAAATGATACTTACAATGATAAGCATCACAAATTTGTAAGTGGCTACATCTTTGAATTCTTTTATTGACAACAGTATCGCCATTGCTAAACTTGCACAGATTATCAAAAACCTGCACGAAGATAGAAACAAAAAGTAATCAAACAAAGAGTTGTTAAATGTTTCAAAAAATAAGCCAAAGTCCTTTCCCGCGCCCAATGGCGCATAGGGCGGCGCCTATCTCCGTTTCTATAGACCTACGCCACGCGTCTGCGAGTGCAGTGAAAGCTACAGCGGGGGCTGGTGCACTGCACTGGTAGCTCCGCGAGTTTAACTTTCCCACTCCATTCTCATATGTCGAGCGCCAGACGAGAAGGCAGTGAGTATCATTTTGAAAGTCTTTGGTATGACTTGGCCGGGGCTCAAACCTACGACCTACCGGTTGTGAGGCAGACGCTCTACCACTGGGCCATCACTCCGGTTTGTTAAATATTTAATATTTGTCAAATAAAGATGCTATAAAAAAGGATGATGATTACTAACTAGGCCATTGGTAAAAATCAGTAGATAAGAAATTATCAAATGGACAGTGCTCGATCTTTGAGAGCTAAGAACATGCATAGGCAGCCGATGCCCTGCAGACCAATTCTGGCCAGCGAAGAGTTTTAATCCGGCCCGCGAAGAACTTTTCCTGCGAATTGATAAATGTTTGAATAAATTTTGAAATTTTGGTTTTTGTGATAAAAGTTATTCCAAACCTAAAGAACAATATACAGTGTGTTTTTAAGATTTACATTTACAATAAGGTTGAATTTTACTAACTACCTCCAGAGCATCATGATGAAATTTTTGAAAATATGTCCATCGGACTTCGGTCGAATACTAGGCCGCGATTCCCACAAGGTAGGTAAACTGCACATCAACTGAGATCCCTATGTTCCAAGATTATAGTCTGAATGCTTTCGAGAAGATTTTACATACCTATATCGGGTAAGAACGTGTGGGCATGCGCAAAATGTTTTACTCCGTTTCTTCTGTTTGTGGCCCGTGAACGTTATTAAAACGCAAAATTTGGTCCCTTTGAGAAGAAAGGTTGTCCATACATGGCTTAGAAAGTCATCAGGTGATATGAATTTATAAGTTTATAAGAAACCAGCTTATAAGAAACCTAATACCAGACACACTCAAATTTAAGAAAATTTCAAAACTCTAACAAAAGAGCTAAGAAACTCTAGACATTGAATTGAATACATTGAATACATTGAAATTGTTGCCTGTTTCACTGCAAAGCTGGGCTAAAACAATGTGAATATGACGTTATTTTATATTCCAACTCACACTGGCACATTTTATTTGTTATAATGCTAATAGTTTGCTAAATTCACGTCAAGCCCGTACTCAGGCCTGTGCTTCAGGGGTGGCAAAATTATATCGGAGGAGTCATGTGGTACGAAATCTGAGAGCCTATTTCACACTCCATGTTATTAAAATTAAAGGGATAATGTGTGTCCAGGAAAAAACTGAACTTTCTAATATGTCAAAAAGATCAAAGGTAGAGCTCAATCAAAATTTCAGGTCTCTCCTTTGCTAAATAGAAAAAACAACGAAATAGATTGCAAAAACAAATTTTCAGTGGTGGCAAAAAGCTGGCGTCCTGCTATCCAGGGATGGCAAATGCCACCCCATGCCGTCCCATGGCTACGGGCTTGATTCACGTTTTGTTTACGCTTCCGCTGCAATTTACTTCGTTAAAGTAGAAAAATTTTAAGATGCTTTTAAACGTAACGCTGAGTTAGGTTTCTTATAAAGCACAACGCTTGTAGATTCCCAATTATTTTCTTGTAAAATGCTTTATCTGTAGCGACTGCGGTTCTCCAACAGTCCATCTTAAGTTGTTAATAAAGCGTAGTCATTTTTCTACCTGTAGTTGCCAGCTTTGCACTGTTCTTTATGCTGAGTGCGCAAAAATGTGAACTAGAAAAATTATTCCTTGGAAAGTCTTGAGGAAATGCTGATACTGAAATTATAAAAACGTTAAGAAAATCCTAATACTGGGCCAAAAATGCTTTCTTATAATAAAAGACCAGGATAATATGATTTAAACAGTATGCTCTAAATGATTGAAAGCTTTAGGTATGAAAATATTTGTCAAACATGCAAGCTGTGGAATAATATTGCTCAAAATGACAGCAAAACTTGTGCTGAGAGACATGTATGTAGTATAGTATTTTGTTAATTTTTTAAATGCTATAAATTCAAAACTACTTACACAACTACATGGTAAACTGCGCTATATGTAGTCCGGCATCCTTCTAAAAAGTGAAAAATATCTGCTCTCAGCCTTCTTGCTCTTTGATTGTGTTTATGTCTGTACTTTGCATATGAGAGCCCGCTCGGTGGAACTATAGGCTTGGTCCTATTCGGTCTAGGACTATATGGCTTAAACATCTTTTCCTCTAACTCCTCCACTGTAGCAGATCTGGACCTTCCAAACGCCTCTTTCTGCTTTTTGAAGCCCATTGCAACGGCGGCCTGGTGTAATTTCAACTCAACTCCGCCATTTCTCTTGCTGTTCATCTTTTGAGAGAACGATGTTTATATCTCCCACGATAGTTAGCACTAGCTTTAATTCTTTGAAGTATTGTCTTGATATTTCTGAAGGAAATGATTAAATGATTTGTGGCAGATCAATCAAGCATGAAGAAAAAGGGAATGTGCAAGGCAAATTCCAGCTCTCCATCCGATCGCAATATATATATATATATATATATATATATATATATATATATATATATATGTGTGTGTGTGTGTGTGCGTGTGTGTGTATGTGTGTGTGTGTGTGTATACATATATGTAAATATGTATATATATATATATATATATATATATATATATATATATATATATATATATATATATATATATATATATGTATATAAATATATATATACATCAAAGCTAGGAGTTTAACCTTTGCACAGTTAGAGATAGGAAAACTCATAGAAATGACTTTGATTTTGTGATAGACAAATTATTGTTGCCAATTCTCCTTGCGACTAGTTTCGTCTGTTGAAGCGGGCTCGTGAGACTACAATGTACATATTATATATATATATATATATATATATATATATATATATATATATATATATATATATATATATA
>OLMO02000277.1:11911982-11971314 GCA_900291935.2 Cassiopea xamachana | reverse complement strand
TATATATATATATATATATATATATATATATATATATATATATATGTATATATATATATATGTATATTATATATATATATATATATATATTTATATATATATATATATATGTATATATTTTAAATGATAGTTAGCTTTTCATTGATCCCCACTATTGTCAAACTTTTTATTTTGACCTAAGCATATTTTCAAAATATTCCTAAGCAACAAAAGGTGCAATCATCCTTGAAAATCAAAGGAAAACACTACAATATTCATAGACTTGCTGCTTTAATATAAAAATAAATCCAATAACAGAACAGAACAACAATTTTAACGGCTACAGTATACCACTTAGCCTAAGAAAGCTGTCACTTTTAATGCTGGGTACAGGGTTGGAAAAAGTTTTGAGACAAATAGAAGATGTTACATACCCCTCTTATATTTAAAAAAATTTAAACCCCGTTTTGAAGTAGTGAAAAAATTTCATACCCCAATAATATTTCTGCTTATCTCTGTCAAGTTAAAGCTAAAGCCTGAGAATGCCAAAAACGCAATTTGAATATGAACGAAAGGACAGTTAGAGACATATGTAAGAATCAATGAAGCAAAGAGCACACGTTGATTATTTCATATGACGTTTTGCTCACAGAAAATTTCTTAGAAAAGTTAGCATTTTGTGCAAATGTATTTAGATAAAGTCGAAAATTTGTGCTAAGCATGCCATTGATTTTGATGGTAGGAATTTGTTCAAAGATTTTGATACTCCCAAGTTTCAAAAGTTGGGGTTTGCTACACCCCTGCACTCCCCAGTCACTACGTCTCTGCGCGCATAAACGAAAAGCGCAGGGTATATTCAAATATTTTCCTGTGATTTCTTTTCAATTCTTCCTTAGCTGCGGGGCCCTTTTGGGTTACCAAAGCGCAGGGTTTTGAGCCATGACCTCCTTGTCACACTTAAAACCACCACTAGACCTAGGAGAGCTGTCATTTCTAATGCTGAGCACAGGAGTGGAAGAATTGTTGAGACAAATTGAAAAGTTTACTTGACCCATCAACTGAATTCAATATTATTTGAAAATCCATTTGGATATGCTGAAAAGTTTCACACCCAAAAATGTTTGCTACTTACGCCATTCAAGCGCAGTCTGGATATGAAGGAAAGGAAAGTGCAAAAATATAGGAATCAAAGAAACAAATAACACCCATTGATTATTTCAAGCAAATTCTTGTTTTATTTAGAAAAAGTTAACATTTAATATATTCAAAACCTGTGATGGTCTATCTTGAATTTACTAAACGATTTTAATAGCGACACCCCTCCAAAAATTATCTACCCCTGTACCCAAGATTAGAAATGATAGCTCCCTAAAAGCACTGAACTACACACTTACTATTTTTTAAGAGAAACTCAAATATGCAAAAATCAGAGTTTTTTAAACGTTGTACTGTATTATTTTCTAAATTATTCTTGAATTTGGACAGCTTTGAGTATCTTATTGATTATTATTTATTCCTGACAATCAAAGCTGTATTGTATAGCGCTCTGTTTTGTTGTATAGTGTTGTATTATATCATATTGTGATTTGTTGCATTGTATTGTATTGTGTTGTACTATGTTGTATTGCGTTGTGTTGTATTGTGTTGCACTGTGTTGTGTTGTATTGTATTATGTTGTATTGTGTTAAAAAGGAGTTTTGTAGACGTTTGTAATTAATATATTAGTATAAATAACATGGAATTTTTGTACAACATAATTTTTAACAATTTATTAGAATAGGGTGGGGAAAATCATTCGTAATGGAAAAAAGAGGTGCTTTATACCGGGCCTTATTTTAGAGTGGTCTTGAAAATGTAAAAATCTGGTCAACTTTCTCACTTTCATATCCTTCCTGTTTCACAGAAGTATATTTGCACCTTGGTGCTTATATCCTCTATGTAAATTTCGAGAGCAGTACAACATGTGTCTCAATGCTGCATCAAACAAAATAAATCTCCACATGAGTTCTGGGATTGATTCAAGGAGGTGGCCCCCAGAAAGCTCAAGTTGGGTGTGGTCTAGGTTTATAGCATAGTGTTGTCCTGGAAACTTTTCTTAAAATAGGTCCTGCTTTACCGCACAAAGTATAGATATTCCTTATCTTTACAGGGTTTTGCAAAAATTGCCACTATTGCACAATTTTCAATCATGTGTATTCATGTGTATTATCGCACAATTTTGTTTATGCAAATTTATGGAATTTCATGTAAGTTTTGTGTTCTTTATGTAAATATATACACCAGCATGCAAATTCATTTTGCAGATCCAAAAATTAGTAAGTATGTGGCACCTGAAAGAGAGCTGTGGTGAAAAATTTGCATGTGATTTGAATTACAAAGCGAAAGATCGATAAAAATATACTAAGTTAAGAGGGTCTGTGAATTAATTTTGCATCTTGCTCTTCGCAAAAAACATTCTTAGCGGTGTTTACCAACGCAGCCACCTCTGCTATCCTCTAGGAGGGGCAGGGGCAAGCAGTGCTCTTCAGGTTAGGAATATCGTAGATTTAGTGGATAAGTCCAAGATGTGCCTTCAGCAGAGGCCTTGCTTCCTAGTTAGGTGCATATAGATGTCTCTTTCTATGCCATGGCACAGTTACTAGTTAGCAACATTATAAATTCGACTCGAAATTCAAGCTCAAATGTTTTAATCGTTATCCAATCCAAAGCACTTTGAAAATACACAGTTTAAAGACTAAAGTCATTCAGCCTCCCTTACGTAGGCATTCCAAGGTACTTTTTAGCAGCAAAACCGTTGCCTTCTCAGCAGGCACGTACCTGCTGGGGACACGAGGGGGAATACCCCCAAATGAAATATTTACATGGTTTTGCCTCCCAAGAGAATTATTTACCTGGAGATTTACAAGCTTTTGCTCCTCCAAAGTGATGGTACAAGCAGGCTTTGCCCCATCCAGGACAATTCCTCCAGCTACATGCTTGCTTCTACATCATACATTTATATTTTGCATTACAATTGAACCCTGGTACCAAACGCAAGAAAGAATTAGGAATGATATCAAAATATTGCATTCATTGATGATGAATAAATGCGATATTTTGATATCACTCAGTACAGTACAAAGAGCCAAAGTGCTATAGATCATGTCAACCACGTAGACGGGAGCATTAATCTCGAGGGATAACACCTTGGGGGCAAGAATGTTGTACACGGAATAGGTACCTAACAGGTCAACAGTCCTGTGAGGGGCAAAATCATGCAAGCCTTTCATTTTGCGTGCATTGTCCCTTCGTATTCCCTTCAGCTAAGTGCTTGGACCAATTTATCATTAAGGAGTACATTTAAAGTCGTATTGATACTACAAAAATTATTGATGAATGCGGGCGTTTGAGCGACTGATTTCCAGCAAATGCAAGTTCATCCTTAGGCAAAAGGATCGGTTTTTAAAGTACTGGAGTATTGTCTGGCATTACCACTCCACTACGAACAGCGAAGCCGGAGCGAATGTTTGAGTGATGGAGTAGGGGACGAGTGGAAAACTCCATTTGGGGGTGACAGTTGGGGTCAAGGGTGGATCCCCTTAAATTTCTACAAATGCATCTTTAGATTGGGAGAAAACCACCCTTTCTAGCATCAAGGTTCATTTTATCTTAGATAGGATAGGCTATCTATTGCATGACGTAATGCACTAGCAAAAAAGTAGGAGGGACCACAGCCTCCCGAGCTTCGGTGTGCCTTAAGAAGAGTTTCAAATGAAAAACAGTACACTTTTATTTCTTATAAGAAACCTGGCTCAAGGCTTAGGAGTAAAAGTATTGAGACTTACTTTGCTAATGAGGTTTCATTTGTAGGCGTAATTAAAAAAACCATTGAAACTTCTCGATTTTGCTCAGACTTACTGAAAACAGTTCTAAAAAGCCTTATCTCACATCTAGCTTCTATACCTATTTGTGCAGTATTTGTGGATGTGAGTCAAAGTGATTTTTCGGAAAAACTATTAGTGGTTTATCTGCACAGCTTACAAGGATTGCATGTTATTGTACAACTACAAAGACATGCACCGACAATTTGACCTCAAGTTGGAAAGCCTAAATCAAGCAGGGCATTTTTAACAATGCCGATACTGGGCATTGGCCTAGTGGGCCCTTTCTTTGACCTAGCAGAAAGTAGGGACGCAACTTCAATAAGATTTTTGGGGGTTTAGGAGGTTTTGCCCTGTGAAAATGAGATCTTTACTCAGCGAGTTGGCAACAGTGTCTTCTGTGACCTATTTTTTCTAGCAGCAGTAGTTGATCGAATGGTACTGGGTCCAGTAAATTTTCCTGCAAAAGCATATTTTACTGTCGTTTTTACCCTGCAAAATGGCAAATTTTCAAAGTTGAGGGGAGTGAGTCGCCTCCCTGTAACTCTCCTTTAGTTTCGTCCCTGAGAAATGCAAAGTTGTATGATCTGGGTCTCTAGCTTAGACTCTGGCAGTTTGTTTATAACAGCAAAAACAGCTAGAAATTGTCTTGATATTCTTAATACTTTGGGATCAAGGAGAGTTCAAGTTGAGATTGGCTGCAAATGAAACGCCATCCTTTTAGTAAAATGCTTCTCCTTTTGCTGTAAGACAGACAGACACTCAAGTCCACAAGATGCTCGAAATTTTCTGAAAAGTTGCTCGTTTTCAAGAAAGTTGCCAATTTAAATTTCAACCACGCCCATATTCACTGAATGATGAACTACTCGATAAATTTTGGACCAAAATGAACGTTTTTTTCAAAATCTTTCTTACAAGCACAGCTTTTCAGTTAGCATTTGAAGCTCAGCCTGCTTTTGTTTCTTAAAAGTTTCTTAATTGTTGTTTTATTCTAGCCTCTTGTTTCTTAGAGACACCTTTTCATAGAAACACGTGCTACCTAACAGTAAAACTAAAAGATTCGACAAATATATTCTCGAAATAAGCTATATTCTACACTTTTTTATTGCTTCACTCGTAGCAGAAGCATGACTTTGACTATCAAGACACAAAAACTTAAAACTTGCCCGATGCACTGAAAGTTGCCGAAAAGTTTTCGAGCAACTTATGGACAGGGCTACCCAGTTTAGGCAATAATTTAAGGAATTTTCATCACTGCATACAATCAATAAATTTTGCCCAGTTCATTTAGAACTTTGGACTCGTTTTCACCTGTTTTGTTGAGTGAAAACGAGGTCATATGTACTTGCAATGAAATTCTTTTTAATGCAATGAAATGTTTCCTAATGCTGTAGTAGAATCTTGCAATCCCAGTTGTGCACCCCGTGTAAGATTTAACTTTGAAGTCCTTGCAATTCGCAACTTTTTCTGTTACTTGTTTTGACGGTGAAATGTGAAATTTTGAGCTCTTTGAGCCTTACGTTAAATATGTTGTAATTCATCACTCCGCAAGTTCTAAATTATCATTGCACATTTCTGTTTCACAACTGCACAAATTGGTCATCACTGCACCGTAGATTATTGCCTGCCTCCGTTACTTCATGACAACAAGTATCATTTAAGATATTCCTCTCTTAAATCTACCAAAACTTACTAGTCAATCTCGTTGTCTTTCAGATGACAATGAAACAAATTTATTATAATACTCCTATATATAATTATGAATAACGATAACCACACTTACTTCACGTTCAGTTACTACACCTTGGTAAAACATTTCCTATATTGAAGAGAGTCCTAAGGTTGAAATCCACTCTTGTAGTACAAGTGTGTAACATACTCGTGCAAGCAAAGTTCTACGCAATCCTAGGACTAGATACTTTCTTTGTAAGTCTACATTGTGTTCTTAGTGGCAACTTTGCATCCTTGCCTTAACCTAGTGCAGGCGTCCCAGAGTCTTGCCTGTTTTCCACGCCATTTCTCTTTTATAAAAGCTCCTATCGACCGTTCAGCTACTGACTGAAACATCCTAGCTGTTTCAGGCAGGGAGTTTAACAGACTAGGATGTACGCATAGTGTAAACAGTTGCTTGTCATAAGATATTTGATACTTGATTCAATTAACAAGCTCAAAACGCACGTTGTACTTATAGTTACACATTTTTATTAAGAAACAATTTCATAAGAAAATGAGGCTCCTAGTGGCCAAAATCTTACGAAAATCACAAGGCTCAATTTCCAACCTTTAGTTTTTTAAATTTGCCAAAAATCAATATAACGACATCAATACATTCAAAATGTTAATGATAGAATCCAAATTCGAGTTTACAAGATTAGCGAAGCAGGGGTAACCCAGTTTAGCCATCTCGTTTTGGCAAAAGTTAAGAAAATGTTAAGAAAAGAATCTCAGTTTCAATGTTGGGAAAAGTTAAGAAAATTGAGGCTCTGGAAAAAGAAATTTTCCTAAAAGAAAGTTGTACCCACATTCACTGCGTTAACCATGTATCTATAGGCTGTACAGGAGTACTAAGTCAATTAGGAAGTTACAGAGTCTTGGAGTAAAACTGTAGCATAGAAAAGGTTGACAGATATTCGATAAATATTGAAAAAGTATAATGAAGAAAAAGTTAGATGCTTTCTTTGCATCGGAGAAACTTGTCCAACTGTCGTCCACGGCTGGCTTCTTCAAGATAGAAGAGTGCAAAGGAATTATATTGCTAAACTAATATGCTATTGACCAAGAGAATCTCCTTTCTGTAATGTGAGTAATATATTTTTGGACTTGCGTCTAATGAAAGACATACAAACATGATAAAAAAATATCTACAAAGATTTTCTACGGTGTGCCTTTATGCGACTACCAATGCTCTAGCTCTCATATGCTTCTGGAAAGACAGTAAATGCGTCTCTTGTAACTGGGTTTCCCAATATGTTTGCAACATGTAACCAGACCCAGCGAGCAAAGTAGACCTCTCAAAGGTCTAGAGTAGCAGGCCTCATGTTCTGTTACTCATGGGTGTTACAATCATTAGAGGTATAATATCGAAGTAATCGAGAACGTATCAGAGCTATAAGTGCAATATTGATAGTATGTGAGATAAAAGTAATGCTTGCTCAAAAGAGGTGCAATATGAACAAGCTAAATTACTTCTATCTGGAATTGTTCCTGTCTGGAATTATTTCCTAAAAAGGGAGTTTTGCATGAGGCCTGTCAGGTTGTGTTGACTGAGTACAAAATATCAAGTTGGTATATATTTAACGTAGGCTAAATCGCGAACAATTTTATGGATGGAACAGTACATCATATTGCTTAGATTATAGAGAGAACGCTGTTCAACATTTGCTTACATGTACACCTGCTAACACTGCTGCATTCATATCAACACTCTATCAAAAGTCCTAACAATTCACGAAAGCAAGTTTGGCTTTACTTACCAAAGATCCACAGCTGGCTGTTGTTAATTTATGTGTGATAAGTTGACGGTGAAGCTGATCAAAAATGACCTTTGCTCCTTGAATATTTAAACATCGTGTTGAAACGCTAATTATATATACCCTGCAGATGGCAAAGAAAAGGAGCCAAATAACGAATAGAGACCACTACTAGTTCCAGATGTGAAAAATTTCACAAACACCATGACCCGAGTATAATTTTATCTACGTGTTCGTCAGTGATTATTATCTTATTAATGCAGCACTGTTAAGACTGGTAAGAACCCTGTGATGCGGATTTTTATTTTTAAAGCCACCTTAATTACTCGCTTGACAAAAGATTAAATTGGATCAAATGCAAATCCATTGATATTACAAGAGGGCTGGGGAGAGTTTGGGAATGCGCATGAACCGAACATGGGAGATACTAAATAAGTCATTGCAAAGGGAATGATTGGATGTTGGATCCGTAAACTGTCAAGATGCAGGGAAATTTGCAGTGTTATCAAATTGGCAATGCTGAAATTAATGTTTTCCTTGGAGATCCAACGGGTTTTCTGCTGGATAACCTGGTACAACTGAAAGGCTGCAAACAAGAGGTACACAACTTGCTACGCAGGAGAAATTTAGTGCCACGGCACAGGAGCATCAAGCACTGGCATTAAAGCGCACGTGGAACCTTACTGATTAAATGGATAAGATAGAATGATCAGTGTACCAACACAGTTCAGGCGAATGTTCTGTTCGCGTACAAATCATGACATTAATAATACGATCACATTGGAAGTAGCAGATAAAGGGAGGAACTGAAGTAAAATAAACTTATGGATGGCAGATCTTGAGGGCTGGGGGTTGTAGCATCCCAACTATTTAATAACACAAGGTTTTGCTTTTCAGCAAGGAACAGTTACCATCCATCTCCCATCTATATCAGGGGTGACCAAACAATGAGAGACGAAAGTGCCACACTTTTACTGCGTTACCGTAAAGGGCCACACCATCCGCATGGACACTCAAGAACGTCATCCTAGGGGCACAACTTGGGGGTTCTTGGGGTCAAGAGCCCTGCCCTTTTTAAAAAAAGAAAGAAAGATCCCCTTTTGTAGTGCTCTCCCTATTCAAATAGGGCATTTCCATAACATGGAAAAGGAGTGCTCTCAAAAAATTCCCCTTTCTTTAATGTGATAACAAATAGTAACAAGAGTCATTGACCTTCATAGCAACGACAGTAGTAAACCTCTCATATCATTTCCTCCACTTATGAATCGGCAAAACAGTATTCGAAGGCCGTGTCTTCTTCAAAAAAAGTTTTACTGTGCCCTTTTCATGGATTGGACCCCTGCCCTCAAAAATTCCCAGTTGCGCGCCTGAACCCCATCCCTTCCCCTCATGTAAAATGAGGCAAAGAGCCCCTCTTGGCTCATGCGCCACCAGTTCACCCCTAATATATGTAAAATACTACTTTGCTCTTGAGAATGCTAATTCAAGATTGCTACATCAATGGTACTAAGGAATTCTGAAGGAACATGATTAATAATATCTACAGAAGAGCATATTTACGAAAAATCCTTTCAAAAATCAATTATACAACATTGAGTAAAAAAGGTACAGTTAACTCTCTACTAGTTCTCACAACTTTGCGCTGCTTTTCACAATCCAACTCTAAGATGCCATTGGTCACACTGAAAGTGGTATTGATTTTCTGAATGTTAGACAGTTCACTTTCCTACAAAGAAGAGACAAATTAAATTATTAAGAGGCTAAGGGGCCCTTACAGGGAGGCATATCTACACGATTTGTTTATAAGACACCTGTTTACAAGCAACCAAGCACTAGACAGCCTAAAATTAAAATACTCTTAAAACTACAAGGCAAGAGCTAAGAAACTTTAGATAAATAGGACATTAGAACCGATATCTGGTTGAAAATAAAGCTGAAGGAACAACAATGTGGAAATTTCGGTTCATTTTGTTTGCTATAATACTAAGAGTTTGCTATGTCCACATTTTGCTTACGTTAAAGTTCCGGCTTGAATTTGGTACATTAAATTAAAAACTGTTGGAACAAATATGTGGTCCAAAATTAAGAAACTCTTACTACTAGCCCTTGAGCCAGGTTTCTTATAAAAAAACATGTAACCGATCATACTTATAATATAACAAGGACGATATGAACTAACTCTATTCATAATAAGAAAAAAATCAGCTTTGTGCATAAATCAATACGTATTTGTAGTGCTTCTATTAAATGCTAAAGGCCACGCCCAAGCTATCTCCTTCACTCATATATCTGGGGTGGCGCCAGGAATTTTCCAACGGGGGGCTAAAATACGGTTAAAAGGGTATTATGAATAGAAAAAACTTACGAGTAATAGTTTTTCACCTTCCGACAGGGGGCTAGCATGTTCCGACGGGGGCTATAGCCCCCTAGCCCCTTTCTAGCGCTACCCCTGTCACATATACTTGTCACCATTGGTAGGACCCCTTATATCTTCATATGAAGAGAGAGTGCTCGACATTTTTTTTCATTTGTTCAATTAAAACGTATTTATACAGGGTAACAAATCAGTAGCCTGGTTTACAATTGGCCCTGTGAAACAAAACAAAGAAAAACCTAATTAAAGTTTCAGATGTCTAAAAGAATATGATCTACATATGTATAAATAATGACAACTGAAATTAAAAATAAACTAAAAAAGACACAGCTAACCCATGCTATTAATCTTAGCATCCTTCTATTTACATGTGCTATGGATGGCCATTATTCAGCGTTCTAGGCATCGACCATTCTATTTACTGCACTCATATACATGACAGAGTACCTTCTACAGAGGATATATTTCTTTTGCCACTTAAATTTTATAAAGGTAGGCCAGACTCTTTCTTTATTGTTTTTACAACCTCCTCCTGTCACCACTAGGTCCCTAATCCAGGGGTGACGCTAGAGGAGGGCGATGTGGTTATAGCTGTCGGAGCATGCTAGCCCCCCGTCGGAGGGTGAAAACTATTTTTTGGAGACTTCTGACATTTATAGTACCCTGGTAACTGTATTTTAGCTCCCTTGTCGGAAGAGTCAGTCTTCTGTCGGAAATTCCCGGCCCAGCCCTTTCCTTACCCACCGATTGATGAAAAGTAAGCGAGCATTCAGCTAGGGATAGGGTTAGGGCTAAACGTGTGGTGAGCATGTGACAGAACATAAGTAATCCAAGCATCAAACCAAATTTCTAAAGCCTCTAGGGAATAATAAATCAAAGACACGGCAATATGACGTGATAATATTCAACTCAATTTATTTTCTGCGACATTTAGGCTCTAATCAAAAATAAGTAGATGTCGGTTGTAATATTTCACTCTGATCGCATTACTGAAACAAAGAAGATAGTTCCTTAGGAACAGTCACGCAACGGCAGAGCGGCAGTAATAAGGAAAAGAATACTTTGGTAGAATTTTAGGTTTATGGAAAGAGAGACTGTTGCCTAGTCCTTCCGAGTCCTTAGATTGTAAACTCCAGCACTTTACAAAGCTGCAATCACGCAATGACAGAACAAGATAAATAAAGAGAGGGGATACGTTGATAGAATCCAAGGTTGATAGAAACAGAGAGTCCTATCTTGTCTTTACGAATACAATCTGTGACGGATAATATCAACTATTTAAAAACTATACAGGGCGGATTCCATGCAACGGGCATTACAGGTCAATGAAAATTTCTATGTTCTGCTTCAAATTCATATTTACTGACAAGTTCCTCTTCAAAAAGACTTACATGCTAGTAGTTACTATGTTTGCTGCCAACGGGTTGCCATTTGCAGCGGTGAATGTGTTGTGACTGAGTGGGCCTCTTGGATGAGGGTTATTGGTAATGGCGGATGGGCCTAAGTATTGCTGTGGTGAAGAATGGCCTAAGGTATGTAAAGAAACAAGGGGCATAAATGGGCTTAAGGTATGTAAAAAAAGATGGGTAAGGGGGAAAGGGGAAGGTGGGGTGGAAGATGGAGGGGGCGCAGGGTGGAAGTTGTAAAAAGATCGTGGCGGGAAATTCAACAAAGAGTTGCGTGTTGTTGTTGTCCCTCCAGTAGAGTAATTGTCGATATAAGTACGGGGTGGGGATTTTAGCATAATTTGGGTAGGACTGCCCACCCTACCTGAAGAAGATGAATGGATCACACAGATGAAGACAAAGAAGAAGAGGTAGATTGTAAGTAGAGTAAAATTTTAGTTATATACACAATAATAATAAATGTGTAAAAAAGAGATTCAATATGAATTGGCCGTCTCTGGTCGCTTCAATGTCTCTGAAGAAGCTCAATCACGCAGTAGTCAATGATCATTGCGGTGCTCTTTCGACTTGGTCCACCTGTATGTTGGTTAGCACTTGCAAATTTTGGTACAAATTGTCCATGGGGATTTGCGTCACGACGGTGGGGGCTCCCTCCCCCAGACAATTTCCTTGCTGTTATTCCTGAATTTCCATGTCTGTGACAAGTATCACGTTTCCGGCTTCATTGATTCGGTAAAGTCTGCAAGGGGTATCTTGTGGAATTCTTCTTCTTCACCAAAGCAAAACTTAGGCCAGTCCGCCATTAGCAACAACCCTAATTTAAGAGGCCCGCTTCGTCACAACAAATTCACCCCTGCAAATGGTGACCCGTTGGCAGCAAACATGGTTCCTGCTCATACTTTTTAACTCAACATGATGGAGTTTTATTTCCACAACAACTGGAAACTTCGCAACAACTACATAGTTGATAAGCCTATAAATACATAGAAAGCTAGATTCGCCCATAAACACATGTAAACGCCCATGTATTATCACTATTAAACAAAACGTCAGTATTACCTTAAAGTTTGCATTTTCCCATGTTTATCCTTGGAATGTTATACAGTTTGTCAGGGTACTAGATACTAAGCAAATCTACCAGTGGAGATGTACCCACTATGATAATCAAGATGGCTAAGGAAAGCATATGTCCATATCTAACTAACTGCGTAAATGCAGCTATTTATAATTACTTATTCCCGAAAAAATTGAAGAAAGCTCAGGTCTCAACTATTTTTAACAAGGGTGATCCAACCTGGAAGGGAAATTACATACCGTTTAGTATTTTAGCAGCTCTGCCCAAAATTTATGAACAGCCACTTTAATGGAATATTATCTCCCCTACTATCTGGTTTCAAGAAAGGATACAGCACCAAGCATATTTGTTTCATGCAACCGAACTTGGAATGGCATTGCTGGTACTATCCTGATCGATTTGTCTACAGCATATGACTGCATACTACATGCTTTACTCAAAGCATTAAAACTGGTATACAGTTAACTAATCGGAAACAGAGAGCCAAAGTAGGTTCATCTTATAGTACTTTCCAAAATATTTCAGCAGGTGATGTTGATTAACACTCAAGCTAACGAGCCTACAGCTGCAGTATGTCTGTCTTATCTTATAGCATAATCATGCACACAATTATCTATAGTTTCTGTGGCGTAAGTAAAGATGGCAGAAAAGTAGACTTCTATGCAGTGGCAGTTTTAGGTACTATGGGGTCTGGGGCCGAAATCATCTTTTTCTAGTAAATAATGCCGGGAAAGGCCATAGGGCCTATAACGAAGCCTCGACAAAGGAAAAACTGAGAAAATGAGGGAACGTTTAAGTAGAAAGGGAGACAAGATCAAGTTTGTTGATGTTAGATTTAAAAGATGACAAATTGTAGGATTCAGGAAAAGTAGTGGGTGGCAATGAGTTCTACAGTTGAGAAGTTCTGGGAATGAAGGATGATTTGTGAGATAGAGTTCGTGGATTAGGTAGTGTGACTTGGAAAGGGTGTGAATAGGTAGAGCTTCTGGTGGTTCGAACACGCCTCACTGGATCAGGAATAATACGGGGCCCTTGCTTGAAAGTTCTTGTTTACCAAGATTATAAGATATTTTTCGTTGACATTGCTTTGCATTCCGGATCTGCCTTGCATTTTCATATTAAAACCACGCATAAGTAAAAAAACACAGGGTGTATTCAAATGCCTTCCTGTGTACGTGTGGGGCCCTTTTTGGATTATCAAAAGTGCGGAGCTGGTGACCGTGGTTTCACGGCTCCCCGTTAAAACCACCACTGCCCCTATGAGAGGCAAAATATAATCCTCATAGGTGTCAACAATCTATCTATACTCTACGTGAATATCTGCATGACTCTTCTTATAGCAGAATTACCCAAAGTATGGCAGTCAACATCTTTTCCTGCCCCCATCCCTGCTCCACCCTAATCCCCTGAATCTTAGAGATTTGGCTATGATGCTAATTACATATATTACTCAAATTTATTGCAAATGCAAGAAGCTATTGAAGAAGGCACTCCTGCATTGCAATGGTTTTCACAATGGATAAAATTGGCCAGATAGCACTGCACTATATAAGAAAAGAAAGTATCCTTACCTAGCGACATTCTGCGAAATAATTGACTTTGTAGGACACGACTTTGGACCTTGCGATGGCCTGAAAATCCCCTTCTGGTCTTTGTTATTAAAAGTCCTGAATGCATTCTTCCGGACAATATAAGGATCTTTAGGATGGGCTGGATATTTATCAAAACATCCTGCCTTCGATCCACCAATCTAAAATGATAAAAAGTTAAACAATATATTTATTATGGACGATAATATTTCAAAGCTTGAAATATAGTTCTGCCTTTGCGATAACCCAGAAAACAACAGCACAGTCCCATGTAAGCTTCTGAGTAGTCCCTGCCTCAAAAAAATACTCCACTAGCCTTAAAACTTTGCAAATCTGGGTGCTGTGCGTGTAGATGCTGTACAAAAGACAATTTTGGTTTCTTTTGGGAAAATCCCAAAGAAACAATAGCAGTTACGAATTTTAAACCTATTTTGCACTAGGGGCTTGTCCCACTGTACATGCATTTACTGCAAAAGCTCTAATAAGCCTGGGGGCGGCTACTTTATTCTTTGGAGTCTTGGAGGGGGCATAATAGAGAGAGGGGATTATTAGAGAGAGGGGATTAGTAGAGAGGGGGGATTATTACTACCTCAAAGTAAAACTTTCATGCAAATATCCTTTTGCAATTCCTCTGTATCACATCCCTTGAAAAATTGTTGCTAGCAACTTCACAAGTTTATTTATATTAGTCAACTGTACTGCCTTCATCTTCCTCAGAATCATCAGGGTCCACTGATAATACTGGAACATCTTCTTTACAACTGTTTCCTTCTGGATTCCTTCGAGAAAATCAGTATTCCCTAGGTTTCTAAGACACAGGTAAATTCTGTACATGGGCCACGTTTTATACATGTGATATCACCTGGCAACATTCTCCATACCTCAAGAGAGCCCATACAATTGCTTACTTCATGATAGAGGGGGCTTGATAGAGGGGGGAGTTTATTTGAAATTTTTGCATGAAAAGCAGGGGCTTAGTAGAGAGGGAGTGCTTATTAGAGAGGGTGTCTTAATAGAGCTTTTACAGTATATATGCATTCTGAGGCAACAATAAAGAAATCTGGTGGAGGGAAGCGAGCACTCTGCTGTGGTGCTAGACTGCAACTTTATTGGGAAACTTCTCACCTTCTTGGAAAATATTAATGAAAAAACGAATATGTAATGTGTTTTTACTGAAAATGCGTCCTTTATCAAATGCAAAAGTGTCCCATCTATATTTAGCTGAAATATTCAAAGTTTTGATACTACATTTGGAAGCAGAAGGCAATAGCAAATACCTAATTACTAAGCTTATTCTGTTGCTATATAAAGAAAATATTTTGTTTGCTCAAGAAGTGTTTCAGTTGCATTAAAAACTTTAACAGTCATATTGATAACATAATACCAAAAAACTTGCTGATGTTCCAAGAAGAAAGTTAAGAATCAAAAATTACCTCTTTTGCAGGTGAACTGTAATTAAAAGGCTTGACATCTCTTTTTCCCACTTTTGAATCTTTAACTGGTGGTAGGGCTGAAGTGAAATAAAATTTTTTTAACACCTTATTATGCTTCAAAAATTTCTAGGGGTGCTTTGGTTGTAGAAGAATAAAGCAAAAGCTGTAGTGTTGGTGGATGAGCTTATTCAAAGTGTGCTTTACATACCATGATAAGATAAGGAGACAAACTGCTATGAAATTACCAAGGGGTATCATTTTTTCTCTGCAGTTTCCTCCCAAACAATTTATTTTCTAATGCTGAGTGGACAACTTTATCAAATTTTACATGGAAAGAAATTAGAAACTTTTTATGCAAGCTATTTCTTCTATTAATCTTTTGCTACAGGCAATTTATTCTTGCCTTTTCTTTGTGCAAATATTGATTTCAATAATTCTTGATAACCCCCTCCCCCACAAGCTGCAAATGGCTCATTTCTAAATTAACAAAGAAAAGCAAATGATGAAAAGTTATATCTAACACAGCATTTGACAAATCAAATTACTCTTAGGTACCTAATAAATGTCCCCCCTGCTAATTAATTTTTAAGAACTTTCCACCTATGACATTCTTGTTCCAGCCCCCTGCCTATTAATTTTTGAAAGCAACTCCTGAGTTACTTTGGCCTGCAAATGAAAGATATTATAAGAAAAGCAAGCTGATCACATGTTTTATATGGTTCAGCATTGTTTAGTTCTGTGTACTTACTTTGACATAAATTTGTGACAAGAAACCATAGCCTTTTCCATAACAGTTTTAGTAATTTTCCAAGCCCCATTTATTTCAACCCCCACTAGTTAGATTTTGGGGATTTTTACAGCTCCCTGACTATTCCAACCCCCTGTCTATTAGGTACCAAAGAGTATAACATAGTATTGCATTGTGAGGAGTGAAGCTAAGGGGAATTTTCAGAGGGGTGGAAAACTGTAAAGTGTCATCAATGAAGATTTCCTTCAAATCAAGTTTGCCAAAAATGAAGACAGTAATACAATGTCAAATAACACTATCAATGTCTTGCAAATTTGCCAACAAGCTAAATGTTGATGGATGGGGGCTATGCCCCTGTGCACGGTGCAAAATGTATCATATAGCATTGCATCATGCAATAGTGTGTGATAAACATAATTGGAAATAACAGTGCATAATCAAGTACTTTATGATGCAGCATTATACAGCATTAGTTAGCAACATGTCTTGTGTGGCATAGCTTGAGATTCAAAATTTTGCTGTTATACAGTGGAAGTAGAGAACATATTAGGGGATTGTTAATGTTGAATATAGAGATCAAATTATTGATATGTATGTGAGAACTTTGAATAGATCTTTTATCCACAATGTTTCAAAATTAGCCAGAAAATAGGGAAGGGATCCTATCTCATGTTTAGTAGTGAAGAGGGGTGACATCCATGCTTCTCTCTTCTACAGCCTAGGATATAATCATATGGTATGCTCCATATTGGGTACAGGGCTCCTTGGGCATAATTTCTCTTAATAAATAAAATAAATAAATAAGTTTTTGATTACCCTCAGTTTGACAAACCAAAATAATTTGATTCCTCTGGGTTAGCCCAGCATACAATATGGAGGAAACCTGAGTATTTATTAGTAAAAGTCATTTATGTGCACTTATATGTATTTTTGTAGCTGTGCCTTAAATTTTTGCCATGTTATATGTTATTCATGTTAATGGATAGTTGTCATGCTATCTTGCACTCTGTGGTATTGTCCTTGTCGTATAGTCAAGTTAGTTGCCTTTAGTGCAGTAAGTAATGTGTAATAGTAGAAGTTTATATTGACTAGAAAAAAATTATGGTATACAAACACCATAATATAACGAACAGTATAATGTGAGGTAGGTGATAACTTACGGCGATCAGCTTTGTATGGATTATGATCAAAGTACTGCTTTGGACAAAGATTCAATTTGAAAGGGCCACCTTTAAGCTTGCTTTTGTTGTCTGCCAGGCTTTTCTATAGAGAAAAAGTAGTACTTATTGATTTCTTGCTATGCACTAAATATTGCTAAGCTGCCTAGCAAACTATGAAACTATGAGAGAGTAGATTATAATTTCTAAAATATGTACTTTTCATAACATAACCTACTAGGAAATTCTTAATATTTGACTGTTTCATACCAATCAACATGGGCATGGAGAAAAAACTGCAGATAGTGCTTTTGAAGTCTATGGTATCAATGTCATATTTTCAATAACAACATAAATTCCATTGGTACTTAAATATATAAAGCTATCTGTTTCCACTAAAGTTGAAGAGGCTGAGTTAAAACCAACCACTAAATTTATCTGTCATTGATAACATAAGATGAGGGGAGGGATGAGGTCAAAATTACCCACAAAAACAAATCAAAGTTAGTCAGATAATGAATTCAAAGAAATGAAGCAACAGTAATAGCAAATAGCTATCAATTTTGCTCAGATTTCAATAACTAGTACATCCTAAGAATTGATTAAAAAGAGATTAAAATAGAACACCAACCACAAAGATTTCTCTGCCTCTGTCATATGGCTCTGAAGAATAAGTTTCAGGCTTCCCAATAAGCACATTTACATATCCATAACCAGTTCCTTTCTTCAGTGGATTTGTCACAAAGTTGCGATTAGAAGACTCAAAGGCCTTCCTGTCAGCTGTCTTTGGACTAAAATATTCCACTGGCCCAGAAAAAGTCCCATAATGACTACCAGCTCCAGACCTAAAAGGAGAGAAAAGGCAAGGCTACACCAAAACATGCAGCTTTGGAGTTAAAGACTTAGTAAAAGGAAAGGATATTTTAATGTTCAATATTTTATCAATTGAGTGACATGAAAAGCTAAGTGAACACACATCAAAACAGAATCATGTATGTCCTCACTATAAGAAAGTCATGTGCAGCAAAGCCACAGAAACATGGATCCCAATTGGGAAACAAACAATAACCCAACACATGGCTTGTTTCAAATACACAAACAATCAACCACTAGATTCAATCTTCTAAACAACTTCAATGGTCTCTATCTACCAACTCCTATTTTGTCCTTTTTCTAGTCTGTCTTGCCACTCTTCTGCTAAACTACTACCTACTGTGTTCATCTCACTCTCCCTACCAGATTCCTTCACAAATGCTACAGTATGAAAATTACTTTTGACTAGAAATGTGATATTAACTAATCAATATTGATTAGTTAATATCACACTTCTAGTCAAAGTAAGTTTCATACTGTAGCATGTGTGAAGGAATTTGGTAGGGAGAGTGAGATGAATACATAACAGGACCAAAAATAATACTGATAATAACCATGAGCTCAAGCCTGAATTCTCAAAAAGAGACTTTACTCATCCATCAATCACTAATTCATACTAGAATTCTAGATTTGATAGATGTGACGTATCCTGAATAGGCTAGGGCAACTCTCTAAGAGGGTGGACATTATCTGCGTAATCTTTTCTTGAAGCAGAGCAGGGTAAAAAACAATATTGACAATTGTCTAGCAATGATAAAGCCATTAAAACTTCAAAGTTGGTAAAATGTTCAATAATATTATCCTAAATTTAAGTATTTTCTTTCCCAAGAGAAAAAGTTATAAACTAGCTGGAAGGCTTGAGCACTAGTTAAGTTCTTGAATGGTGATTTTTGGATACCAATTTTTCTATAAGAAACATGTCTATAAGAAACATGAGGCTGAATTAGGCAAAAATAAGAAATCTGAACTTCAAATGTTATCTTTAAAAATGACAATAAAATTTTGGACCATACTACAAACAAAATACAAATAACAGTCACTATATGCTTCACAAAGCCTGAAAATTTTATTTCTCATATCACACTTCCCCAATCTGGCCTGCTGTTGTTGTTGTAAGTTTCAAAGTTCTAAGAAAAACCTGAGGTTTGATTTGGCAAAACATTTTGAAAAACTGAGGCTGATGGCTTAAAGTTTGTTTCTTTTAAAGAATAATCTTCTACCTGACAAATACTTAAGAGATGAACTGCATGCAGGGGTATGGCCAGGGCTAAAAAGTGGGGGCATAAATGAAAAATTTTTGGCCACTCCATCTACTTACCTGAAGATTTACTACTACCCCCTCCCCACTACTTTCTCTTCAATTTTATGGAAATATCAAGCACCATCATTGCAAAAGTGGGGGGGCAGTTGTCACCCATAATCCCCACCCCATCCCCATGGCCAAGCCACTGATTGCATGCAGTGGATAAATCTGGTGTCTTAAAATTGGGTTCAAAGTCTAGAATGCATCAAGTGCACCATGATTCTATCCCAGTTCACATCAACTGCCTACAGCATGGAAGGGGGCAAGGGGCATACAAGATGTGACTCTTTGAGCACAGTAATTCAATACTTACGGGTTTTTTCCAGCATGACTTGGTGTGAATGCCTTCCCTAGATTTTTCTTTGATTGTACTATCCTCTCTTGCCTTCTTCTCTTAACCGGGTCTGAGTATGCTTCTTTCTCCATAATTCGAACAAATGTCTTATCAAAGTATCCACTTTGAGTTTGGGACATACTTTTAGTGCCTCCAGGAAGCATCTGCTTTCCTTTAGAAGCATTGACATTGAATGGCTCTGCATGAACAAATACTCATTAAAATACTGAGGCAATATTCAGTTACTAAACAAGCAAACAAGAAGTAAGCAGATTTTCGTGTATATAAATTGGTACTAAAATGCTATCGAAAATCACGTATTGGCGTTTGCAATCGGATGGTTACTGGTGATGAAGCACAGTAAGAATGTATGAAGGTCCCAGCCAATGTTTACAATACACGATCTTCGTTTACTTTCGGCTTAAATAGGCCTCCTCCTTATGAGAAAATATACACCCTCAGAGTAACGATTAATATTCACTTACTACTAGATTTTGAAGAATACGGATCACCGATAGAGATGTATCCGAGTTCACTAAATAATCCAAGTCTATTGAGGTCGTTTCTTCCCTCCATCTTTCACAGCTCCCTCAGCAACAGATCAACCGATGCTTGCCACTCTCATTGCATTGATTTGCATATTATTTACAGTTGCTATGATACTCAGCCTCCTTTACACATTATGACTTCTCCGCAGCAACGGGCCTCGATTTCAAAGTGTCAGTAGATCAGGAACTCTATGCAGGAAACTCTCATTTTGTCAATTTATCAGAAAACATTTACTGTGAATATCAACATTCATTTAATCCAGTTGAAAATAAGCCTAAATTTTGAACATAAATACAAAGAGCAAAAATGTTATATAATTCACCTAACTCCATCCAAATCTTAAAAATAGTAAGATCTCAGATCACCTCCAAATCAGTCAAAAGTCGAAATTAAAGTTCATTTCGCGCCAATGGCGCATAGAGCGGGGCCTACCTCCATTTACAGTAGTCCTGGGCCACACGTCTGCGAATGCAGTGAAAGCTGCTGCGGGGACTGGTCTACTGGTAGCTCTGTGTGTTTAACTTCTCGACTCCATTCTCATACATCGAGTGCCAGACGAGAGGGCAGCGAAAACCATTCGTAGTCTTTGGTATGACTCGGCTGGGACTCGAACCTACGATCTTGCGGTTGTGAGGCAGAAGTTCTAACCACTGGACCACCCAAATTAGTAGATCTCTTATATTTCCAACTTGTTTTTTTTCTGTTTCATTTAGGTAAAACTAGCTTTGGCATCTCCCTTATATGTTAGATTATAACCCACACAATAAGAATTGAGATATGTACGTACTGTAATGTACGATATGTTGATCCACATCAACATGTTGATGACTTTAGTTAACCTGCTTTAACAAATATATGGTGCACGACGTTCTATACTTTATCTCGTTACTTTTCCAGGACTTGCATATGATAATCTAGTTTCCTACATGAAAACAAAGAGTACCCGTGGTGTCCAACTTTTAAGTGTCCCAAAATACATAGAATGTCTTGCAGATTTTAAGAGCTCCCAGCAAAGCTGTCTTCTGCATTCTTTCTATGATGATGTCTGCTCTCTCTTTCTGCATATATGTACACAAGAACACGCATTTTCTGCAAAACATTTGTTACTTTCCATCTGGTTAAGCGTGAACTCGAAGCATCAAGTTGGAAGTCCTGTTGTATCGGATGGACACCGGTATAAAAAAGGTGATGGAGGGGTATCACACCCAACGCCCTCGAATAGCAGGGAGAGAAGGAGAAAAAGTGCATTGGTTTGGCAGATTCCCAGTGTAAAAAAACACTTCTACAAACTTTGAATTCAAAAACGTGAATTACAAGAGTGCTTTTGAAGGCTGTTTGTCTCTTAGATTTAAATTAATGTAGCTGCTTTTCAAAGAATGCAAATGTCTTCCTCCAAAGTTCTGTTCTTTTTGATTTAACATTAATGCAGCGTCCCTGCCTTCTCTACACCACAAGGCAGGCTTATCAATTTGACACATAAAAATGCACCTTTGTTTCAAACGATAAAAAGCTCTATTATGCATACGAGTATACTAAAAGTCTACAAGCTGGCTTGAAAGTAAATGAAAAGAAGACGGGCTTCCATCTTCCTACGTGCTATACTAAAAGAAAGTATAAAATTCCGAGGGACTAATGGGAAAATTGAAAAAAAATTATTAGTAGTTTAAATTAAACTAAATTAAAAAATTACAAATTAAATACAGTTTTTGCTGAATCTTCAAGAACTCTTATGAATCGCCATACGTCGTGAAATCTATTGACCATTGGTGCTGGTGCTAGTCGTATCGTACCAGGTTCTCTTGTGTCACACTGGAATAAATATTAATAAGGTGAAATGTGACAAGATTTTGAGATGAATCTTAGGGCTGCACTAACACATTTTGAGTCTCCCAGCGTATTGGGTCCCTCTCACGCAGGGGCTGCACACTAAAATAATGGTTAGGGGCGTAGGAATGCATAGGGGTATCTATCTGGCCCCCCAACAATGATCTGCGTTTGCTTTTTATGTCCTTTGCTATTTCACTAGAGCATCTGGGAGCCCAAAAGCTTCTGGGCTCCTGGACACATTCACCGTGTCCCTTGCACGGTCCTAGATGCATGTAGGGTGAAAGGGGGGATATACACTTTCCTATGGTTGGAAAAAAATCAACACCAATCCTACAAAAACTGACATCAATATTCCCATGGTTGAAGCTGAATACTTAAACAAGAAACTAGAATCTTCCATGTGTGATAATCTCAAGAAAAATCATCATAATGCACCTAAAATCCTTTCTGGGGTATGTGCTAAATGGTCTGATATACCATTTCAAGTGAAAAAAGGCGAAAGCCCTCCGCAAACATTGGAAATTTTGCTGAGCAAAATGTCACTCGTGCCAGTCTGCTCAGGGGCACTGCCGGAGGGGATACAGGGGTGGCTCGCGAACCAACTTTGAAGAGTCTCTTGCGGAGCAAAATCTGCTTTTGCATGTCAATTTTTCTTGCCAATAGAACATGTACATTTCTTATAAACAACTTTGCAGGGTAAATTTCTCGTCGTTACCACCAACGCAAAACGAAGCGACCCCCTTAACTCTTTCCAGCAAAATGCTCACAGTGTGCAGCGGGTTTACTCTAGTATCTCTAATAGAAGGGAGAAGGCAATAGAATGGGGGTGCTCAAATCAGCCAATTTTTAATAGAAGGGGGTGCGAATAGAAGGGGGTGCGAATAGAAGGGGGTGCGAATAGAAGGGGGTGCGAATAGAAGGGGGTGTTCATGTCGGCAGCTTTTCAATAGAAAAGGAGTGCTAAGAGGTGGTTCATGCTGGTAAATTGTTTTTTTAAAAGGTGATTTGATTTTCTCTGTGTTCTGATCATGATCGATTTGCAAAATTTAATAGAAGGGAGCAGTTAATAAGCAACTGCGGGAAGGAAAACTCTCCTGAAATTAATAGATTGGGGGCCCGCCTACTATAGATACTAGAGTATGGGTACTGTTTCCTGGGTTATTGCAACATACGCCTCTGGTATAGCAACATAGTTACACATATTTGTATTGCAAGGAATAAATGTGACGCAAATACTTACAACGACGCCCCTTTTGTCTAATTCTTTCTTGATATTTGCTATAGGTACGGATACTTGTATGGAAAGCTGGCATCCACGTTGAGCCGGGTCTTTTGGAGTAATTATCTCGACGTAAAAATTTGGGTTTTTATCTTTACTAAATTTCTCCTCCAACAGAAGTTCTAGATATCCTACAAATTACAGAAAATTCTTACCTTCTAAAGTAAGAGGGAATAAAATATATCGTTGATCCTATAAATGGGGAAGGGGTGGTAGGAATGAACTGACAAAGCTGAAAAAAAATCCAATCGCATATAAACTTGTTAGGCAACGCATAAGCTAAGATATCAAAAATGTTACAAAAAACAGTCGCTGATAAAAGAATCAAGGCTTAACATTCTAAAGCTCGAAAAACAGACTGATGTCAAGCCAAATTTTGAATTAGAAGCGCTAAAAATACAGATGATAAATGATATAAAGCTTTTAGGAGTTAAAATTGATGACAAGCTTCAATGGAGTTACCAAGTAAAGCAAGTAAAGGCCAAGGCGCTACAAGCTTTTGGTCTTACAAAGCAAGCCAAAAAGTTTCTTCCTTCAAGTAATTTGCAGAAAATGTATAGAGGGAATTGTTGAGCCGCACTTCAGCTATTTGTTGCTCGATTTGGGGTTGTTGTGGAGGATCCAAACTTAACTCCCTCCAAAAGATCCAGAATAGAGCTGCAAGAATAGTAACTAACAGTCCTTATGATGCGCCTGCTGCCCTTTGTTACAAAGTCTTAGCTGGCTTTCACTTAAGGATTTCATAAGGAGCGAAACTGCTATGCTTACTTATAAATCACTAAATTCACATGCTCCTCAGTATTTAACAGAACTCGTTACAAAACGATCAGAAAGTAATGGACTAAACCTTCGTTCTTGTGAACCAAATTTGCAGATACCCTTACTTAGAACATCCACAGGTCAAAACGCTTTTTGTTATCGTGGAGCAAAATCATGGAATGAGCTCAGCCGAGAAGCTAAACTAGCGCCCTCATTGAAGGCCTTCAAGAAGTCCATCATATAGTAGCATTTCAGTATTTTAATGTTTCATGTTATAACTGGAATTTATTTTTAGACTTTTTATTGTTATTATTATTCTTTTAGATCTTAGAAGTTTTTCTGATTATTGTTTGAAAAGGACAATTTGTAAAACAGCAATATAGCTGAAATTTTTATCTTGCATAAATATTTGTAAAATTGTAAAACTTGTAAAAATAGCAAACAAACGTTACATGGAAAGGTGATCAAACATAAACTCCCAAACATGAGCATTCACAATTTACCTCATAGGCAGATACTGATTCAGTGACGTAAAACTCATCACCCAAAATGCAAGGAATGTGATGTTCAAATACTAAATAGCATGCATTGAGGTTGGGCATAAAATAAAATAACTCTTAGAAACCACTATTTCACAGACAGTTGGGTGGGCTATAACGAAATCGAAAAAGGCAACGCTTACTTACCATAAGAAGCAGGTTTTTATAGTTTTCTATTTGAAATTTCAAGACTCGTTTTTGATTAAGGAATAATATCACTCTTTTTTAGGTCATGAATTGAAGAACCAACGCGAAGGCAATGAGCAAATTAAACAACACACCTGTTAGAATCAGAGATTTCTTTCTGAGTTTTTCAATACCAATTCTGTCGAATATCTGGAATGAAAAGAAAACACTGACCGTTGAAAGCTGGTCCGAATTTGCTTTGTATATTTCACTCAATTTCAGAAGGCCTATATTCATAGTTAAAGTATCAGCTTCACAGTCCCTATTCAGCTTTTGCTAAATCCTCCAACTATAGTCACTAATTACTGAGGTCCCTAATTCTTATAAATACATCACTATAAAGACTACACTGGGGAAGTTCAGCTAATGAGCAATGGCTATGGAAATGCAAATATTACAAGTTTCAAGTTTTGATAGAACATCCTAAAGAATATCTGAGCACAAAATTACCACTGACATCAATCTTATCCTAAAAATCTTCCATTAAGAAAGGCTCGAATAAAGTCGATTGCTTTGATTTGATCGACTATCTTTTGCAAATACAGAATTGGCTTCAGGATATGGGCTTTATAAGGAAGTATAGAAAAAACCTAAGGCTAAAGTTGACAGAAAACTGTAATGATCCTGATATTTTGGTATGAAAAAGTGCCTCTCCATATATGACCTAAGTCTCAATGTGTACCTTTATCAATTAATTCTGTGTGAAAGTGGCCCTACTTGAAAAAACTCTGGATAGCCATAGGGTAGAGTTCTAAAATTATCCACTTCAGATGTAAATTATATGAGCTTTTCTTACCTCTAATGAAGTCTGCAAAGCAGATGCAGTCATGAAGCTAGCATTTGAAATTTGAAAACCAGATGCGCCAGGAGACAATTTCATTTCTGGGAATTGAAAAAACAAGCATGCTCTCTTTCTAAAAATTGCTCAGAAAGATGACCATAGTTCAAAGTCATACAAAGGGAAACTAAAGTCTCAGAACTAACTACACTTGGAAAGAAACAGAGAGAACAAATGACAACCTAGTTCCTTTACAGTAGAAACCCGCATAAAAAAACTTAGATTTTTCTAAGGAAGCCTGGATAGGTTCTGAAGTAATTGGTTGGTATTTTCAAGTCCATCCAGTAAGGTTCTTTACAAGGTTCTTATTTATCAGTCTTTCTTAAATAGTGGGAATTGCAAAAGATAATTGAGAACCGCTGTTCTCTATACAATACAGGCTTGCACACAATAACACTGTTTCCAGCACAAGAATTCTCGACACTTCTTGAGAATGTTTTTGGCCAGAATTCTTGTTTAAGAATTCTGTTATCTGTTGCGTGACTGAAACATTCTGAAAAAGTTTTAAGGATTCTTGTAGTACTTGTAGTATTTGAATAGCAACTGTGGATTTGGTTTTTGTAGAGAATAATCAGAACATGAACAACCAAAGAGAACTTCTACTCTTGAATTTTCAAATTGTAAAACAGGAAACCCATTATACAAGAACCAATTCCAGTTGTAGCCTTCTTGGGGCTCCTATTTAGAGGGTTCAAAAGATGAAATTGCAGCCTCAAGGTTCTTATAATGATAGGTTCTATGCGGGCTTCTACTGTATGGTCAATGGATGTAACTCCTAATAGAGAGGGGGAGACTATAGACAGAGTATACCTATATGGAATTAAACTAATTTTACAGGGAGTACGTGGGTTTATGACAAAAAACTAACAAACAAAGAAATAACACGATAAATATAACGAAAATTTTTTTTATAAGAAACAAACTCTATGGCTTTAACCTGGATGTTTCTTAAAAAATTCGTCAAATCCAGCTTACATGTTTCCTATATGTTTCTTAAATTTAAAGACTTCCAATGACAATAATAACCCAGATTAGGCAATTGTGATACAAGAAAAGGATGCTCAGGTTTTGTAAGGCATGTAATGGATGTTCACTAGAGCAGCCGTGGCCTAGCGGTAATGCACTTGACTCAGACCAACGTGGTCCTGGGTTCAAGGCCCATCGCAGGACATTGCTGACGTCAGGAAGGGCATCCGGTCTAAATGCTTGTGCCAGAGCTAAATTCCTCTTAGAGGCGCCCTCCAAGCCCCAAGGAATTGGGAGAAACGGAAGTAAAATCGAGCAATGGATGTTTACTCTATTTTCTTGCTAGTTTGATCAAAATTTACTAGCAAAAAAGTGTTGCAAGTTATTATTGAATTATTTTTGCCTATTTTTCTGAGATTTTTCCTAATTTTTGCTTAATTTCAGTCTCATATTTCTTCTAGACACACTTCTTATAAAAAAACGTGTACACCTTTATCCAATATACGAGAAATATCTGTTCCAGTAGCTGCCAATCAGTCCTAATGTTATTACAATTCTGCTGTACCGTATTTCTCTGCCTATAAGCCCAGGGCTTATCTGTACTCGTAGGGCTTTTTGGTGGGCATATCTGCGGGAGGGGCTTATACGAGGTGTGAAAAATGTTCCGTGAGAAAAAGATCCAAAATTCTTAGTTTGCTGGCTTAAACAGCGAGAGTAACATTATCTTTGACAGCTCATGCATCTTCTTCGACACTATTTTCACTGTCAGTTTCACTCTGAATGTCACTCTTTTCAGTCTCAAAGTTCAGGTAGAGGCACTGAGATACCTTGCACCTATAAAATCTGTCGTACAAAACTACAAAAAAGAATGCTAGAGATTTGATAAGAAAGGTACAATACTATCCGTAAATTAAACCTTTGCGTCGATATAAGAAGCACTCCTATGAGCCTATCTGCGGGGGGGACTTAAAGTGCTTATGCATCAAAAATTTCGAAATTTAACTTTTTGCATTTTCTAATGCAACTCTGTGCTGTGATCATCATGCTACAAGCTAAAGTATCATAAATCATATGGAAAAAAGTTATGAGCCCTCAAACTTCGCTATTTTGGCATTTCAAGTGAGAATTCTAGCTACTGCGCATGATTTCATAACGAGTGCGCAAAACATTTTGATCGCTTGTTAGTATGAATTCCAAATATACGCGAAGTAAAGCATATGTTACGGACACGGTGGGCTTATAGGCGGAGAAATACGTTATTGCTTTGCCAATTGCATGCTATAGTTTGGTGCATACTTACTGTTGTCCATAACAAATCGTGTACTCATCTCATGACCCCACCAACCGCAAAATCTAAAAAATAAAAACAAAATGATTGCAACGTCAAAAGTGTTCATAGCAAATACATGAATCACATTTCCCTGACTGATTATTCCCTTAGGGACCATTAGCATATTATATCACACTAATTCTGGTATTTTTAGACACCCACCCATCCACTGTCATACTTTGTCAAAAATTCAAAACCACCCACCCACCCTCAATGTGTGACGTCACAATATGATGTTCAATAGGATCTTTTTCTGCTTATGTGTCTATTATGTCTTTTTGGCATCAAAATGGCATCAACATAGGATTGCCAGATTATTTTTAGACATGAAGCCAAATTCGATCTTAAAAAACAGCAAGCCAGGCTTGCTGTTATGAGGCTGAATGCGCTAAATATCGAGCTATGTAAAAAGTGTGAAATCAGACTCCAAAAACAACCCACCCACCCCTTGTCACAATTTGTCATAAAAATCAAAAGACCTCGCCACCCCCTTTGTGTGACGTAATATTTGAATGGCCTCTAACTGACGGTAAAAAGTACCCTCTTTTTCTTCTACCATAATGTCACATATTTACAAAAGCAGCTCAAGAAAATGGGACTCAATAGAAATGATATTTACATGACTATTCCTTTCCCGCGCTTTCACACCCAACTTTTGCATACTCTCATGTGCCAAATAAACGTGCCCCCCACTTATTAATTTTCGAATTTTTTCAAACCCCCGGACCTAATAAGGACCCCCGTTTATTAGCTCTTAGAACCACTGATTTCATTCCATTCTTTGTTAGTACTATTCTCGCCCAATATTCAAGGCAAAATAGAGTGCTTCTGTATATATTCTAGCCCTATGCTTTACGACAACCTGTTTTTGTTCTTTCCATCGCTTTATAATCATTTAAGGCCATTTCTCAAATTCCAACTCCCCCCTTTTCTGAAATTTTAGAATTTTTTCAAACCCCCCAGTTTATTAGGACCCCCCGTTTATTTGGCACTTGAGAGTAGTTTGTAATTGTGAATAATACTTAGTCATTAGTTTACGTTATTTTTGTATCGTATTCATAAAGCTTAAAAAGCTTGATTTGGAGAAATGAGTTAATTGACTCAAGAAGCACGTGATATATCTCTGCGAGTACTATCTGAAGTTATACCTTTAGTCTTAAGTACCAGTATTCGGATAACACAAATAACTACGTTCACATTCAATGAAAATAACTGGAGAAACCACACATGAATACATGAATTAATGAAAATGCCAAACCTGACTTTTCCTTGACTTACTTTTCATAAAAATCGCTCTCATTCCAGGTTTACTAAGATAGCTATGAACCCTAAGTATGCGTTCTACCTATCACAGAGCTCAATATCAGTATAATTGGTTTGGGGTTTGTGTCAAGATGGCTTCTACAAATAGTGACAAACGATGCTTTTTCGACAAACAACAATTAATATAGTGCATTAATAAGATTAGTATTACTTAGAAGCAATATCTATACACAAAGCATTAATGAGAAAGCTTAGTGTCATGAATCAAATATAAAAATGAAAGACTGTCCTGTGTGCAAAAACTCATAATGCTACAGCTAAACAAGACTGTTGAATTGACGCGAAAGTCAAATCGTTAGGTCATGAATATAAAATCCAATAGGAATCCGAAATAGATCTAAACATTAAAGCATATGTTTTTGACATGGTAAGAGATAACACGTGAAAGGGTGATAAATGTGAGTAAAGTCAAAGATCGTTGATACAGTTTTGAATCAAACAGATGCAAGACAAACCTTGGTAAGTCAGGATTATTTGTGTGCTTGTCATTGATGAAAACACCACTCAATGCACCCGCTCCAGCACTGAGATACTATTGAAAGATAAAACATTATATACTTTCGAATATACACGCAACCTCACACAGGCACGGTCAAACAAATATGTAGATCATAACACATAATATCCATACTATGTAATTTTCATTTGCATTCTCCTGTGAATGTATGTGGATATATGTATGTATATGCATATATATATATATATATATATATATATACACACACACACGCACACACACACACACACATATATATATATATATATATCTATTTATAAATATATATATATATATATATATACATATATACATATTATTTACTTAACTAATTTAGATAGACATGGTCTAATCGAACATTTATGATATGTATATTCAACAATAGAAATCATCATCACTATTCCTTTCATGATAAAACTTAATCAAATCCTTCTTTATACTAGATTTATAGCTGCTTTTTCCAATTTTCATTCGTATTTGCATTGATTGAATTTTCTATTTCCTAACTCTTGTTGCATCTGGCAATTACAAAACGTAGTCAGCTAACTATTCCTCTACTATTAGTATAGTATACCCACTAGCGATCTTCTAGCTAGGTATCACATGATCAAATATTCTAAGAAATGAGTGGTTGCAAATCTTAACTACAGAATCAATATCAACGTGATACGTCAGCCATTGGATTTATCACTAGGCCGTAAGATAAGTGGCATTATCCTCCCCTGCAATAGATTGGATGTAAATCTCTATCTTCCAACTAACAACATCATCCAATAGAAGAATTGCTTTGCGTAAATTCTCAAAATCTCCCTGGACAGATGCGACTATATCCTGACACGCTTTCAAAATACCACTTCAGCGACAAATAGACAAGCTTTATCCCGAAGCGCTCTCCTAAAGGATTCACTACCACTTGTTGATCCGTACCAAAAGTGGTGCGGATTCGCCTTCTGTCTACACTGCTCCTAGCAAACCGCACTAAAACTGGTGCGGTTCGCCGTACCACTTGTGGTCCTTTTAGGAAAAGGACCAATAGCTATCCGGACTACTTTTAAGTAGCATTTTCTAGACCCTGTCTATACTGGTACGGATCACTTTTTGGTCCGAACCAAGAAGTGATCCGTACCAGTGTAAAAGGGCCATACAGTCATCTAGTCAATTCCCTGTCAAGAGTCTCGTATCTTTGCCCTATGTGACTATAGGCCAACCCATTACATAAGTAGAAAAAATCCCACATCATGCATCTTTGTTTCACAATGCTATGTGTACAACATTCGTGGGCATGACTGCTTTTTTCATCCATTTATCTGCAGTGCAACGTTATCCTTATAGGCTTCCATACTACTACTTCTATCGATCAGAACATTCGGCTTCCCGAAAGGCTGTGGCGGCATGCACAATTGTCCTTCATTTTTCTCTATCTTGGGCTGTTTTTGTGGCCTCAGTCATAGGTAGTCCTAGCCTCTCTTTTATTTTACTTGTCAATCTAGTTTCCTGTCGTCCTCTTGATCGCTTTCCAAATACCATCCCTGTCAATAAGTCATTCTCGATGCATCTGATTCTGTTCTTCTATCTGGTATAGGCTTCCATCTGTTGGTGCAAATACTCCTGAAATAATTTTTTCTAGTAAGGGAGCATGCATTTCAATGTGAATGTCTTTGAAGCATGTCTGATACATAGATAAAGTTATTTGTCAAAATTGTACAGTGCAAGTACAGTAGTACAACTGGTTGATTTCTACCTTGTATGTACACCAGGCTGCGAAATCAACATCCCAGTCATGGAGGTGCATTGGGACATTGCCAACTGCATGGGCTAAATCAAAACCAACAATGCAGCCCTGGAAAAGGAAAAGAACAATATTATATTACTAAAAACAGAGAGTATAAATACATCATATCAGTCCATACTCGGAGAAAAGTGCCATCACATGTTCGCGTGTCTATACAGATGCATACGCAACAGGACGCGCGAAAGATCACCCGTGTGAACATAACTTTTATTCGTTCAATCGCACTTGTCAAATGCGAGTTTCTTCAACAGCGTGCTCTGCTAACTCTCTATGAAGATACTGTCCTCTAAAAACTTTGAACTATAATGAATCTAGCATTGGATTTGCAATAATATTCATCTCAGATACTGGGATCTTGCACCGCAAGTAGTGGGCCCTTAGAAGCTTTTAGAAGAAAACTATGCAAGGAAGATTAATCGCATGAAATACTTTAATTACTAATTTGTTTATTCGTGTGTCAGCAGCTTAATCCCATCACATCTTGTACCAAACCACTACCAACTACATCTACCCAACCAACCACCAAATCTTATGCTTGATCCCATAAAACGGCGGATGTTTCAGTTCTAGGATAAAGCCACATCTGTACCTCCCCTAGAATTAGAGCGTGGTGGGGCTAAACTACTGAATCACCCTATTTTCGTTTTACTAACATACTAACCACCGTATACGCAATACCAATTATTTGGTCATGTACAGTAACGTATAGATAGAAGTCCAACCCAAACGATTTAGAAGAAGCGTCCTTGCGATTTGACGCTAGTGCACAATATTCTTCAGGGCATAGAATGTGATATACATGCAATCAAAACATAAATGATACCCAATGCATACGGATCCATACAATTGATATAAAGAATTATAGACAAAAGATAAGACACATTTTCTGATACTGGCCCATTCCATGCAAAAGGACACTGGAGGTGAGTTATCAAATTTCACAGCATGAGTTAAAACCTGTTTTTATTGGTTCTTATGCATTTCAAGTCTCAAGTACATCTCAAGATATACATCTTATTGGGTAAAACGTCTCAAGTCTTAGAAGATAATGAGTGCTATGCTTCTGTACTTGGCTTTCATTTTTTCCTGGGGCACAGAAAAAGGGATTTTGTATAAGAGAAGCAAATTGTGACACACGTGATGAAAAAATGTGACACACGTGACGAAAAAATGTGACACGCGTGACGAAAAAATATGACACACGTGACGCTGTTTTTTGAACTTATTTCTTCTAAATTGCATTTTTGTGAAAAAACTGGTACAGTGTTTTTGGCAGGTCTGTTTTGAAAGCAAATGATGCATTGCCTTTTAGTTCATCTCACGGGCAACACTAGTTAGCTTGACGTGATTGGAACTATCAAAATTGCTGTTTGTTTTCATTGCGACACACGAAAGGCTTTTTCGACAAACCCCTGTCGAACAGCTGTTAAGACAGCTTTTCAAATTCAGCTAAGTATCAAAATGGCAATACAAAATGTTGGAAAATTTGAAACTAATAGTATAATTCTACGCTGTTTTAAAAGGAAAAATAGATCGCCAGCATCCTGACACACGTGACATGGAATGGGCCTACCAGATGCTACATTTCATTTCATTTTTAAATTCTCTAAGGAGGGGAACCTTCAGCAAAGATGTTAGTTTTCAAGGGTCCCTCCATCTAAAATACAAAACTAAAAACAACAAAAAGGGTTTCTTTATTGTTGCTATTATTGTATTTTTACAAAGAAGTCTTTTTTCTACAGTAATATCCTACTTGATGACAATGTATAAGGGCCCTTTGGGAAGCAGCTGCAACTGACAAGTTACCATGCTCGTAAAGAAATTTCCCTAATGGTAATAGAGCTCTCAGAATTAGATCTGAAATAGGAATTGAGTCAAAAATACCTTTTTGTGACCTGCTTCTGTAATTGCCTTCATATCAAATAGCTGCCCAGTAAAGTAATGGACACCTAATGTAACAAGGAAAACATAAATTTAACTTATATTAAAGGCAAAAAAGTTGCCAGAAATCTATGAACACCTACTTAAAAGTCTAGGATAAAAGAACATGGGAAATGAATCAGTAAAGCACAGTACTTAGAATAGTCACATTGAGAGCAGATAAGTATGCACCATAGCTGTCAAGTCTCCTGCATTCTACTGGAGACTCCAGCATTGCAAGCTTGTCTCCAGTCAAGCTTGAGCAACTGTAAAATTTGAAAAAATCTCCAGCATTTTATGATGCACAGAGTTGAACAATGATAAATGCAGTGAAGGCTGCTGGTCTCCTCCAGAGACTCAACAGATTAAAAACTCCCAAATAGCTTTCTGTTTTCAACCACGATCTGCATTTTTCAGTGATCACTTTTTCAGATACACCAAAGTAAGCTCCTTTGTAGATACTTGGTGTCACTTTGCAGCACTCCTATGCTCTCCAGCATTTTATTTTCCAAAACTTAGCAACATTGATGCACTGATGACTCATATGAATACAAATCATCTGGCTCATATTCTGACAAGAGTCTCTGGGCATACAAGTACCTTGGTAACAGCAAATTACAGTTTGCAGTGAAAATGCACGTCAAAATAAATTGCTATATTTCATAAAACAGAGAATTGAAAAAGTAGAATAATAGAAATTAAAGCTTAAATACCACTGAAAAGAACTAAAGCAACACGTTCTCCTTCTTTTTCTATCAACTCCAATATACTCTTTGTCGTCCAAGTTCCTGCTCCCTGAAAAATGCAATGACAATACACTGAATCAGGACTTTCTGAAATGAATTGGTGAATAAGTGGAGGTAACATCTTAACAATTCTATTGATAATTAATGCTTTAAGTGCAGGGTTGAGCAGCCAAAACTTTAAGCATTAGCATCAACATATAATCTGTGGGATGCACAAGAAATTTGTTCCAAGAGAAATTGAAAAAGAAAATCAAAAAGACCAGACGAAGTTGAAAATCAAATGAATCAAATCAGATTAAAAGTCAAAAAGACCAGATGAATGTAGATTAAGGGTTACAAACATCAGACTTGCAGCATTCAAAGAAATGAAGCTAAAATAGCACAAAATTTTAACAAATTCACCAAGATCACCATAAGGATTATTGAATTATTAAAGGATTGTCAAAAAGATTAATTAAAAATTCAATTTCTATCTGTATATGTTATATGAATAAAGCAAAATGAATTTTATCCATGAAAGAAGAGCTCCTACTTTCTAGTTGCACATTCTTTTATAAGAATAAAGTTTATAAGAAAATGAGGCTCAAATACCCAAAATCTTTAGAAAATCACAAGGCTCAGTTTCCAATGTTGAGTGTGTTTGTTGGCCAAAAATTAATATTATGTCATTATCACATTCAAAATGCTAAAAATGGAGTTTGAATTCAAGTATACAAGATTAGCAAAGAAAATTTAACCCATTTTAGCCAATTTATATCAGGGAAAGTTGAGAAAATTTTAAGAAAGTCTCAGGTCTTGTTTTGGAAAAGCTAAGAAATTTGAGCTTCAGGCAAAATGACTTTTCTTATAAAAAGTTTGTATCATTCAAGAAAGACAAATATGGACCTGTGTTGCCTACATCACAATTTACAACTCTCCAAAGCAGTACTAAAGATCATTTCAAAAAAAGCCAAAGTCCTTTCCCGCTCCCAATGGCACATAGGGTGGCGCCTGTCTCCGTTTCTATAGCCCTATGCCACGCGTCTGTAAATGTAGTGAAAGCTACAGCAGGGGGCTAGTCCACTAGTAGCTCCGCGAGTTTAACTTTCCCACTCCATTCTCATATGTCAAGCACCAGACGAGAAGGCAGTGAGTACCATTTTTGAAGTCTTTGGTATGACTCGGCCAGGGCTCGAACCCACGACCTACCAGTTGTGAGGCAGACACTCTACCAATGGGCCATCACTCCGGTGAAAAGATAATTTATTGAGCTCTAAATGTAAGTTCTGCAAGACACTCACTTCTTCCCTTTTGGCAAGAATTAAAGAATCTTTTGGGTCATAACCATGAAATCGTATCTGTGATTCTACTGCATACTGTAAAGCAAATGTAAGTAAAGAAAACTATTAAGAAAATAATGGAGTTGAAAATCAGATATCATTATGCAAACATGATATGTATCTATACTAAATCAACATGAGGATATGCAACGTGTACAAGAAACTATAAGTCAATGAGCAGAAAGTAAGAAAGCTGAAGGGAAGTGGATGATCAGAATAGAAAAAAAGTAGCAATTACTTACATGATCAGATGGGAAGGCTTTATCTTCAATTAAAATACAATGTCTCGTTGGAGTTGGTCTATAAAATGGCACCTTTGGACAAGAAGTTTTGTATGGCAATCATAAAAAAGAAAGTAACTATTTTTACACAAGTGAAGAAAGTAAACTATAATTGCAAAGTAAAAATTAGATTTCAAATTGACATGCTAAGGGTATAATACCTACACTTTCAAAAAATGGAAATCACAGAAGATGGTCACGGATACAAAAAATCTGTTTTTGTACCAAAACATGCTAACAAAAAGTATTCTTACAACAAGAAAACTCCTTCTTTACACCAAGCTTTTAGAAATAATGAAGTGATGCAAAAGTAGGTTGCGTGATTAGCTTAGGAGCTGAAATATTCAACAATTTCCTACCATTAGGATATGCAAGTTGACAGTAAGGCTATTCATAATGGCAATCTCTCCTGGCTTGGCACCTGAAAAATAAATGCTCAGAACTTCATAAAAATTGGCACTGGATATTTTGTCTTTTAAAAACCTTTTTCTTATGCTTTAATTTTTCCATAAATGTATTCAAGGCTATAGAAGAGGTAGTACTAAACTAAGTTACTGGTACCTCTTCTATAGCCTTGAATGACCACTCAAAGTATAGATCTACATACAACACATAGACTCTTCAAAATGCATCTGTCAATATAGCAGCAACATTTTAATGAGCATATACTCAGCCACAAGCAGTAGCGGTGAGACAGGGAGGCCAGGCCCCCAGCAACTATTTTGATGGGCCCCAAATCCAGCAAGGTGGCACCAAAACGTGAAATGCAAAAATGTTTCCATGCTTAACAATAGTCTATAGTAGGAGCTCCGTAAACTAGTCTTAAGTCTGATTCCCACATAAGTTATTCAGTGCATAGCACAACTAAAAATATGCTGTAACAGATTGTGTCAGTGTAAATGATAGATATTTTTAACTCAGCAACTCAACATTTGCATTATTGACATTAGCTAGCCTTAGACATGGGTTTGAGAATGTGTTTTCTATTAGTATAAATTTGCTGCAGATCATTCTGCCTTTTTTCAAGAAATTTCAGAAAACAATAGTTGTCAAAAGCATAGAGGGATGCATGAGCAAGATGAAAAAGACAAGATGGTAAGCTAGAAATTGCTTTGTAATTTATTAGAACCAAAAGAAACTCCCACACCAAACAGTGATAAACTATGTAGCAGGGTGAATGTGGTAGCAGTGGAGTGTCACACCCCAACAAGCTTAACAACTGGCCCAAATCGCTATTTAAAGTTGAGAAAAGTCAGCATAATCTAGCCCTTAATTGGAATAGCAGTATCTACAGGAAAAAATTAATCTAAAAGCACTACCTATATAGAGCATGAAATTCACAGTTTGATATCTTGCTGAAGCTTTCGCCTTTCGTTATTTTTTCTGCAACTTTTGGGGGTTAATATCTGTTAAATACTAAGTCCTACCTAGAAAATTGCTGAATGATTTAGGAGAAACTACTAACTGGCAAGTTTTTCAATAGCTGTTGACTTTTAAAATTAAACTTTATTAAGGTGGTTTTTCTGTTGACCCACTGCAATTACTCTCTGTATACTACAAAGCCATTGTACTTTAAAGTATTGCCTATTAAATACAATGCATGGTTTTGAGAGGTATATTTTAAAAAGAACCCTCTCTTAGACCTTACAAAGGGGTTGGTTTTTCAAAATATTTCTGGGGCTGCGCCCCACACCATGTTCTTTTTCCCTCTTTCCCTTCTTTGTTAATGCCCATACCTGCTAATATTAACTGAATATCAAAAGGGGCAGGCATATAGGCATATTCTAGCATTATTGCTACATTTCCCACCTACTAGGGTACTATAAATACTGCTGGTATGGAAAGTGCTAGAAGGGGGCTGCAGTCCATGTCCGCAAGAAAGTGGTGCAAGAGCATCAATTCACACATGTGCCCTTGTCTGCGTGAGGAATTGCTTTTAATTATTTGGAATGGTACAACGATCCAAAGTTTGTGCTCTAAAATACAGAGTTTCTAGTAGCTGAAGCATGTAAAATGTAATGTCTCATGTAGGTTAAAAAGGGATAGACTAGAGTTAAGAAAGCAAAAGGTGACTGTCACTAGTGTTGCAGTTGTGACAGCAAAGTTTCTATTTGGCACATGTGATTGCACAGTTGATATTGATGCTGGCACAGGTGATTTTTTGGATAAGGGAAATCAAGGAGATGTCAGGAAACTCCATTCCCTCATCAAAATGTCACACAATGGTCAGGGAAATATAATCCTTTTTGAAATGTCAGGGAAATATTAGGGAAATCTGAACCTTTCACTGACATCCAAGAATGGCACAAAATAATTGAATCATCATTTTTCACCCTTGTGCCATTATCTATTCTGTGAAATTTATATGGTTGAAAGGTCAAAGGAGTACCAAATTAATAATGAATATAATGGTTGTTCTACTTGCCAAAAAGGCATTTTACTATGATATTGAGGGTGTGAATTCAAAAAATTTTTTGCTTGCTCTGCTTGCATGCTCAGGGTCCCCTTCATTCTACATGAAAAATTCTATTTACTTATAGATGAAAACATTTACAATTTCTTGTACATTTAGGGGGTGGCTCTAACTTTTACCCACAGCTGAGGTACTTCCAATTTTGTGGTCTGTTGCATGACATGCTGTTGGAATTAATAGCAAGCAGAATTAGCCAGACAGCCACTGTTTCTATTATTCAGTAAACTCCAGAATTTCAACTACCTATACCCCAACAATTGCCACATGTTAAATCTGTCCCTGGTGGTGAAGTTGAAGTATTCAGTTCCTATAATTTTCCTTCTATTGGGTGACACTATTGAAGCATGTCAGGTAAAAAGGGATATTTGTCAGGGAATTGTCAGGGGAATCCATCTTCCAGATTTGGCAGACAGCTGGTATTAGTCCCTCTTTGGAAGAGTCAGCAACCTGTCAGAAAATGCCTGGCACACACCTTATTACTGGGAATTTTAAAGCTGTAGGGATGCACTTTTACACATGGCCCCCTCAGTATAAAGTGTTTCAGGCTGCCAATAGCCACAAGGCACATAAAGCTTGCATAGCTACAGGCAGTAGCACTTTTTAGAAACTCTGAGTTATTGTGCGGAAATCACTGGAGTGCATTTTTCACCATAGTATCATGGAGAATTCATGGGCTATGTAACAAAAGATAGTTTACATGCTCAATAAGAAATCTTCTCTGCTACTTAGTGATTTTGCAGTGGCACAGCAAAAGTTGAACTGTGTTTTCATTAGACTGTAGTAGCTTAGAATTAATGACATCAACTTGGATTTAAGAATGTCAGAGAATACAAGAAAGCCACTATTTCACAGCAAGTATCATTCCACACACTCACTTACTTATCATCAATCAAAAACTAGTTGAAATTAGCATGGCTGCATAAAAGTGATAGAGCCATTTATGTACAAAAGTCATACCTACTAGCTTTGCAGATGGCAAGATAGAAAAATCTTCACATTTTTCCCAAGGAAGGTCACCAGAACGATGTCCATAGACACCCCTAACAAAGAAATAAAAAAGAGATATATCAGATAGTTCATGAGAAGTGAGCAAGCATGCTTACTTTTAGGTCCTAAATAAGTGGGGGAGGGGGATCCTAATAAGCTGAAACAAGCAGGGGGTTGGAATAAACAGAGTGGAGGGGCTGGAAGTTTGAGCTAACTGAGCACCAATCAGCATTAATACAGTAGTTATTGGTAATACATATGATTGTGTAAGAAACCAGTTTATAAGCACCCTAGTACTGGACACTCTAAAAGCTAAGAAACCTTTGGATCTAAAACAAAAGAGCTAAGAAACTTGAGAGAAATAACACATTGAAATTGTAACCAGCTTCAATGTAGTGTTGAACCAAACCAATGGCTTTGTGACATTGCTTTGAATTTTAACTCACTCTGATACAGCTTGTTTTCACTACAGTACTATTAGTTTGCTAAATCCAAGGTTTATTAACATTTTTTAAAAGCAAATATATAGTTCGTAAGCTCTATAGCAAGTTCTAGAAGTAAAATCTTGCCAAAATTAAGACAATTTTAGTACTAGGCCTTGCGGCAGGTTTCTTAAGACATCATTGTATACTGTAAAAGTAATAACTTGACAGGGGACACACTACATTATTGACTGGGTGCATGAAAATATACTGGACTATTTGCCTGGTTGTCCAAGCTTGAATTTTTACACTCCCCTTTTAACTCAACTTGCCACTTGTCAGGCTGTTGCCCATGAAAGAGCCAACTTATATTAATATGGGGATGTTGCACCCCCAAACTCCTTTAGTTACATCCCTAAAAATTGAAAGTAAGTAGGTACTTTCCATGCCATGTATCTTTGGATAATAATGTTTCTTCACCTATGAAGATTTTCAGACCTGCCAACCTCTGAAAACCTCAAACTGTGAGATCTCAAAAATTAAACTGGAAAAACCTTGAGATTCAGGCTCAGTATTGTGAGTATTTGCACAGGTGGAAGAAACTAGGGAGGCACTGATCAGTGGGAGGGGGTAAAAAGGGACTGTCATATACCAACATTTTAGAGGACACTACTGTTAAGTGCCTAATTGCTGGGGGCTCCAAATATGTGGGGGAATCACAAACATCAAAAGAAGTTAGTAAGAGGGGAATTGGACTTAGTAGTGAGGGATGAAGTACTGCTTCAAAATTTAAGATAATACTGCTACAAGGCCCAGTAAAAATCAGGTGTCTATGGCAGTGAGAATGTAAGCAGCACAAACACTGCTGACAGACAGGAATATTTGTTAAAGTCATCAGTCATGATCATGTTTTGAAAGCTTTTTATCCAAAATCTAGTTAGTGGGGGGGTCCTAATAAGAGTGGGGAGATGGAAAAATGTTCAAAAATTAATTAGCAGGAAACAGCAAATACGTACATAAGAATAGCTTTATCTCTACAATGGACAAAGGTCAACTCAATGTCTGCATGTCAATGTATGTCAACTCAAATCAATAGGGCAGGCTCCTCCTAAATAGTTGGTTGTGGCAGTGGCATGCTTGTCATTGGTCACACTGGGTACTTGCTCAGGGACCTTTTACAATTTCTACTTTTAGGGAACCCCAAGCAAACCTTTGAACAACCTAGGTTTGAATTTCTACATTTAGGGGGCATCCAAACTTTGACTTCTCTTTTAGGTAGAAGGTTTTTGCATGTTATACTCAAATAAATGTGGTACATAAGTTTATTAGTGTTTTGGAGCATTACTTATTACTCTATTTAGTTCATATTTACTTTCTTGTTTGAGGCCATGCCCATAAAGGAATCATGCTAGCAGGGTGCCCATCACCATGAGTGTGAGTGACCCAGAATTGTTCTGATTTATTCTAAGAAGCCCCCGATCCCCTCTGTGCTTAGGGCCCCAGCAGATATAAATGCTACCCTAGGTTGTTGCAATGAGATATCTCTATGGTCTTTGCAAAGTCTTCAAAAACAAAGAAGCTCAAATAAATGTGTACATTTACTGATGTGGTACTTTTTGAAGACAATGTCTTTTAAACTATAGGGCTGCTTTATCACTTTTGTAGACTTTTCCTGTCTTTTTAGGTTTCTTTAGAAGTTCCTCTTCTGGAGAAAATTGTTAGATTTCGAGGCTAAGCTATGAGATTCTATTGGAAATCGTGAGTCTCACGGCCAAATCGTAAGAGTTCGAAGGTCTGAATAATTTCTGTAAGCAAGCTTTTGCAACCTACATTTCTGCCCATTTCTGGAACTCTACTGATAACTTTTCCTCAGCTTTTCTGGGCATCAATCCAAGAGAGTTACTACAAAAATATAGACAATCCTCTTCGCCGTCTACCAGTGTAAGGTCAACTGCAAGAAAAATCAAAGTACAACAATGGTTCAAGGACTGAGTTATTATGGTAATCTTGCATAAAGTAGTGTAAAGTATAAAAAAGTTTTGGCTTTGCACAATATAGAGCCAGTTTAGAAGTTTAGTTCTACATGAAACTGCGAGGCTATCATCACAAGTCATGCACCATTAGCTCAACTATCGATTTCGGCCTATATATTCATAGAAATTCTAGTAGAAGTGATATACATCTTCTCCTACCTGGTGGGAGAGTCTTATTCTTTGGATAATGAAACTCCAATCTACAACTGCTCAATTCATCCTTTTTGTCGAGAAACCGAGCAAAATCTTCATCACAAACATCAAAGCCATTTGATTGAGCGATTTCTCTCACTTGCGATGCCATGTTACCAACAGAAATTTTATACCAAAAGCATGATAGCCTCGATTTGAAAACACAGGACAGTGGACACACGGACACACCCACTACACCATTGGTACCCAAACTTTTCAGAATAGTTTACATGGCTCTCCCAGAGATGTACCGTCGCGAATTCTTTTTTCCGTATACCATCGAAAGCATCCTGAATTTACACGTGAACCTGATTCTCAGGTTGCTGCTTTAGTTTGCATTCTTCGAGTAGTGAATGCTTGGCAAGAATGCAAGTTGACGAATATACCTCCAGATTAAGATTTAGACTCAAATTCAGAGATGTTAAATTCCAAATGCAGTTGTCCACTTTCCACAGAAGTTGCTTTTTAAATCCAAACACCTTCACATCGATACAATGAGAGGGCTTTCTAGAAGAACGTGATTTGTCTCCAGAGCACACTTAGGCCTTCGTACGGTAGGCCAAGAGATATAGTTTTCTAGAGTATGAAGTCAAAGAAATATCAACAGTGAGCTTTTTTCTACAGGAGATTTAAAAGTAAATAGTTTTTCCTAGGGGATTAATGTTAAAGCTATTCAAGTCTAAGAAATCCTTATCAATACAATGAGTGGGGTTTTCTTGGAGAGATGAGAATGTATGCGATAAACATTAAGGCCTATGTAATGAGGATAGGATAAAGCATGATATGATGGGATATATACAGATGTATACACAAGTAATAGAGTCCCATTTGCATCGATTCTTTGTGATTACAAGCCAATATGAAATTTTGCGCATATTCCATGCTCCCGGGAAGAGTTCAATACCTTGGGGATATTTCCCGTTCTGAAGGAAAACCCATGTGATGTAAATCTTTTGTGGATGCCTATTTGCTTTTACAATTTTGAAAACGCATCTTTTCTACTCTCCAAGCGTAGGCCTGGAATACATTTGTGGCATAAACATCGCGCTTTCCTAGAAACCCCTTTCAATGTGTTAATTAGCAGCGTTCAGATTTTAATATCCTTGGCATAAATTTCCTGTGGAAAAAGCTCACTGTTGATATTTCTTTTGACTTCATACTTTAGAAAAATAAATTTTTGGGCCTACCGTACGAAGGCCTAAGTGTAATTTGGAGACAAGTCACGTTCTTCTGGAAAGTCCTCATTGTATCGACATAAGGTGTTTGGATTTGAAAAACAACTTCTGTGGAAAACGGACAACTGCATTTGCAACTTAATATCTCTGAATTTGAGTCTAAATCTGAATCTGAGTCTTGAGGTATACTCGTCAACTTGCGTTCTTGCCAAACATTCACTACTCGAAGAAGGGAAACTCACACAGCAACCTGAAAATCGGGGCCACGTGGAAATTTAGGGTGCTTTCAATGGACTGGGATGCTTTCGATAGTATACGGAAAAAAATTTGCGCCGCCGCGAATTTGCAAGAAAGTTTGTCAAAAGGCAGCCATGCTGGAAGAGATTTGGCAACAGTATTCCCTGTTGGCAACCACGTTCCTAAAACCATTTCTGTCTTGTGCTAACATTAGCATTTCTACTCGCGGTCCTATGGAGCAGGGGTGCCTTCAAAAAGAGTGGTATGATATAACATGTCAAATGTAAGAGTGAAGCAACATCGATTTTTGGTTAGCAAAGAAACTTTAAGTTGGAAATTAAATATTGTGATTTTCTCAAAGAATGATAACCTGCCCATCTTTCTGTGCTGCAATATCACTATGCTGCAATATCACTATGCTGCAATCATAGCAGTCTCATTTTCGTTCTTCTGCCTCGATTAAAATTGTTTACATAAACTATACACCAAACAGACAAAGGCTTGTATGGCCTACATAATCCATGTATTGTTAGCAATGACGTTGGAAACTCATGACAGTTACTAGCTTTATAGCTTGATTGCGCAAATCATTGTTTAGAAAAACGAAACAGGATGTAAGTCAGCCATTTATTTTGCATAAAGAAAATACAACCTTTCAGTATCCTGGAAGTAAAGAGCGACAAATCTACGCTGTAAATGGAAAGATAGCAAGGTTAGCCTAATGCAGTATGTGAAAGTATTATCATTTAGCTCGTGTCCACAGCAATGAAATAAAGTTTTCCGTCATAGATAGTTATCACACACGGAGAAGAAATGTACAGTGAAATATTTAGATGAACAAGAGGGTTTTTGTGGAGTTCCGTTTGAATGACAGAACATATTGGATGAGTCCACCGAGGAGATTTTGCTACTATGATTTGCCGGAAAGTATCACCGAATTATGAAAATGCTTGGAGTAAATGTATGGGAAAAAACTCCACAGAACGAGAAATTCAAAAACTGTACATTTTTTCGATCTGTTAGGCAGGATAAAAACTCATTCATAAGGTACTTGCACAAAAGGATTAGCGTACAAGGAAGAACTTCTTAACAAGGGTTTACTTGGCGAACACTATGAAAGAAGAACATGCTATTAGCCCAATTACTTCCTAAATATTCTTTTGAGCTGTAGTTTTTATCACATTTTTAATATTCATAAAATGAAATGCCTTTTCCTTTTAAGAATAGTTAAAAAAAGCATTCAGATATAGCCTTTAAGAAATAAAAGACTTGCTGCTTTGTTTTCAGATAATTTTTTTTGATTGATATGTTTACCTTTTATTGACTGTAGGCTAAATGTACTCAATTACATTGAAAACCAAGTGCAAGGCTTAATTTACAGCGTATAAATTTTGATATAGAAGTCAAGGAAGATGAGGGGAGTTGTGAGAGATAAGTACACAGAGCCAGATCCAGAGCTGGACGTTGAGGGGAGGAAGGCATCTGATTCAGTTTATTGTCTTTTTCATGTGAAAAGTTTCTGAGCACCATTATTTGCTACAGGAGATATTGCTATTTGGAGGGCCATGGCCTTCAGCCCCCTTGGATCCTTTGCACAGACAGGAGTTGATCTACATAGTATATGTATTCACAGTCTCAGATATTTGTACATGTGCACTAAGTTAATGATCTCTAGGTTTTTGAGTAGCCCTTGACATGATCCTGCATTAACCTTCACTGAGCATTGCTTTGATACATTTTAGCTTTAGTGAATTACTTCTGTTTGTGGAAATGGCACAGACAAAGGAACATGCCCATGGAGTAGCTGAATACTACAATGTCTTCTGGGATGAGTGCAGGTCAATACACTCAGAGCATGACTCTCATGGTCACCTTGAACCAGAAACAAAATCAAAAGAACTGGATGAAGGTAGGCTTCCTTATGTTGTTGCAACTTGTGGCTTTCTTAATAAATGTAGAGTCACAGGCTGGATCTGTATCAGTACCTTAGCCAGCAGGATGGTGGTTCTCAATGCTTTAATACCTATTAAGTAGTTTTGCACTGTAATTAGGAGGAATTTTATATCAGGAGTGGTGCCAGGGTAGGGCTAGAGGGCAATGCCCCCCCATTTGAACATGCCAGCCCCCATTTGTAGTTGAAAAGCTAGTTTTTGTGGATTGTTGTCATTTATAGTACCTTATTAACATATTTTTGTCCTCTTGTTGGAAGAGTCAGCTCCCCTCATTGGAAAATTCCTGGTGCTACCCCTGTTTTGTATACAGCTAAGCATTTGAGAAGTGAAGGACAGCAATGAAACACCCATGTGATTGTATAAAATTCAATGTGATTTACTCTAGAGTCATTGTTTTTCTCTATTTGTTCTTTTTCTCAGAATAATTTCAAAGTTTTCATTTGTGTAATAACTGTGATTATTATCTCTTCTGTGATAGATTTGCATTCCTTGCAATGACAATAAGCCTTTTTTATACTGAATTATGAGGTTTTAAGGCTTGTCCACTGCTTATATTAACAACCAATTACATGGAAGTGACAGAAATATTTCATTATTTTAAAGGCATTGATTCAACATTTCTTTTGTGATTAAATTAATTATCAATGAACTTGTTTCCAGACTGCATGTGAGAAATTTTTTGAGGCAAATTTACAATCTTTTGTATCATTCTCTTTACAAGAACTCCACCAACTGTACCAGTGAAAGCTTTTTTTTCTTCCATTTGTCAAAAATGTAGCTAGAGAGCATTTTCAGACAAACTTATCATAATGGCAACATGCACGGCATCTACTTGCATGTAAATTGTTTTGCTGTTTACATCAAGTGTGGCTTCGTGACAATTTACATGATGAATTAGTAATTTACTAACTTGAAAGCTCTTTCTGATTTTGGTGATGGTTTTCATTATCTATCATACCCATGTTTTGTCAATGTTATCAAGTTATATGGCACAATTGTTTTTATCAAAGTAAGTTTTCAGACCTATGTTTGGCTTGTGATTTGTCATAAATGATTCTTTTTAGTGCAGTTCAGTAGCATGTTCACTTGCACCATAGTGCATGTAGGTCAGTATGATCTTAGAAAAAAGAACCATCACAAACTTCCAAAAGCAAAGACAACATCATACGGAGTAGAATCCATATTATTGAAGGGAAGCTTTCCCCTCAATGATGGCAGAAAACTAGAACTGACACTTCCCTACTTTAAAAACAAAGTAAAAGCTGGGCAGGTGACCAGTGAGCATACAGAATATGCCAGTAATATAGTATTTGGTACATGGTATTAGTCTTTCTTTCCCTTCTGTTTTTCTATTGCATTTTGTTGTTGTAACTAACATCTTTTTTAGATATTTATTTATGTAGGTTGGTCTTAATTAGCATAAAAATGCTTAAAAAACAAACCAACATTAAGTAATGACTATGAAATGAAATGAAATAGTCATAATTAGTGCCACAATGATTTGGGGCAGGAAAGCAACAGCCCCCCAAATAATAAATCTGTCAAAAATTCAAAACTTTTTCAAAACTATCTAACACTAAACAGACAGTAAAAACAGCCAAAATTTCCTTCTTGAGTGATTCTACTGCAATATTGTTAGAAGAATTCCTTTTGGCTCCCAAAAACTAGCTTATCAGTTACTTGCCTACTTCTAAATACTTATTTATCATGCACTTACAAGTTACTGCTTTCTACTGTTCCAACAGTCATAATTTATACTTGATGATTATCTTCTCACATCCTTGTTAGACAACGCAATTGATGACATCGAATGGCTAAATGACATTGGATTTACATGTGTTTTGATGAAATATAAAAGTAGGAGATTTTCTATTATGATCTTCATTTCCTTGAATTCTATTATCATGCTAAGGGAGAATTGCTAGCGGAGAACTTCTTAGAATCTCCGTTCTACTGTGAAAGCTGTTCCAATTGAACACTTTAAGTAGCTGCTAGTTTTAGTATCATATTTTGTTGGGATTTCTGGCACCAAATAGAAGAAACCCCCACTATTGTGAGTCTGGGACACCAACTAGGAATCAATATACCAGTTTGAGATCATTCCATGTACAATGAAATTGAGCTATATTACCTAAAGGAGGATGGTCAAAGAGTAGAAGATATGAATACCTTTGTGATTGAAGGATCCTTGGTATTTTGACATTCTTTGGATTTTGTGATTTTGCTTTTTTTCGTTGACCTTAAGCTCATTGTCGATGGGACATATCAAATCACTCAACAGGACTAGACTTGCTTAGTAGCTGTAATATGAGCGAAAAATTTCAAAGCGTTGTTATTAGCAAGCAGCTATGACATCAGGGAAGCACCAGCTATGAATTTGAACATAAAATGTTTGGGGCAACTGTGCATTAGGTTTGTTTGGTCGCCTTCCGTGTTTGCTGCGGCTTTTGCTAAGTGGCCGTTCAATATGTATGCGTCTGGGTGGGGCCTAGGAGAAATAGGTTGGGTAAATGCTTATTGAGCAGCCTTAAAGTTAAGTTGAATATATACTTCTTTTGTCGCTCAAAGGTTGGGTAGAATATATTGGTTGGGTAACTATTATTTTTGTAGTGCACAAGGTTGGGTAACAAAGAAGATTACCCAAATAAACATTTCTCTTCAGTCCCAACCTGAAGCATAAATAATGAACGGTCACAAAAATTTATTTTTTTAGATGATGATGAAATTGACCCAGATGGCCAAGATGTACAGTCGATGACGGCTACGCTAACACGAAGACAGTCTGAAACTGTGCGGAAGAGAATAAGATCTTTGAATGAAACATTGAAGCGAAAACGAAAGGATACACCCAGTACTCCGCGGCGTCCCGACGTCCGCGATATTTTCCCTGCTCAGCTACCAAGTAGCATCAGCGAGGAGCCGTGGAAAGATGGAGAAACTATAGAAGCTTCAAATAACAATTACTACATATCATTGGACTCAGTGCCTCAGGAAGATCTGAATTGTCAAGACAATGTATTCGATGCGGAAAAGATACCACTTAGATCCGATGCAAAGTCCAATGATTATAGTCCACGTAAATTACCGGAGTTTATTAGAACGATGTTTCACACCCCTGAATTAGAGAGCAAACCCCAGGCTTCGCAGGGGCTACAAAGACCGCCGGGTCCTAGAAGAAGCAAAAGTGAAGGTGTTTACAAGATACTGGAAACCAATGAGTCGAAAAGCGAAGCATCTGAACGACCGAAACTGGACAAGACGCAGAGCGAGGGGAGCCCAACTCGGTCTGCAACAGGTGAGAAAATAGAGCATATGAAAGCTCTTTTGTTGCATAGAGACACAAACAGTAACTTTTGTAAAAAGTTTCTTAAGACATAATACACTATTTGAACACATTCAGTCCTCGTTATTGCTTGGCTGATTGGTTATGAGCCTATGATTTGAACAGCTGACATTTTGTATCCGCCTCGCATTAAGAAATGATAATATTTAGTTGTGCTCTTTGATAATGATCCCACCAGAGAATAAGTTATCTCATTATTGACGTTTGAGTCTTTTTGAACTTGACTGCAATTAAGCCCTCCCAAAAAATAACAAATGGGTGCTAGAGCTAGAATGCTGGAGGTTCAGCCTCCCAACTCTTTTGAAGAGAAAGATGCTGCCTTTTGCGGGGGCAAGGAAGAGTAATGTCTCACCAAACCAAAAAGCAGGTATGCTTTTACCTCCCAACAGAATTACTGATCTGGAGTTAAAATGCTCAGATAAAATTTTTTCCCCACCCAAGGGATGGGGTAGATTTTGTCCCTTCAAGGAAATACCTCCAGGTACTTATGCAGCAAGGACAGTCACTCTAGCTTGGACAAGGGCAGTTTTCCTTCGTGATAACGTATAGCAGAATTTTGAGATTCTAGTCCAATGTTTCCCAATCTGGGGAGTTTCTCCAAGGAAGGGAAAAATTTAACTTTTTTTAGAGGTGAATTGGTAGCTAACAACATGGATCACCAAAAATAATAACATAGATATCACTATATTGGAGAATAAATTGACGTCAAATGATACCAGCTAGGATTGATCCATACATGCATAGTGTCAACATTTGGTGGTGGGGGAATCGCCTTCATTGTATTTTACCCAAGGGAGAAGAGCAAGAAAAAGGTTGGGAAACACCACGGTTCTAGCGCAAGAAACTATTCATATTATAGATGCCGTGACTTCTTTTGCAATAGTAATAACGGAGACAACCATTGAAGCTTTTTGTCTTCAATACTGGCATCAGATGCAAATTGTTAGGTTTAGTTTGTCAGGTGTAATTTTTCAGATGCAACCTATTTGATGTAACTATTCAGTTTGCAGTTTTCAGACTCAACTATGACATACTTTGAGCTACAACAAATAATTTTGCATTGACATTTACTTTCCAGGAAGAAAAGTCATTGGAAGAGGAAGCCCTCAGCTCTTACGACATGCAAATGATAATTTTGCTGAATCTAATGAAATAGGACGGATTTATGGCGTTTCACCGCAACGACTTGAGATGATGAGGCACAAAAGCGCCGAAGATTTACTGAAAATAACGAGAATTAGCACTGAAGATATCCCAGCAAAGTCCAAGGATGTTGCAAATGACAAGACGAAAAGTGACAGACTGTCTATCGAAGGCGATGCGAAATTAGTAAGTGCATCTTTTTTAAAGTTGTATTGATAACATTCAGATGGACGAGGTGGCATAGTGGTTAGAGAGCATGGCTCCCGTAGGGAAAGTCTATGCTTCGAGTCCAACTCGATGCCCTGACTGAATGCTCGCTCACTGCTCACCCAGCAGCGAATGGGCACCTGGTAGCAACTTTGGGAAGATAAAGGCGGCGAGAAAAGGAACTGGCCACCCTACCTCACATGCCGATGGTTCAGGATAAGTGTCCTCTCTAAAGCCTTTTTTCCACTAGGCGAAATTTTTCGGGCGAAAAACGCCTTACATGGTAGGAAATTTCGAGCGAAAACATGCTATGCTTTCCACTACAGAAAACTTTCGTGCGAAAATCTTACAAGAAAATATGAGAGGCAAGATTCTTTAAAAGATTCAAAGATTCTTTAAAAAAGATTCAAAGATTCTTTAAACAAGATTCTTATTCATTTTGTAGCAAATGCGTTAAAATCAGAGTACTAGCAAAGGTCGTTGATCAGTTTTAGTAACAAGTGGTGTAGTGTCTCTAGTTGCTCTAAAGCCTTTTTTCCACTAGGCGAAATTTTTCGGGCGAAAAACGCCTTACATGGTAGGAAATTTCGAGCGAAAACATGCTATGCTTTCCACTACAGAAAGCTTTCGTGCGAAAATCTTACAAGAAAATATGAGAGGCAAGATTCTTTAAAAAAGATTCAAAGATTCTTTAAAAAAGATTCAAGGATTCTTTAAACAAGATTCTTATTCATTTTGTAGCAAATGCGTTAAAATCAGAGTACTAGCAAAGGTCGTTGATCAGTTTTAGTAACAAGTGGTGTAGTGTCTCTAGTTGCTCTAACTTGCTCAAGAAAGGGGGGTCGGGGTTATTGCCCCAGTAACATCCCCCAGACCGTGTACTCCCCGAGATTTTGATATTGAATATATATATTCAAACATTGATTAATTTGCCAGATATTGAATGTATATAAGGAAAGACATCAGGGCCCTGCTACTAATCCTTATATATACATATATATTCAATATCTGACAAATTAATCCATGTTTGGAGATATATATGAAATAAGATAAAACTTAGTATTATCAGTTAGATTCTTCGTATTCTATTTCATACAGCAACTGCTATATTTTCATTTTTGCACATCTGTTCTTCTTTGGCGGAAAGCCCCTGAGAATAAGAGCAAGACTACTACAAAATAAATAGTCTGAATCTTTCTGCTCATTTACAGCACTATCATTTACAGCACTTTTTCCACTGATGTGCTTAAGTCAGAACGACCTTTCGATTGCTTTGAGGGCAAGTACTCATCATTTGAATCTTGCAGCATTCGCTTACTCCCCAGCATTTCATTTCCTTCATGGCTTGTTGAGACTGCAGTGACCGTGATGTTGCTCTCGGTTTGTTTGTTAACTGTAGTGTTATACAGGAAATGCAGTTGATCGAATTACTTGCACTTTGGCACTTTTGATGCTCCAGATCCCAATTTTGTGGCTCTGTCTGTCTGTCAAGGCACTTTTTGTAGCTGTCTTTCAGATTTTTTAACTGATTTTGAAGGAAATCAACTGCAAACAATTTAAGGATAGTAATTAATTTGATGTAAGTCAAAATTAAGAGGTATTCATTACTGGAGCCTTGATCAGGTTCCTCAAAGTAAATGCATAGGGGAAGTGCCATCATAGCCATTTGTCCTTTTGGATACGCTCCAATATCTCTACAAGCTGAGCACAATTCTGTCTTTCTAGGACCATAGTCAAAGTAAAAAAAATCAATGCACTCACCATCACTGTCAAATAGTTTCGCAAGCTTCCTCCACGCATTTAAGCGCACAATTCTGCATTTGTAGGACGATATTGAAGTATTCCATAGACAAGGCAATTCTTTCAATCGATCAATAAATTCCTCGTGGTCAAAGCTCTTCGATTCTACTTCGAGAGAATAGGATGCTTCATTCAAAGGACTATCGTTTACATCGGGAAAGGGAGCATGTATCCCAGAAAAATCGGTTGTTTGCGTGTCTTCTAACTGATAATCGTTTGATTCATTGTTTTGAGACGCCATTTGGCGCAATGGAGCAACGTCAATCCCTGCTAGTCGAAGCTGCTGTTCAATTTCCATGGTGTTTTGAGACGCCATGCTTGCAAAATTTCGTGCGAACTGCGTCAAGAGTTGGAAGCAGTTCAACTTTTTGTGCGAACAAAATATTAGTCGAGCGAAAAAAATTTAACAGCACAGCGCATGCCCAGAACAAATTTCGATCGAAAAAAGGTGTTCGCGCGAAACATTTCGCCTAGTGGAAAAAAGGCTTAACAGGCACTCCCCTACGTATGAAAGTATACGCGGCTACCTTTACCTTTTTGATAAAATTAGCTGTGATAACATAAACAGATCTCAGGTTACCAAAAAAATGCAGAAAACGGCAGTAAATCTTTTTCGTTTAGAGGTGCGAGACTTTGGAGCAGCCTTGAGACTTTCAGCTGCTTACTCAGCAGACCCAGTGTACACAGCTTAGATTATTTACATCTGGAGATATTTCCTACCCATCTATCTGAGACCTAACACCCCAAAAGTTTTTTCTGCCACCGCCCCAGTGTGGTCCTACCGACAATTTTTTTTTAGTAACTAAGGGGAAAGGCCATAGGACTTATTACAAAGCCCCGACAAAGGAAAAACTGAGAAAATGGGGGAAGTTTAAGTAGAAAGGGAGACAAGATCAAGTTTGTTGATGTTATGTTTGAAAGATGACAAATTGTAGGATTCAGGGAAAGTAGTGGGTGGCAATGAGTTCCACAGGTGAGCAGTTCTTGGAATGAAAGATGATTTGTGAGCTAGAGTTCGCGGATTAGGTGGTATAACTTAGAAAGGGTGTGAATGGGTAGAGCTTCTGGTAGTTCGAACATGCCTCACTGGATCAGGAATAATATTCCTGATTTCCTGAGAGCAATGTCCGTGAAAATAGCGGTAGAAAATGGAAAGATCTGCAACAAGACGACGATGGGAGAGAGACTGTAGATAATTAGTGAGGCTTGGATTATTGATGAGACGGATAGCTTTAGACTGGACCTTGTCAAGAAGATGGAGAGAGGATTTAGGAGCACCACCCCAGACATGAAAGCAGTACTCCAGAGAAGGACGGATCTGGAATTTGTATATAGTTAATAGTTGAGAAGGTGAAAGCTGAAGGTGAAGGTCAATAGCCACGGGCCTCTAGAAAGAAAGCCAAGTTTCTGAGATGCAAAATTGATATCAGACGAAAGTAATTACATCGAGGATGGAAAAATCATTCTCTATTGGAAAGTACACCAAAGAAAGCTGTGAAAATATTATCTTTTTGGTATACATAGTCTGTCTGTAATTAGCACATTGGTTTTTCCTTGAGTGACGTATTTTACTTTATTCTTAAGCTGTAAGCCTTAATATTATATAACTAATTACGCTTTTTTCTCATTGGGGATTACTTAATCTGCATATTGGTTTCTTGTGTTTGTAAATAATTCCAGTTTTCGCGAGTTTTTCCAGAAGTATTATCCAATGAATCTACTTGGTATGCCAGCTGTAGTAGTAAATGAAAGAGACTGCGTTATCCAATTGAGTATCCAACTGTATTTATCAGCAGCGTCGCCAAATTTTTCAATAAATGTGGTATAATACTTTTCGCGTGGTTTGAAAAACTTCCACTATATGCTGGGCTCGACGGAGAGTGAAGCCTACTTTAAATCACATAGTAGCTGTTCGACATTAAATTATGAATGAGAGCGATTAAATTTCTCTGGTTTGTCAGAATCCCACCCTTTTAGCCTACTGTTTCTCAGACTCTGGTGTCATCTGTTTTGCAGTCAGCATGCTGTGGCTATGGTCAGATTTCTAAATTATTTTTACTTCTTTCTTTTTCAGAGCTTCGCACCAGCTTCTACTGCTAATGATAGTTTATCTTCATCATTTTCCGGCGACGCGTTTCCACCGTTGCCGGTAAATAGTCTTATTGCATTCAATAGACACGACATCTTATGCTGTTTTTGAAGTAGTGTGCATATGGCTTCCACCTATTCAAAGTGGAGATTGGCTAAGTGCAGTTATATATCATAGAGAGATTTTAGTAATTTTTTTGGGCCCCATTGCCCTAATGTTCTTCCTTACCCCTTGCCAACTCACCCCTGTCGCATCCCCTGCGTGTAGTACCTTTTTAGTCCCGACTAAACTTATCTCCCCACTTACTCATTTTTTTAAAACAACATCCACCGCAAACATCTTTATTCCAGACCCCCCGTTTGTTAGTTGTGAGTTGGTAATTCCATCTTGTATTAAGGAACGTGAGAAACTGTGTTTTTAATTTTGTTTACGTTGCAAAGGACTTTGGAAATGCAAGACAATGTAAATGACTTTTGGAACGCTTCCATAACTATTGATAGGCAGAGAAGCGCTCCATCCACCCTGTTTATTCCAACCCCAACTTTATTTGGGTTTCTAGGAAATTTTCAAACCCCCTACTATTCAAACCATCCAGTCTGTTTGGAGCTTAGGATAACTTGGAATATGAACTTAATTTCTACTAATTTATTGTCTATCCGTCATCGTGAATTGAATATTGAAGATTCACGGTAGCTTTTCTTTGATATTGCACTACAGACTCTGATTCAATCCTATCTGATTGACAGAATTTTACATTGGAACCGGAGACACTCGGAATAACCAGAATAGCTGACCTTTCAGAACCGGATTTGGAAAAAGTTCGATCATTAGCTTTGATAGAGTTGACTGCATTGTTTGATAAGTACAATATAGCCATGAAGAGAAGAAAGCAGTTTTTGAAACCTAGAATTAAAGGTATACTTCCATTCTCACATTTATGTTGAACATAATACATGCAGGAGAATTTTGCCTTTCAAAGACAGCAGATTTTTATCTTTCACAGACAAGCCTTAACATTTCCCTAGTGAGTTTATCAAATACCAATATATCTGTCTATGAAAGTCAGAAAGATCACTTTTGATAATATCAAGTGTAAAGACTTTTCGTTTTTGGTAGTAGTAGAGAAAAATCTTACGTAGGGAGAGAGGTATGCTAGTCAGAAAGATTTTTAGGGCATGTGGTATCCAAAGCCACAATGTGAGTCCAGTTGTCTCTCTTTAAAATATTAATATCCCCTGTGTGTCCTGGGCTGAGCCTTGCTGTCTTAGTAACTGCTCTGTTTCCTCAGTCACTCACTGGTTTACTTGTTCTATCAATTGAAGCATTTTCATCAAATACTTTATTGTCTCTTTCTTTCATGGACTTATCTTTCTCAAATGTATAACTAGTACGTAAGAGTTGATGAAACATCTATTTTTGACAGAAAGTGGCATTTTTGGTGTGCCTTTGAATGCTCTTCCAAAAAGGAACGAAGAATCAGAGCAAAACTGTTCACATGCTCCAATATTTTTTAGAGATGTAAGTTCAAAACAACGCAGAATTATTGGCATTGCATAATTAGTATAACATAATTTACGCTGAGATTTTTCAAAGTGTTTTGCGATAGCGTAGTTTGTTTGTTCATTGATATCTGTTATGTCTGATATTTTTAGATTGTAGTTTATTATACATTTATAGTTTATTAGCTTCCATTCCTATCTCGCTCATTCATATGTTTGTGCAGTTTCTCCTGTTCCATTTACAAGCTTTTAATTGCTATATGACTGATGTGTATAGTGTGCGTTGTTTGTGCTTATGTACTTGCATGCTTGTGTTTATTTGGGTGTCTGTGTGCCTTTGCGTGTCAGTGTGCGCGCCCGTGTCTATGTTTCTGTGTGTATGCGGATGCGTGTCTGTGTGTTTATGTATCTGTGTGTTTATGTGTCTGTGTGCCTTTGCGTGTCAGTTTGCGCGCCTGTGTCTATATTTTTTTGTGTATGCGTATGTTTGTCTGTGTGTTTATGTATCTGTGTGTTTATGTGTCTGTGTGCCTTTGCGTGTCAGTTTGCGCGCCTAGGTCTATATTTTTTTGTGTATGCGTATGTTTGTCTGTGTGTTTATGTATCTGTGTGTTTATGTGTCTGTGTGCCTTTGCGTGTCAGTTTTTGTGTGTCTGTATGTTTCTGTTTAGGTGTGTCTGCGTGTTTATGACTTTGCGTGTCAATGTATGTGTATGTTTCTGTTTATGTGTGTCAGTGTGTTTATGTGTCTGTATGTTTGTGTGTGTTTCCTTATGTGTCTGTATGTTGTGTATCAAATCGTTTATGCTATAATATTTTAAAGGTTCTTCATTGTTGATGAATATTCTTTCATATTTTCAGTTAATTGCATTTCTTGAAACGAATAGTTTACGAGATGAAGGTCTTTTACGAATACCTGGGTCACAGCAACGAATCAAGGTTGGATTAATGATTCACTGTTTGTTTTTTTTGTAGTGCTCTACTGGGCGTCACCGGTTGTAACAAATACGTTTCATAATATGTATTATTGAAAAGTTCCAGTGATTATTTACAATAAGTTTAATCAATCCTTTCTTGGTTGTCTCTTCATATCATTCTTGATCAACCATATCTATGCAATAGTACATAGCGACTTTTTTCTCTCCATTTTCATCTATATTCCATTGCAAGCATGTTTTAGTTGACTGAATTACTTTTCTATCTACAAGTTAGTTCATAAGTAATAACGAGAGTTTGAACTTGTCTAAGTAGATTAACCCACTGTCGGATGAAGTCTATTAGAGTTCATTAATGATGGCATCATAAAATCTATTTTTATAATTTTATGTTTTGACCGCATGGAGTGAGAGAGCCCCATAAAATAGACATGTGTTGATAATTTTTGGCCAATATTCTCAAAATGAGATGAAATATGACCATTTGGTGATCGAAAACTTGCCATACAAACCACTGTATTTTTCTCCTGGTTCTAAACATTTAGAACCGGCCTCAACCGACGGCATAAAGTGATTTGATAGGAACTATATCAGCATTCAATTGCCAGTATCTCGGTCATTATTTTTCAGATTAAACTGAAATTGGTCAATAGTGGCTATTTCTCTAAGTGCTTCTTCAGAATTTAAAGCCAAAATTAAAATATTCTAAAATTGCAATTTCGATGATGTCACACTAATGAACTGAATTGTGGGTAATTTTAAGGACTGGCCATACGTATAGTGAAGGAAGCTACTATTTCTAATGTTTCTCTCATTAGTTTTAGTAATCTTGTCTCTCATCGTATAGGCAATTAGAGAAGAAATAGAGGATACTTATGGCAATTGCGATGGCTGTTTTTGCTGGCAAAATCAGAAAAACAACGATATGGCGACAGTTCTCAAACAATTTCTAAGGTACGTTGAGAGTTTTTTTTGGGTTTTTGTTATGCGTATGCAATAAGGCCGTGATTGCTTGTCCTGGAGTGTGAGCACTTGTATTGATTTTATGGATTGATTGATTGATTTTCTCTCGTTTTTTAATTGATTGACTCTTGAATGATTTTTGATTGATGCTTGAGTGACTCTTGACTAATTCTTGAATGACTCTTGATTGATTCTTGAGTGATTCCTGATTTATTCTCGAGTGATTCTTGATTGATTCTTTAGTGAGTTTTGACTTATTCTTGATTGTTTGCTTTTTGATTGAGAGGTTGCTCAGGCAGTAAGAACATTACTAGAATTGTTGTAGTCTTTAACACTGGGATACCAAAGCTTATTTACATTGTACAGAACAGATTTTCAACTTCGTATCTTTAATTTGTCCAGTCCCAATTCAAAGGGGCATATTGCAAATTGGCAGTCGCTCAGCAATTCTTAAACTATGTAACTCATTTATTTTCTTCTTTTACTTCCATAGGGAGCTTCCTACACCCTTGCTAACTCACGAATATCAAGATACTTTCAATGCTGTGTCAGGTATGTAGATTTATAATTTAACTTTATATTGTTAAATCTAAACAAAAGGCTTAAGAGTTTCTACGAATGAATGCACTTTTTAGTGAATCTAGCCCCTACAGCAGGGTGATCAGTCTCCGGCCCTGGGACCAGATATCGCCCACGGCTACTTCCCAATCCGCTCCAGTATTTGAAGAAAGAGTGCTTATATGCTTAAAGTAATAGAGCTGTTTTGACAAAGTTCTGTTGTTGGCATTAATTTCTGTAATTTCGTAGTCTGCCAATTTGACTTTTCCCTCAGTAGCCCCCAACCTGAATAGTATTATCTAGAATAGAGCTCTATATTACCAGCATCTGGCACTGGCAGTAGAAGTGTACAGTGATTTTGTCCCCGAACTCCAAAAAGATGGGTGACCCTAGCCTTAGAGTATTCTTCCATTTCTAGGACTAACCTTGCCATATCAGTGGAAAATGCTGTTTACAGGGCATTCAAAATACAACACGTTGATCATGGTCTGCTTTATTAATTTGAGCCGTTTAAAGTGAGCCGTTTAATATAATTTCCTGGTAAAAAAAATGTGTTCAGTAGCATGCTGCATTCTGAGGAGGAGAAAAGGGTATTCGCTGTACTCCTTCAAGCCCCCCTGTGATCTAAGGAGCCACAAATCGAAACATGCACGAACTGTTATTGTGCGTAGTACACGGTAATTGGTACTGCGTTTTGCACGTGACATAAGTGTAGAAAGAACCGTTTGTTGATAAGCAAATGCGTATAATTCCTAGCAGTTAATGCCAAGTTTGTTTAGTTGCTATACGTTCTTGAGAAAATAGATTATTTACTAGGTTGTAAGCTGCCTCTCAGCATAAATTGCAGAGAGCGTGGTTTATCAGCAATATCAATTTGCATTGTGGTAGTTTCCATTGTTGCACCCTAGTTCCCTACAAGATCTTATCCAATATATTTGTGAATGGTAAAATTTTTGCTACTTCCAGGCTGATAAGTTCATGTGATAATAATAACTCTGTTGTTGTGTGTCAGATTATCTTCTCTGGTAGTGCCATGTGGCATTTAAAAGAAGTCTACTGTGCACTCTATCGAAGCATAGCAGACAGATTTTGATTGGCTGTTAGCGAGCTCCCCATTTGAGAAATCTTCTGTATTATTCACCATTCAGATGGCCTGGATCCTCTAATGGGGAGCTCGCCAACAGCCAATCAAGATTTTTCCGCTATGTTCCCCATGCATGATAATTACTGCGACTATTTTATGTCAAGTATCATTGCATTTTGTTCCCTCTTTTATGCCATAGAGTTGAAAGATCGAAAACTACAGCTGCAAGCCTTGAATTTGCTTGTACTCCTTTTACCACCAGTTCATAGAGATACTTTACAGGTATTTCAATTAACTTCAGTTTGGTGTTGCTTAGTTAAGTTTCAACTTTATTTATTTGTCTATTTGTCTTGCAGTCTATATGTGCTCTTCCCTGTCTGCCTACCTACCTGTCTATCTATCTATCTATCTATCTATCTATCTATCTGTCTGTCTATCTATCTATCTATCTATCTATCTATCTATCTATCTATCTATCTATCTATCTAT
>OLMO02000277.1:11889658-11908137 GCA_900291935.2 Cassiopea xamachana | reverse complement strand
GTAATTAACTGTGACCTTGTGATTTGTCATTTTTGAAGGTGAGAAAGATCATAGCGAAAAGACTGAGAAGCGAGAATAATCCATTTTCAGGTGGAAACCAACCAAAAACGAAATGGTTTGCTTCTAACGATGAGTTGGATTCTGCAGAGGTTTGAATAAATTTTCTACAAAAGTCTGTTCTTTTACCTTCAAAGAATTGTCAAGATAGTAATTGATATGAAGGGATACTATTTTAGACGTGGAGAGCGGAAGTTTATTGAATCTAATGCTCTGAATAGCCTCTAAATTTTATACCGTAAATCTTCGATTAGGTCCACGGGGTTTATTTGCAAAAATGAATTTTTCGGTGGTAAGGGCTTATTAGGGGGGACTTTTTCCTTTGAGGGGAGGGCTTATTGGGGGGGGGAACTTATTTCAAAGTTTGGCATTTTCCTCAAAGGTTGATATGAAAAGATGACATCATTTTCTCAAGCAACTAAATTAAAATACTAAATTAAAATTAAATTAAATTTTACAATACGGCTGTTTCACAAACGAAATTTATACACACTTAATATGCACACACATAATGCAATCTTTAAATACATTCACACACAAACGCGTGCACATGCACAGATCAAAATTCACCCAGTTGGAGACCGTTCCACTATAAATTCCCAAAAATTCTCTACCCAGCTCAAGCTTTTTAAACTTTCGAAGTTTACCGTGTGTTTGACCATGGATTTGATGGGTTACTCTTATTCCTTTGCGGTTTTACATTTATCTGTTGTTTTGTTTCCCTAATTTTTCCCAAGGTTCCACTTGTAGATTCTGTTTATCATCAATTTTTCCATATAAATTCCTATCTCTTTGGTTGTTTTTTACTCTAATGATGGATCCCAGGACTTGGTTCCGAAACGTTTGTTAATAGGATTTGTCAATCATGGAAGTGTCTTGGTATTAACCATGAGAGTGTCCAAGTACTGGAACTGTCGATAAATTGAGATTGCAATCATGACTTTACTCTTCGTCGTTCTTGTTCTGCGGTTTATTGCGATAATATGCTTTCCACAAGATGAATCTATTTCACCCAGTTATGGTCATCTGGTACAGTGGTATAGACAATTGCNCTATATTCTCTTTCAGATCGAATACGAACACATAGTCCGTATCAAGGCACCAATGTGTAAGAAAACATGTATGGCTGTGCAGCTAACGGACTATATGACCGCCGCAGAGATTATATCTAGATTTCGGAGTAAACGAAAGAACAGTTTTAGAGAATGCAGAGAGAGTAGCCAGCTAACTCTTCCATCACAAGCAACAAAATGTAGAAGCGATTCCAGCATTGATAAAGACGAAGATGATACGTTCAGCCTTTATGAAATTGGTGGAAATATTGGTGAGCGTTTTTCTAGTCTGGCATTTAGTTTTGTGTTTTTTGATTGCAACACCTGGAAGTTTTTTAATCATGATTTTCACCCCTATTTAGATTATTTACATTTCGGTGTGTCATCTCTCCAGTTTGATATGCATTCTTTATGACTTTTGTCCAGTATTCTTTGCACAGAATTATATTCTTTCTATCAACTGAGCAGCCGTGGCCTAGCGGTGATGAACTTGATTTAGACCAAAGTGGCTCTGGGTTCGAGGCCCACCGCAGGCCATTGGTGACGCCAGGAAGGGCATCCGGTCCTAAATGCGCGTGCTAGAACTAAAGTCCTCTCAGAGACACCCCCAAACCCCAAGGAATTTGGGAAGCGGAGGTAAAATCGAAAAGTCTTCTTTCTTTGAACTGCAAGCCATAGTGTTTTATAAGAAGACCTAAGCTATTGTCAAGTCAAAAAGTCCTTTCCCGCACCCAATGGCGCATAGGGCGGCGCCTATCTCCCTTTCTATAGCCCTAGGCCACGCGTCTGCGAATGTAGTGAAAGCTACAGCGGCGGGCTGGTCCACTGGTAGCTCCGCGAGTTTAACTTTCCCACTCCATTCTCATATGTCGAGCGCCAGACGAGAAGGCAATGGGTACCATTTTAAAAGTCTTTGGTATGACTCGGCCGGGACTCGAACCTACGACCTACCGTTTGTGAGGCAGACGCTCTACCACTGGGCCATCATCAGCCTCAGTATTCATAAATTTTTCTGGTTTTGAGCATACGATTATTCTTAAATTAACCTCAAGTGTCAAAGATGTAACTTCACCTGAAAATCAAAGGGAACGTATTCAAATCTTTGTAGATGTCTTACTTCATCATAAAGCAAAACAAAAGTGGAACAGAATAATAAATAGTGTATAATTAGTGCAAAAGTTAATCTACAAGCACAACGATTTTAAGCATTAATAATCTTATAAACATTATTCCTATAAAAAAGTGTGTATTTTGTCGTGCATGACGGCTGGATAAGTGCACGACCGCATGACCATTTGGGATTAGAGTGGATGCATTTTTAGAAGTTTGTCAGAGATTTGCCTTGCATATGAAAATTGTTGCAAAAATATTCCGTGGGCATCAAACTTGCGATGCACGCGGAGGCATTTGGCAACGAATTTGTACGGTCGGAGACATTAACAAATTTTCTCTTTCCCTGGTCATGCAGTATTCCCGTGTTTGAGTTCTTGCCTTTATTATATTTTCACTGTTAGTTTTTGGGTACTGTTGTTTATGCTCCAAGCGGTCATGCCATGATTCTTACATTAAGTAATCACTTAACGAATGTTTTTTAGGCGAGAGGTGTTTGGACATGAACACAAACATTGCAGCACTATTAAAGGCAAATCCAAACGGAGAATTGGTACTCAAATATAATCCATAATGAAGAAATTTTCTGGTCTAATGCCCTTGCCCAAATTGGTATCATTTATCTTTCTCTTTCTGGTATAAGCCGTGCATTTCGTGGCTCTTTTACACATTTTGTGGCTCTTTTACACATTTTGTGGCTCTTTTACACATTTCGTGGCTCTTTTACACATTTCGTGGCTCTTTTACATATTTCGTGGCTCTTTTACACATTTTTATGGCTCTTTGCACAGTGCGTGGCCCCTTTACAAGACTTCATTGATGCTGAAATAAAATTTTTAATTATTTTTGAAACAGGATCAGTATTTTTAGCATTCTTGCATGGACAGTTGTTTTTGGCTATTGTGTAGAAATTTTATGTGAATTAGACTATGTATGCAGATAGATTGTGAATGGCCCCTCCCCCCAGATTCAGCATCTTTTTATGTATTTATCAAGCATTTGCTGTTCTGTCTATAAGTTCTGTTATTATTTTGGCAATCTTGAATATGTCTCGCCAGTTGCTTTTTTCTGATCCACATTTGCGTAGTTTTAGGTGTGCTCGGAGCGTAGTTCTAGGTGTACTCTAACCTCTATGCGGTGTGCTCAGAGCTTTTCGATCTTTGCTTGAATTCTATGGAGGGGGGTTCTACTTTCGTAATTGCCAGAGCCCAAGCCCCATCCAGTTACACAATATACGCATTAAAGCAAGAGTCGGGAACCTTTTTGGCTGAGCCATGAAAGCCTCATGTGTTGCGGGGTGAGTGGCCAAGCGGCCCAGCCAGTTCCATTAGCTTAACTGAAATTAAGCATGGTTCTCTACAGTCAGAAACTGGATGGGCCACCTTCCTGATGAGCGACCAAAGCAATTCACTCCGCCGTCCTTCGGAAGGGACGTTAAGCTAGGGGTCCCATGCCTGTATGCGGCATGCATAGTAGGCCTAAATTAACTGAAAAAGCTAGGTATAGCAGCCTGCTCTAAATAAAGAAAACAACAGCAGCAACAGCAACATGTTAAAATGAACTAGCCAAGGCTTTGTTGAGCTATATGAAACCTGAAGACGACACCAGCGGTAACTGTAAAATGCCGTTCTGGGGGCATTCGCAGTTTTGCAATGCTTTGAATGAATATCTGTTAAGATTTGTCTGCGAGCAAGAAAACCATATTTGGCTCCTGAGTATTCCCAACTGCTGCTTTAGAGTGAGTGCTTCTTCTCACCTCCAGACTTGAAACTTTGCTGCGCCCCCGCAATATCTTGCCTGCGCACTAGCCTAAACACTTTCCATTATTGGACGCGCACAACCAATGCAGTGGTTTTCTGGCCATGAATTTAAAGAGACGAAGAGTCAAACACTGTAGATTATTCGCAAAACTTTTGAAATCTGATCCGCGCAAGAAATTCCGGAATTTTATCTCGGACACGCACCATGATTTCTCAAAATTGAAATTGTCCGCACAGTAAGCAAATTTTCCAGTCTGGTTACACCTGACCAAAACCTGATTAGTGTATTTTGCTCTCTTCTTCCATGTAGGAAAATAAGGTTTTAACTTGCACAGGAAGTAAATATATAATTATGTATTTAATGCATGCTTACTTTATGATTCGTAAATTCTCTGTGTATTGGTATGATTCACGTTAATTTATCTTAGCTCTTTTGATACAATTTAAATATTTTTTCTGAAGAAATTTGAAGACTATATCAGAGAATCTGGTTTTTCTTGCTTCATTCGCATAGTTTTCCGTAATTTGTCTCTGTATGACTAAAAAGGAATTCATTNTATTTAACGCTCTGACTAGCTGATGAAAGTTGATAATGATTGATGCTTATTATCATAATGATAATGATGATGATGAAGATGATGATGATTGATGATGATGATTGATGATGATGATTGATGATGATGATGATGATGATGATGATTGATGATGATGATTATGATGATGATTGATGATGATGATGATTGATGATAATAATGATCATGATGAAGATGGTGATGATTGATGATGATGATTGATGATGATGATTGATGATGATGATGACAATGAAGATGATGATGATTGATGATGATGATTGATGATGAGGATTGATGATGATGATTGATGATGATGATGATAAATTCCCTTCGGAGTTATTTGCTAATAGAGATGGACATGGCACCCAACTTTCTGTTACGCCGCAACATCTAATCACAGAATCTGCCGACAGTAGTGGCAAATGTAGTACTTTGCCGAGAGCAACCTTGTCTGGGTGTGCCACACCACTGCATCACATTGTAGGGACGGGATTGACTGAATTCAGTAAAGGGAGTTGATCAATAATTAATATTGTGATAAATAGCATATGACCAATAGATTAAGTTGAATAATCACACCGAGAGATGATAAATTGGGTGAGATAGTTTGAAAAGTTCTGAAAAATTTGCTATTGCTCCAGGCAAAAAGTTGCAGGTTCAGATATTATTTGCTGTGTAAATAGTCTGATCAATCGATCATCAACCCAAGAAGGACACCAGTTCGTATATTGACCAAAACTCAGAATATCAGACGTCACAACATTACTTATTAATGTTCTCTTAAATATTTGCCATTATATAATTACCTTCGTGTTAACAATCTAGCAAAATTGTCTCGTGTGCAAAACAATTTCATTTGGAGATACAGATAAGTAGGGACTTTTGAGCTAAACTTTAGCTAGTGCCTTAAAAACTAATTATCTCCATATTTTTTGTCGTATAAACTATATTAATCACTGCATTTTCAGTGTGAATTAATGTGTTGTAGTAAATACAGGTGCATAGCCAGAGGCGTATATAGAGGTGGTCAGAGGACTAAAACCCAATAAGAAACTAGACTACCATTTTGTCGGAAAATGTTTTATCTTTTGGGAAAATGATCATTAGGAAAGGAATATACAATACACATATTCAGTATATCTTCGCAAGAAATCCAGATTTCTTGTTCCTCTTGTGAATTTTTCTGTCTACGCCCCTGTGCCCAGCTATCAATGGGAAGGATCTAAATCGTGCTTACATGCTTTTTAAATAAGGAGCCTAGCTCAAGGCCTAGTTCTAAAAGTTCCTTAACAGTTCCTTAATTTTCACTGCACATGCAGTGCCATAAAAGTGGTACAGACACAAGGAGACATCAAAATTCTGAGTTTTATCTTTAGTTCTGGCTAGAACTAAAGACACAAAGAAGGTAGGAAGGAAGTTTTCTAAATGTATCATGTATGTTTTGGCTCTAAATGAATGGAACCGGCTTCCTAACTCTTGGTTATTTACAGCCATGAATTTTTGTCAAATGAAAGTTCCTTCGGCTTTGTTCCTTTAGTGATAAGTTCCTTAATTATCTCGGCCTTCTACATGTAGGTTCCCAATAAAGTGATTCCTTATAAAAAAAGCTTGTGTTATGGCTTTTCTGTCGATCTTAAAGTAATATAGAGATAAGAAAAAATAGCCGCAATAACCAGTAACTCAGTTCAGTTCACTTCTTTTAAGCTTAAAAGTTCCACTACATTCAAGTCTGCAAAAGGAACTGAAAACTGTAAATTAATTAAATAATGACAAAAAGGTTGAAGTACAATGTTACAGAAACAACACAAAAAAGCAGGGAATTGTACGTAAGGAAATTGTTATTGGAGGGGCTCTCTCAATTGAGGAGAGAGTACACCCTTAGTAGTGCTAACGGGATGGACGAGAGTGTGTACTACCTTTCCACAATTTAGATGCATTTTTGTGTACACAATCCCTGCCTGCCCTAGACGTTCTGAGTTTGTAAAGGAAATGCGCTTTGCATGTACACTATTTTTTACAAGAAAATCATCATTTTGCCTGAGCCTCAGTTTTCTTAACTTTCCCGATTTTCATAAAATTTTCTTAACTTTTCTGAAACAAACTAGCTAAAATGGGTTACACTTTCTTTGTTAATCTCGTATACTCGAATTGGAGTTCCATTGTCAACATTTTGAATGTAATAATGACGCAATATCGATATTTGGCCTACAAAAACACTTAATTTTGGAAATTTAGCATTGTGATGTTCTAACAATTTTCTCAAGATTTTGCGCATTTGAGCCTCATTTTCATGTAAGCTTTTTCTTATATTAAAAAAATGTGCATTATGGCTAACAATAATACCTATCATTATACTTATACATCTTATTTACAAATAGTCTGTTGATACTACATAACTTTACCACAGCACAAAAAAGCGGCAACATTATTTTGACATACTTAAAAAGTGTTTTTTTCGTCCGACACTCACCAGAGTATGAAAACGTCGATCATTATCCTTTAGGTCATTATCCGACATTTTCATACTCTGATGAGTGTCGGACGAAAAAAAAGCTTTTAAGTATGTCAAAGTAATGTTGCCGCTTTTTCGTGCTGTTGTAATCTTATTTACAGTTGGATGCCGGAATAGCTTATACTGAAGAGCAAAACTATTAAATATCAACTAACAGAAAATTATATTGCAATTTTACCATGTTACAATTTCAGATGCAAATACTACAATTGCAAACTTCACCAGACGAACTTTTAATGTTTTCGATAAAGGTCTAGACTGTATTACTGCTCTTACTCACATAATGCAAGCTTAACAATACAAATTTAATACCACAAGCTACATAGATACATTTACTGTAAATTGTCTTGTGATCCCTCCGCAGAGCAAAGAGCAACAGCTGAAAGTAGAATTAGTTGTAGAAAAGAATGATACAACCTTGCTTTTTAGCACTCTCTTGCTGCTGGGTGTCTTCACCAGATTTACAATTATAGACTGTCGATGTGAAATACTTGTTACCAGAGAAAAGTTCACCAGAAGTTATACATTGAACAAATATGTATTTTTTGTATATAGTCAAAGTCCACTCCAAAAGCAGCGATCTTATTTCTACTAGTCAAGCGTAATTAAAGCTTAAAGTAACACGCAGTTTAAGTGTCGTGAAATATTTACTGGTACAAGAATGAAGTTTATATCAATAGGAAGGCTCAGAACCACTTAAGAATAATTTAAGAATAAGGCATAGCTCAAGCTTCATCAAGATTTGAAGTTTTGTTTATTTCTACTTATTTTATTACTGCTTTTTTACTAACTTTTGCCCTCATCATCATCATCATCAAGTGTCATCTGCTATCAGCAGGTCGACTATCATGGATCGCCATTGTTTTCTGTTGCCAGCTTTCTTTACATATACCTACATAAGACAGTTTTACTTCCTTGATGCTGTCCATCCACAGAAGTCGTGGTCTCTCTCTTCCTCTCGTTCCATTCAATTTTCCTCCTAGCAGTAATCTTGGTAGGCCATTCCTTCGCATGATGTGACCAAAGAACGTTTTCTTTGCTTGGCAGTTACTAATAATGATAATTTTGTGTACATCATCCTCGACACTTCCTCGTTTACTTTATAGGCTGTCCATGGTATACGGAGCATTCTTTATAGATCCAAATTTCCAATGCATTTATTTTTCCCAATACTATTTGATATTTTCCATGTAGGATTGTTGACGAGATGTAACATTTCACTAATCTTTTTCTTTTTTCTATTGAGATATCTCTAGATGTTAGCATTTTTAACATGATGATATAAGTATTTCTTGCAATTTCAATTCTTTTGATCTCAATGTCACTTCTTCCATCATCTGAAACCATGTGCCCAAGGTAGACCATATTTCCTACATGCTCAATGGGTTTTCCATCTATTGTGATATTGGTTTTTGGTACTGGCTGTTTTTACTTGATACCATTGTTTTAGTCTTTTTAACATTTATTTCCATACCATATGGGTTTCCTTTCTCATTTATTTCAGCTACAAAATTTTGTAGGTCTGTTGCACATAAAGTTAATAGGGCTGTTTGTCATCTGCATATCGGTTGTAATTAATGTTTGATCCACCAATTACTACTCCTTTCATATCTTCTATTTCTCTGAAAAGTTTTTCTGTATATAGGTCGAATGAACTTAATGACAGCACACGTCCTTTTCGTACACCTTTCTTGATCATAAATTCTTTGGTTAAGCCATTTTCTGTTCTTACTACCGCTGTTTGTTCCCAGTACATTTCAGTTATACTCTTTATATCTATCCTAACTGCTCGCAGACATTCTATCATCCTTGAGTGTTTGACTCTATCGACGGCCTTGGTGTAATCTAAGAAGCAAATGTATACATCATGTTGAGTTTCCAATGCTCGTTCTATTTTTACGCTATAGATACAAGATTTGTTGCTCAGTTCTACTTCTGCTTTCTTTTATAATAAAGTAAGACATCTTTGGCACTGAAGAATAATTCAATAATGACCTTAGACTCAAAATGACAAAATTTAAGAATATTGTGGCTAAGAAAGCAATTAGGTTTTCTTACAAAACAGAGTGTATTGTACTTTGCTGATTGGACCACAAAGAAAAGCCAATGCAAGCCAGTTTGAAGACAAAAGAGGCTATCACAACCGTTGTTGTACTAAAAATATTTGTTTATACTGAGATAGTTCTGCATTGATGCCATATCATGCTGAAGAATACCAAATTCTATGCTGAACTTTTGTGGAACTGTACTCGTGTAAACGGCATTTCATAGAATCGATGTCAAGATTCTTCAATAGAAGTATGACAACGGGAGATATTAAGACTATAAATAGAGGAAGAATAATTAGGTTTTAAGAAAATGCACTATACTGTTAAATAAAACGTGCTTTGTAAATCACAAAGCCACGAAATCCTGAAGGTAGGATTTTTAACTCTTTTTCATGTGACTAAGCTTCAATCAAGCGACCCAATATTTCATCCAATATCTCACTCAAAAATGTTGAGTCAACGTGCTATCCTGACCTCACCTATCATTTCAATTAACATCTCACCTAAATTTTATCCTAAATCTCATCCAACATTTCATTCAGTCATTCAAAAACTTCAAGAAGATATCTTTGTTGCCGCGGCAAGAAAGGAGTTGGAATACATGATCAAAACTATTTACTTAAAAATCGTATATAGTGCACTCCATAGAGTCTTTATACTCCTTCAACATGCTATGATTACTGTTTAACGGAATCTTTATAAAAGCATGTTTCGATGCTCTGGTCCTCATCAGTTTTTGATAGTTTATCAGCTGATGAGAACCAGAGTGTCGACACATGTTTTTATAAAAATGCCGTTAAGCAATAATCTTAGTGTGTTGAAGGAGTATACAGACTCATATGGAGTGCACTATATACAATTTTTAAGTAAATGATTTTGGTCATGACTTCAAAAAGTAGCTTGAGGAAAATGGAAATATGACGTTTGATTGAAGCAGGTTTAGTCATCTTTGCAGAGTTGCGCAGAAAATTTTTGGTTGAATGTGTCGTTGAACTATCAAAATGCAAAACATATAAGGCTTCTTCAAAAGTACAGAATTGTTTTGTTTCTACAAAACGAGCAAGGTTCAGTTAAAAGAACTATTAGCCGAGGACTTGGCCTTTGTCTGGACTCTGCCGCTAGCCTACAAAAGAAGCAGAACTATAAAGAGAGCGAACAATTGTTGCGCTATATTTTTAATTGTACTCTAGTAGTTTTTTCTTGCGCAATGCCAAAGGCTTGCTGAAGTAAGATGATAGTGACTTGTCGGTAAAAGCTGGCGTAAAACTCATTGTGTGTCGGTAATTCTAAGAAATTTTGTAGCCTGTCGGTACGCTTCGTAAGATATACGCCCACTTCAGCTTATTAAAGTATAGCGTCATTCGGCAGCCACTGCACACAGCTATTCCCCTAAAATCTTGCTTTACCATGTTAGCTTCTTTCCATCTCTGTAGCACAATTCAGTCACAAATCGAGATAATCTTTCAAAAGCTGTCTTTTTCATCACTGTAAATGTAATTATTACAAAACAAAGCGATTCAAAAGACTCCGATCTTGAAATCTTGCTTATAGCAACAGTAGCGTTGTGTATTTTCCATTCCAGCTACTGTTTCTACCCTGAAGTCTAACAGCCCGCACATGGGCGGAATCTTGATTTTCACATTATAAATTATTCAGTGTGGTTAATCCCCACTTGCTACTGATAGAATATAACAGCTCGTCTCTATTGGAATAAAGTCAGTTGGTACTTACGGAAAGTCGTAATAAAGATCTTGAAGAAGCTGCATACAAGAAGAAGTGTGTGACTCCGATGGTGAAACAAGACACATGGACAGTGTAAGTAACAGCAAATGATCCATAGATATATTGGAAAGAATTCGTAGAAAATTGCGGGACTTGCAGCATGTAAGAAAAGCAACTGGAAATCTAATGATGATAGTTAAAGTTATTTGATAGCATTCTCAAAAGTTTCTTGAGTTCAAAGCAGTGGAATGCTCTCTAAAGAGCCACTGGCTTGCCTATAAATGCTTTCCAATGCCGTAATCTATTTCTCATGGTGTACCACTTTTACAGGTACTTCAAGTTGATTCATGATTCCATAGGGCATAATTTGATACTGCTTCTCTGTAATCTCTCTTTGCAAATTCATTTATATACAACAAATTCTGCCATGTTGGAAAATGCTTGCAATAACTTCTATGTTACTGCTCCCCCATTCAACTGTCAGAAAACCAAGACAAGTATCAGATTCTTCTTCCGAAAGTACTCCTTTCTCTTAATACCCATAGGTGGCCACAACGTAACGCTTCACTTACAGACATATTGAAACTGAAGTTTGGATTCCTCTTGCATATTTCAAATTTTGACTTTGTTTTATGTTCAACAGTTCAAACGTAGTGCCACAGTACAATGACAGAATTGAAAAATCAAGAAGCAATTTGCTGTGAGCTGTCATTCTGTTGTGTCATATCATGTCATATCGTGTCGTGTCGTTTCTTGTCGTGTCGTCTCGTTTCATGTGATTATGTACCTTCGTGTTGATTTTGATAACCCTTCACAAGTCTACACCTTCCCCCAATTACAGGCCCACAATTTCGATCTACAACTTCATAAAATGAATCAAATTGATTTGATATCTTGGTTTGATGTCATTTCATGGCATGTCTACAATAGGCTTAACATCCATCTAAGAATATGAAGGCTCGAGGCTTGCTAAAAAAGACAAACATTGAAAAGAAAAGGTTTATTGTTAAACAGAGGACCAGGGTTGATTTAAAAAAATCATAGTTCCCAACTGCTTACATAATTCTCATAAAGAAAAACTCTCCAATATCTCCAATTCATGGAGTTGATGCTTGTCAAATCACTTGAATACTCGTAACTTCAATGGAGGAGAGCTTTCCCGTCTTTACATCATCATTCCCAGACATGCCACACCTACACGCAGTGAGGCCAAGAAACAAAATATCTGTTGTGTCTGAGATTTCGTTCTTTCTCCGATGTTCTGAATTACTGGTTTTTTCGTTTACCAAAGTATTATGTCACTCAAAGCAGAATTTTGCAATAACCACGAGTTGACATGCAATCGCTTTAGCAACCACTCTGGATAAAGCCACCAGCCATCACTACACTGGAAATTCGTTCTATATTCGATAGGCCTATCATTTCAAACTTAAGCGCCATGCAAACCCAATAAAAAGCTGTGTCTTCAAACTTAGACTGAATCTGATCTGAACTGAATCTAATCTGAACTGAATCTGACATAAATCAATTAATCACTCCTTCATCTCCTTGCCCCCTATCTAACTCAACAATTCACTCGCATCACTCATTAATTTTCTCGCTCATTTGCTTATTCAAGAAGTAAATCAATCATTCACTCGGTCACTTGGCCAATCACTTACTGATTCACAAACTCACCAAATCACTCACTTGTTTACTCACAGCCTCACTTACTTTATTACCAAGTTGATTGCACGCTTAAATTCTTCCTTACTCACACTTGCATACGCTTCCTTCTCACCTATCTACTAATTTACTGATTTGCTTCAGTACGTATTTGCATTCTCATTCTAACTCTTCATACTGAAGATGACTCAAGCAATTGGAATAGTTATTTAATGGAATAGTCTTCATAAGTCAGTTAAATGGAACAGTCTTCATGGAATTGTTTATTACCCTAGATCAATCGTCAACATCGATAAAGAAATATGTGGACTCTTTTTGTCGTCGTTCTGCCTCTTCAATTGATTAAAAGGCTGCGATTTCCATCTTCAACATCAATAACTTCCCAGTCAATATCTTACCTAGTTTCATGAAGTTAGGGCATACTATATAAGTAGTCTGTGTTTAAATGGAGATGAAGTTTGCAAAGAACGTTTATTCACCTTGTGCGTTCATTTTATCATAGAGATAAACTTCATCTCTATTTAGACAGACTAATCCTATAGCATGTCCTAACTTCATTAAACCAAGTAAAATAATGAGTTAGAAGGTAGAATTGGAATACAAATACGTGCTTACGTAAACCAGTAGTTAGTATATAGGTAAGATAGAGTATGTGTACAATGCAATAGCAAACTCATTCAGTCATGAAGAGAAGTGACTTACTAAACTTTCACCAAAGTTGAAAATTGTTCCATAATTGGAAAAAGATCATGGTGAAAGTAGGTGCTAAATAGCATAAAACAGAGGAATCTTATTTGAAACAAGCTTAATAAAAGTCAAAAGTGAATGATCGATAAATATATGAAAAGAAACTAGGGAAAATGTAAAAAAATAAATATGTACCAAAGGCAGGAATTTGTAGTAGTTCAAAGTGCACACAGCTGCTATCTTAGAACAGAAGGTCGCTATTGAACTGTTTCCGGCTATGATGCACCTAAAACAGTGGTCCCCAACTTTTCCATGGTCTTGGACCGGTCAACGCTTGACATTATTACTGTGGCCCGTGGAAAGAGCGCAGAAAATTTATTGCACCAGGTAAACTTGACGGAATGTGCATTTTTCCTACAATGCTAAGTTCTGGCGAGGTGACTGACGTGGCAAGTCGAAGAAGTATTCCTTGTAAGGCCCAGGACTTATTCATCTACTGTGTGGACCGGAATCGGACTGCTGGGGTTAGGGATCACTAGCCTAACATACATTAGATGCAGTAACTGTTTCAGACGAGTACTAAAGATGTTCGTGGGACTAACTAAGGCAAATATTGGACGAGCTCAAGGTTAAGATTTGGGGCCAATATCTGAACAAAAGCTACCCATAATTTAGCAATTGAAAGAAATTTCTTCAAATGCAACAGAATCATCAAACAACTTTTGCACATCCTTTGCTCTTCTTGGGAATTTTTGCCATATTTTTTACAGAATGGTGCCCATAATTTTGCATCTCCTTCAAAAGGTACCCACAATTCCGACATATTCAAAAAACTGATACCAACTATTCTGCCCTTTTCAAGACAATAGTACCCCTAATTAATGGCACTTCCTTGATTCTCCACATCTACTGAGGTACCCCACGAGTAAAGATGTCATCCACATAGTCCTTTCCTGGCCTTTGTTGACGACGTCCAAACCACTGTCGTCAATCACATAAAGGGCGTGTTATATGTAACTGGAATTGAACCTGAGAGCAAGCTTTGCATGCTTATTTGATGCAGATAGTGAAAAGATATGCTTTATAGTGAAATTTAGTTGCTTATGTCAAGGAGAGTTCCTTTCCTCAGTGCCTGTCATATGACTTTTGAGATAATGAATCTTTGCGGTTGCCACACTACAAAACTAACGGGAAACTGTACACAAAAGCCCTTGATTTACCCAGCCTACAAAATTTACATACCAAAAAACCATGAACATATATATACAGTTGTAAAGCTCTTACGGAAAATAAACACTACCATTATAAAGACGTGTTTTCAGTCCTTGCAAATCGACAGAAGAAAATTATCAGAGAGAGTTTTTGACACATCTTTTGTGAAAAACCACCCAAGTGTACGAAGATGTCTATTAAAGATTAATGCCGTTGTGTGAAATACGATATTTTGCAGTACTTGCTTGGGTTTCTTAAATTTTGTGGTCAAGTACGATATTTCTCAGTTTTTGATCGGGTATTTATCGAGTATAGAGTACTTCATAGTCTCTACGTTTGGTAGTTGCCGATATTACTTCTTTCAAAGCATCTGTTCTTTACAGTGGAGTTCGATCAACAGCAAAGTCACCATGTAATAGAGAGTAAAGTTGCATCTTGCACTGTTTTTGAGCAAGGAAATTGTGTAGTATGATACTTGTGTGTTAGAAAATTGCATGGTGTAATGTCTATGCACAAAAAGACGATTATTAGCCATGGATCAACTAGTAATAGCTGATTACTTACTTCAGGATTAGAACCACATGTAAGACTTTAAGTTCTCTTAAATTTATTTGCTATAATGTACAGTGTTTCTCAGATAATAATGATAAGACCTGTCGATAGAACTAGATGTCATAATAATCTTAATCTTAACGAAATCTTAGCTTGTGACGCAAAAGGTAAGAAATATTGCTTTAACTGATGATACGCCAAGATTACCACCACATTTAAGACTTCAATTGCTTTTAAATATATCTGTTATATTGAAACATATTTGTCAGAAAATAACGAGCGAGGAGGCATGAAATCTGTCGGTAGAACTAGATGTTATACATGTCTTTTCTATAGGAAAACCATCACTTTGTATGAGCCTCAATTTTCTTAACTTTTCCCGAAATTGAGCCAGAGATTTTCTTAAATTTTCTTAACTTTTACTGAAATAAACTGGCTAAGATGGGTTAAGCATTCCTTATTAATATTGTATACTTGAATTTGAATTCCATCTTTAACATTTTGAATGCAATAATGACGAAATATCGATTTTTGGCCAGAAAAAACACTTAATTTTTGGAAATTGAGCCTCGTGATTTTCTTGAGAATTTCTTAAGATTTTGATTATTTGAGCCTCATTTTCTTATAAACTTGTTTCTTATAAAAAAATAACGTGTAGTGGTACAAATCTTAGCTTGTGACGAAAACATTAATAAATTAGTGCCTTAGCTGATACTATTAAGACAGGGATATTATATTTCCGGGCGCTAGCTATGGTCTCACATCTTTTCAAACACAGTTCACTTTAATCATCTTCTAATCACATTTCTGTAAGCCAGAATTTACAGACTTTTGGAAAATACCAACCATGTTTAGTGCTCTCGCTTATCAAAAAAGAAAAATACTCGCAGACTTGGAAGATTTATACTTGATTTTTACGTTCCCAAGTAGTCTATTGACACTACTCCTAGAAGATGTGAGTCCTTCATTAAGTGTTAATATGAATATTATATCATACACGAGCCTTTGTAAAAGCATAGTTCATTGGAAACCTCGAGAATTATAAAAATGTTTAGACTAGGATTTATAGTACTCGGGGGATTCAAACTCAATATTCCCAGGAGGCAGTAAATTGAGATAGATGAACTGTAAATATCGACGTTTAACTATATTCGAACATACAGCAATTTATCTGCAGTAAACGTGAGCTGAATTTCTGAAAGAGAATGAAGTGATAGAAGAATGAAATATAAAACCATTAGCAAGCAATAACCACATAAAAGTAGACAATGATTTCCTGCATGCGCAGAGCATGAAGTATTAGGTAAGGATGGTGCTGTAGCATCGACGTTGTTGGAAATTATTGTACTTGGTATGTAGAACCTAAATATTGCTGAAAAATGGTTTCCAATAGCTTCTTGAGGTCTGCCTCTACACTTTTTATGGTGTTTCAAAGTAGGAGTTCATCTACTGCTGGTGTTTCTTCAGATATATGAGCACTTCATCGTACCTCAAAACCAAATTTTCTTGCGGCTCTCCTTATTCAATATAAATTCAAATGAAAGCTTAACAATACCGGTTATCCAAACCTATAACTTCATGTATGAGCGTAGTTGTTGCATACAACTTTGAATCTTCATTGTTGACTAACTTTTCTGTATTTTTCAGGTGAATTAGAAGTTTATTAAAGCAATGAACAGAAGCAATCAAAATCCCCATGTCAAATAGGAGAGCATCGTTATCTAAAAGAATGAAATTCAACCGCTGGGGCGCTGATTTGAAGCATTTTTCCCTGATGTAGATCTTTGAAAAGAATCGTCCTGTGTTTCTTGACACTAATTGCAGTTCGAGGTGAAACACAGTGCCAAGCAAGCTGATTTAAGTTATCTCTGGCTTTTGAGAGCTATAGATACCAAGTAAAGTCTTGCTTGAAAATTCTTGCAAGACGCTATCAAATTCTAATTACTTCTTGCAAAAGGAATCATAAAATTCGTCTCAATTGTGCCTTCTGTTAATCAGAGGGCAGCTCATGAACAGGTATTGAGGAAATTTGCATACGTAAGGTAGCAATGAGTGTTACATGCGTATAATATTCACGGAAATGAGCAAGCTAAACTTTTATTAAATAAAGATTGCAAAAAAACAGCATTACATTTTTTGAATCAAAAATCATACCATGGAAGGCCTATCAACAATTGAATTCACTCTCAAAATGGTGTTTGCAGTTCTGATTCTCTTTGGGAACAGCTTGGTAATTTACCTCTATTTCATTGATAGGAGGATACGCAAGAAGAAAGCTAACAAATTTGTTATCTCCTTAGCCTTCTGTGATATGCTTGTTGCTATAGTTTTCATCCCGTGCCATGAGTTTTTCCAAAATTCAATTCAGAAAGTGCTTACTTTGCCAATAGCGGGGTACATTACATCAATAGTGACGCTCGGTTCATTGTGGAACCTGACGGCTCTCACTTATGATCGCTTTGTAGCCATATTTTACGCCTTAAGGTACGAAGATATCATGACAGGCAAGAAGATCAAACGAATCATGATGGGTATATGGGCATCCGATTTGTGGATCACTTTCTTGCCTTTATCATGGAAATTCGTAACATCTGCGAAGACAAACGCATTCATCCTCCACGTGTACCAATTCATTTTGGTAATCGTCATGACTACTGTACACGTCATTCTAATTGGTGTCTACATTGCACTGTTCTGGATAAATAGAAGCCACCTCAAGTTTTCACAGCGACAGTCGAGTAGATTTGCGAGGGAGAGGCGACAATGCATCGTAAACAAAGAGGTCAAAGAATTGTCACCAGGGCCCACAACCTTAGGTAGAGTGGCATTTCAATGTGACCTAGGACAGTTCAAGGGGCAGGGCTACAAAGCATCCTCGCAGGGTAAAGATAGTATCGAATTAATAAATGAAGATAAAATAAATGAAGTGCATATGAATGAATACAGTGTTAATGCAATCACACCTAACAACAACCCAATAAACTTGGCAGATCCCCCGTCTTCCAGTAGAGATGGGCAACTTACTTGTAGTCCAGTAGCACCACTTGAACGACTGTCTAACTCGCGTGTAGTCTGCGTTGAACTGCGGGCAGCAAAAGTCGTACTCATTCTCTTTCTATTCAATACAATTTGCTGGTTGCCAACGGTGACACTGAACGTCGTCTACTTAGTCTCTTGGCTCAATGGGCAGCCTCATATTCATTTGACACTAAAGAGCATTTCATCGTATTGCTTTCTCATCTACAGTCTTGTGAATCCATGGATATACGGCATACTTAAGGCAGACTTCAAAATAGCCATTAAAAGGCACTTATTGAAAAGGCAAAGACCGGTCTGAGATGTGGAAACGTTGTTTGCTTGAGTCTGAGATGTGGAAACTTTGTTTACTAGAATTGAAGAGAAAGAAAGTACTGAGAAAAGGTAATGGTATAGAAAGGATTTAAAGGCATTAGTGAAAAAAGACTTAGTTGTAGATTCGTCTCCAGGCCTACAGAGAACAGATTTGGATGATGTGGAGTGGGGGGGGGGGG
>OLMO02000277.1:11850485-11870991 GCA_900291935.2 Cassiopea xamachana | reverse complement strand
ACATGGAGTGATGTTTCTACTGTGCATGCGCAGTGTTAGAGTACTAGTTTTGTTTCTCGTTGTTAATTACGTAATGGTGTGTTACGCGTCGTGTCTGTTCCGGTTGGCTCCGTTTTGTAGTAATCATTCACATTCGTGTTATTGTGTCACACGTCTATGGTGGCCCATTATAGGCAATAAGTATCCCTAAACATTTTCTGTGCTTTTTTCTTTTTTTCACTATTTGTTCGATTGTTTTACTTTTTAATGTTGTTTGCTATTTAACTATTTACTACTGTTTCATTTAATTTTTTCATGACAATGGTAATAAGGAGATCTTATCAAGAATGAAGAATTTCTACTCTTTAGAAACATTCATCGACATAAATCCTAAGGTCTTCTTTTCACTCTGCGTCCTCCTTCCATTCGATATTCATCTTAATTCTTGAGGACTTCCCAGAGTGCTTGTCGGCCACACATTTCTTGCACTCGTTACACATCTAAGGCCTTTTAACTGGCATTTGAAATTATAAGGATGGCAGACACGGTACAAAGTCAAGGAGCACAAGATGGCACACAACAACAGCCAACGCCAAAATGAGGTTGCTTGCTTGCTGCTATGACTCGAATGGGCTGCAATGACAAGATTTTTTATTTCGAGCAATAAAAACTGTTGCATTAAAAATAATTAAAAAATGATAAAACTGATTACTATTATCATAAAAAAATTAAATGAAAAAAACAAAAAAAATAGTAAACAAAATTAAAAAGTAAAAAAATCCAACGAAAAGTGAAAAAACAGAATAAAGCACAGGATTGCAGACAATTTTGAAGAATATTTATTGGCTCTGATGGGCCACCATACATGTCATTTCCATAATTGCAATCATCATGTCTTTGTTTAAAGGTAATTGTATTGTCAATGCAATATGGGTGTGCTGTCCATGTTCTGTACTTGTCAGTAAAGTCAGTCCTTTTGAGAAGTCGTCGTGAACTGTAGTCATTGTGAATTGTAGTCGCGAATTCATGTTTAAGTTGCCTTGTAAAAATTGCTGTTGCCATTTGTCATTGACGTTAGTGAAGCAGTTGGGACAACTGAACTCATAGCTTTGCTGTTTATTGTTGATTTTGCCGTCACTGGAAGAGAACTTGAAGACATTTCGAGAGTTTAGATCAATGGTTGAAATCGCATTATAATTATTGTCGTCATTATCAAAACTTATTAGAATTGGAAATTATTGTACTTTGTTTATTGTTTAATAAGCCTTTACTACGAGAGCCTAAGCACTTTCTGAAACTGAAATACTGAAAGAACTAAGAAGGTTGAATATTAGGCCAACAAACTTTCTTATCAGGATGTGTATATTAGTAGTAACCTAGCTTGCTGCCATCTTGTCCGCCATTACCAAAAACCATAACGAGGTTACGCTCACTTACGCTCTATTGGCAGCAAACTAGGTTACTACCTATATTGCACACCTTTTATGTAAGAATGAAGTTTATAAGAATATTCAGGCTTAGAACGATGAAATTTAAGAATAATTTAAGAATAATAAAAGACTCAAGTTTTATCAAGACTTTTGTGTATTTGAGTTATAGTACTGCTTGTAGATTACCATTTTCACTGTCGATGCAATATTTGTTACTCTGCTCCATTATTATTCTGCTTTATGGTAGAGTAAGGCGCCAATAACGATTGGAACATAATCCTTTGAGTTTCAGATCTGGTTTCACTTTCGATATCTAAGAATAATTTAAGAATAATTTAAGGCTCAAAAACTGAAAAAATTTAAGAAAAGATTTGAATACAGTCCTTTGATTTTCAGATGTAATTACACTTTCAATATTTAAGAATAATTTAAGGCTCAAAAATTGATAAAAATTTAAGAAAAGATTTGAATTCAGTCCTTTGATTTTCAGATGCAATTACACTTTCAATGTTTAAGAATAATTTAAGAATAATTCAAGGCTCAAAACTGAAAAAATTTAAGAAAAGATTTGAATACAGTCCTTTGATTTTCAGATGCAATTACACTTTCAATATTTACGAATAATTTAAGAATAATTTAAGGCTCAAAAACTGAAAAAATTTAAGAAAAGATTTGAATTCAGTCCTTTGATTTTCAGATGCAATTACACTTTCAATATTTAAGAATAATTTAAGAATAATTTAAGGCTCAAAAACTGAAAAAAGTTTTAGATTACCAAGTCTCAGCAAAAAGTTGGGCATTCCTGTAAAATAGACTGTAAATTATTGTTGTAAACTTTATGATCTTGTGGATTAGTGCAAGACTTGACAATAAACTAAATTTCTCGTTGGATATATAACAGCATTAAATCAACCTAATATTTACAGTAATTAATAAATCTTGTTCTTTTTAAAGTCTTAACTCAAACTCGTAACTCTTACCGGTGAACTGTAAACTATAAACTCTGAACTATAAACTCTGAACTATAAACTCTGAACTCGTAACTATAAACTCTGAATAGTGAAGCGAATGCTAAGCTTAAATATACGACGAATTGCGGATGAGCGCTACACGTGACGAAGTATCCAACAATTATCAAACTTGCAGCAATACACGCAAGTAGTTACGATAAAGCAGGGCTTTGAAGTAAATTATTCCATCTAGAATTTGCATGGACAACCTTTTTCTCATCTGGGCCAAAGTTTGTATTTTATCAAAGGCCGCGGGCCTGGAACAGAAGAAACGTGATAAACAATTATGGCATGCGCGTGCGTTCTTACGAGAAAAGTATGCGACAGACATTTGTCAAATATTTCATCACGATTTTCTGCAAGTAGCCGATAAAATTCAACCATATTGCAAGGAATACTCTTGACATTCTTGATATAACAAACTTTATAGTGTTCTTTATACTGGGAATAGCCTTTAATCACGAAAACCCAAGCTTCAAAATTTTTTCACTAGTTTATTACTTCACAGCACTGATCTATGATTCACCGGAGAGGACGTGAGCAATTCTTCGCGGGCCACGAGCCATAGGTTGCTCATGCATGATCTGGAACATAGGGCAGTGACATTGGCATCACTAAATGTTCAATTTAAGAGCTTTTATAACCAGAATTAGGTCTAGATTTGAGAGCATTGTCTACTTTAAATGCCCTAGTAAGGGCCCAGCCTTTTTTTTAACTTCCCATCTGCAATAAACACTCCCCTAAAGAGCAAGACAAGGGGGTCCAATAATTAAAGAGCTAAGCATGGACCTAAAAATTCTCTGACTTAAATAAACACTCAGAGCATATATTAAAGCAAGATAAATATTTATAGACATATGATTTATATTCTATAGTTCTTGTGGCTTACCTTCAATTACTTGATTTAGCAAATTTAGTGGGGACTTGGACTCTTGTTTACCAAAATGCCTCATGTCGGATTATCACTAACAGAAAAGAAGTTCAACTAGATCGTTTAACAGAATGCTGTAGGACAGATATTTGATGTAGGATACTGAATGCTACAAGTGCTAGACATACATCAACCAATCGGCTACTTACACATTTTTTAATAGAAAACCATTTGATAAGCAACCTATTACGAAACACCCTGAATTTGAGAAATTGTTAGAACTGTAAGGAAAGAGTTACAAACTTTAAACAAATCCAACATTGGAACTTTTACCTGGTTCAAAGTGAGACTGAACTAACAACAATGATGCTGTATTATATTTGAGCGTCATATGTCTCTGCGAAGGAGCACATTACATCCTAACATGCACGGTTGGATTTTAACTTGGAATTGTTAAGTTTAGAATTTAATGAATAGAAACTACCGATATACACATATCGATAAACACACACTTACATTTCCTGGACACTATAATGATTCTGTTGGCTCATGTCCAGTCGAGCCCTCGACGTTTCTCACGAACAACTAATATATGACGGCCCTCTCAACCTTTCGCAAGCCTTGAGATTCCAATTACCTAATACCAACGCGGTTGACATCTACAGTCTTCTGCAAGCACTGTGAATCTAAATACCAAATAACGAAATGTGAGATGTCCTAATACAAGATACAAGTACTTTCACAAGCTACTATATCTGTCCTAATCTTCCATGTATAGCTCCAATCTTACATAAATAAATTAGCAGTATGTCAGAATGCAAAACAAAAGTTTTGGCAAAATTGCAAAAATTGCCCGCACACCTACGCTAGGCCACAGAGTTCAAAATTTTCTCCCCTCTTTTTTGAACAGAGTAATCTGGCGTAGGTTTACAAGCATTATTTCATAATCATTTCCTCAAGTTTTTATTAACAATTTTGCATTGCATTCTAACCACGCACGCCAGGATGCCATGTGCTCCTTCGCAGAGACATATGATGTTATCAACCTAAAAACAAATCATTAGAGACAGTTGCTATTTTTCCAAGGCTAATTCTCATATTGTGGTCACCTAAAATGTGACCGCAAAGCAAGAAGAATCTTTTACTACTAAACGTTTAACCATGCTCCTTATGCAAAAAGCATGTAGTTCTGCCTTATTGCTTAATGGCTTAATGTCAAATTTTAAATTAATGCAATCTAGGAGTCAAAAATACTTGGTTACAACGGGATTGATACGTTAAGGGCTCATAGAGTAAGGAGGCTACCTTAATAAATTTAACTACTATGAGCAAATTACTAATGGAATTTTTGGAAAATCATGCGGAAAATGAGTAAGGCAGGGTCCTCCCGTACATCTTAGTGCGAAAGGGAAGTTATCCGTAGAGGGCAAATGTTCTGGGCTACAGGGTAGACGTTTAAAAGGGCTATGGGGAGTAAATCGCTTCCCTATCTTAAGAATTTGTCATTTCGCAAGGCAAAAACGGCAGTACAGTGTATTCCTGCAAGGCAACTTGCTAGACCCAGGTCTAGCAACTGAGCGTATTTTGATCATTTCACCATCTACTGCTACTAAAGAAGAGAAAATCACAGAAAACACTGTGACCAACTCGCTGATTATAGGTCTCATTTTCGCAGAGGAAAAATCTCTGACACCCCCCAAAGGTATTGAATTTACGTTCCTGCAGGCCTATCGCACATGTGCGATAGTACAGCTGGTTCCTTTTCTCGTTGCTTCTATCTTTCTAGATTTATTCAAAGCGCTTAGTCTCTACTGAGCTGAGAGTAAGCGAGCATCCAGCTGATGCATATTGACTTATTTAGGACAATTTTCCTAACTCTTAATATGTTTATTTCTTCGTTGTTTTGTTTTAATTCGGTTTGTTGAGTTAGCCTCGTTTCGGAACCTTGGGGGCAGATAGGAATAATGGCGGCCATAGAAACACGCTTTTGGGAGAAATCGTACACTGTTATACCAGCCACGACTAGACGCATGGCTTGGCTTTGAGCATACCTAATTGGCCCTTTTCACGCTTGCCCAATTGTAACGCAAGTTATTTTTACTCTTGCCTTTGTAATGCCAGGTAAAAATTTTGGTTTACCGCCACTCTCGGCCACAATTTACACCATTCAAAAAAGCATCATAGTGAAATCGATAAGGCCTTGCATTTTTCCTAAATTGTTCTTAAATTTCAAAAATTCTGAGCTTCAATGTTCGTACAAACGTCATTCTCACAAAGGAGTGTATCGCAAATTCTGTCAATTCCGTTGATGGTCGATTCTTATTTATGAACCGATTAAATGTGTTTCTGATTCGAGTATATTTGAAAATACATTATAAGCATTTCCACCTCTCTCCTCCCCAGCCCAACAATCAAGCATACGTATTTTAAAAGACCTCTCTTCTCTGATGACGTAATAAGTGAATGGTTCCAAAAATAAGAGCTACAAAAATAGTGCTGCTGCTTTGTCGAAAATCGTGAATTGTTGGCCCTTTCAAGCCGGGCCTTTAACTCCGGTCCTTTTAACGCAGGGCTGCTAGACTTTGGACTTTTTAATGGGGATTGGACTTTTCTTGAGATTTATTTTTCCGAAAAAATGCTTGTGATAACTCTTGGGAACTAAAGAAAATGCTCTGTAAAATTTTAGTTTTCGTTAGCATTGCATATTCTTATATTTTCTAATTACTGATCCACAAAATAGATGTTTGATGAAAGAGGACAGGACTGTAAAATAGGGGCCTGGGGGCGTAGCTCCATTCTTTTTTTGTAAGTCATGCAAAACAGCAAAGATAAAAGGTCTAGGTAAAGTCACTACATTCATCTTATTGACAAATCTACCTTTTCAATGTAAAAAGAACGTGTTCGAAATGAGTGCTTCACTAATATTTACAGGGTATGGTTGTACTTGTGTAACGAGAATAGTGTGGTAATGTGCGTGGAATTGTGATTGTAACTCTNTCAGTGTTAGTTGGGTGTGTCGTCACAGTAAGAGTTGGGTTCGTATTGTGTGTACTGTCAGTTAGTCGTCAAGCGTGCTGTGTTAGTGTCATAGGGTAATAAAAGAAATAGCGTATTGTAATCAGGAGTTCGTCGATTGAAGGAATAGATACAAGTCACATCAGGTTGTTGTATTTCCTTAGGGGCTAGGCCCTCGGGCCTTGCCCCACAAATGCCTTTAGATATCCATATGAAAGAACCCAAACAGAACGTTACACTTGTCTTGCTGTTTCTACATTATCATATGCCATAACTAGCAGTAGTATGTTGGGAGCCTACTTTCTAAGGCGGCAAGTGGTGCACCCTCTGACCTCAAGAGACCTACTTTCTACGTCACAGAGCAATAGCAAAATGGGACATGGATAAAGGACGTCATTTCAAGTAACAAAACCTTGGGAATTTTTTAAAGCAATGCATTCTGGGGTTTTTTGAGCCTCGGTTTGGGAATTTGTAGTCTTGCAATCCGGTAACCCTTTTTAAAACTGGTTTTAACGACACTTGGGGCAAAATTAACGTTATTAAGGGCAGGCGTAAAAACAGCCAATAAGGTAGTAAGAAAGTCATTACGCACTAATCACAAGGCGCTTACCTCCTTACGTTCATAAAAAATTGCCCTGGTTCTAATAGTGCTGTAGCTTTAAGAAATTCAGCTTGTTACTCTGGCGTAAGCTTGAAAGTCTCCGTATTCTCACACCAACTCTTTTCGTTCGATCATTTATCAATGAGTTGAAATCCCTTATATATCTCATTTTTTAAATGCTGTAGTCAGTAAGACCTTCCTGGTATTCAATGACTCTCGCAGTGCATGATTTTACTTCAAAAACCCTCATGTGTGTCTTTAGAAGTGTATGAATTTCAGTACGCAAGAATTATGACACGTGAATTAGCTCTAGATTTGAACCAAGTACGCAAGTACGAGTTGTAAATCTACTACCCTACCGTATTCTGCAAAAGAATGATGTTGTTTAGCCGTAAAAGTAAAAACACAACCAAAATGCATAAAAGGGAAAATATACAAATGATAGCAGGCCATCCTCAGTCTTCAAATCAAGTAGTAGCAAAGAAAAAGGAGAACTTCGAGTACTAGACAATGAAACACAAGGTATTGGATATAACTGTAATTTCTATATAAACTCAGCATACTCTAGTATTGAGATATTCACAAAATTATACACCTCTTTAAACAAAGGTAAGTTTGATATTTAATTGCAAAGCATACTGAAATACCATTTAATTAGCACCTGATCTATTGGACGGAGTGCCAATGACAGTGTTTGTAAAATTCAGATATCATTGCTCTTTTGCGGAATCAATTTAGACCACGTTTGGTGCAAGGGTACGGACACAGCCACGCAAAAAGCGGACACATAGAACGGCAGACAGACAGACATGTAGAGACTCAAAAACGCAAACACGCGTGCACACCAGCACGCACACACAACAAGTGCATACCATTACCAGCATACATTTGCATATCAATAAATGTGCATGTGTGTACATCAAAACGCAAACACGCGTGCACATGTACAAACACGCACAAACAGACGATAAATAATTGCAAAACAGGGTGTAAGCAACGCAACTGACTGTGGCAAAATGAGGGTTCTAATATTTGACTTTTTAAAATATTGTTTGTTAAATGGTACTTTACGCAATGACATCTAGCAATATAATGTCAAAATAATGGTGGCATTAAAACAACTTATAGACAATTAGGTTGTACAATTAAATATCAAACGAAAATTACTGAATATGAACGGATGTTCGTGAAGTATTGTTCGTGAACAGAGACGGTCATGCGGTGACTGACAACCTGCTGGTGGCATCATTAGTCTTCACTTTTTTGGTTAGTACGTGCTACTCACCAAGGCGATTTGTTTTCCGTGGTATATCGTCAGACACCTGTAAATACTTCTGTAATTGTTGTCTTTTCGTCGACCAGGCAAACAAGCAACTACGGGTTGTCGTTTGTTGGTGATCACCCCATGCTTGCTGATATCGTCTTCTAGGCGGTTGCAAAATGCGCTTACCATGTGAGACCGTGTGAGGGAGTCATGCAGTGGAATCACCAGTTGGATGCACGTATGGCATTCACGCAAAGGATGGGACACGGTAAAGCCAGATGGAAATTACGACGGTTGTGTTGCGGGATCGGAAAGGACTAAAGAAGCCAACTTGTTAATGGCCGTAACTTGTGGATTCTCTTCAATAACCGACTTGATCTTCTCTATTTCCTCTGGAAATATTTCTTCTAGTTGAGCTTGAATACTTTTCTCTGATTCTAAAATAGTAGAATTGCTACCATTATACAACTGACTGTAAACATATCGCTAACATGAAAATCTAACAATCAAATTTCAAGAAAGCAAGTAGGTTTTGCTCCTCACCCCCAACGCTGGCTTCATATCTGATAAAAATCATGGGATGTTGGCTAAAAAGCCGGGGGAAGTACAATCTCAAGCGGAGTACGGACAACCAATAGAATGGAAATGCGAAGGAAAGACATATATTTCAAAGGCCATGGGCGCAACCTCGGCTCACCTATGAGCATCAAATTTGAACCATGGCGTGTGACGTTTCTTTTCAAACGAAAATTAGTGCACAGAAAAACCAATTGAAGAATTTTTGATTATATGACTATTTCTACAACAGCAAATCATGGAACCCCATACATATATGTGGTATTTTTGGATTTCGGCACATCGATATCATGCACAAATTTCAAGGAAGTTCTCTAGCATTGAGGAAGTGCGCACCCCATCAATCAAACGTTTTCCTCCGAGGAGATGCGAAAACATGGCACAAGTGCACCACTAAAGAATCGATACAACCGCAATCCTAGCGGGTGTCTGTAAGTTCTGAGAGATCTTGGGCAAAAAACTTTTAAGTCTTGATGAAGCTAGAGACTTGCGTTTTTCCAAAATTANATTTATAACTGTTAGCGAATTTAAGCTGTAAAACCCCTTTAACCAAACTTCTTAGAAAAAGTATGCGTGAATTCAGAAGAATTCTCACCCTCAAAATTAAAGGCGTGAAACACTATTCTGTAACCAAATACTCCCCAGGAAGGGCAATGGGCCAGCCCCCACGAGCAATGAATTCCTACCTGTAAATGTTGAATACTGCACTGTGACATATCAGATAGAAGTCTTTTATAAGCAACAAATTTTCTGCCTATCTTAATCAAAAATTTTCTAGTAAAAACAGTTTTTTCAAGCTATTATTTGAAAATTAGCTTACTTATGTTTCTTACTTTTTGTCTAATTTCAGCTTTATTTTTCTTAGAGACATGTTGCTTTATAAAAAATTCGTTTATACTGAAATTGGCAATAATTGCAAAACTAAAGATTTATCTTCGCCCTGCTAAGATTTCTTTTCCTCTCTACGTGTGAGTAACAAACGGTAAGAGTCTGACGCTAACGAAAAACTTCCGCATTTTAAAATATATTGCAATGGATCGCTTTACAGACGTAACGACCATCAAATCAGTAATCCTCTAGAAAAAAGTTCAATATCGACCCTGTAACGCAAGAAAACTTCCTCAGTAGCTGTAAGCCGCGGTTGCATAAACGCAAATTATTGCAAAATGACCAAGCCAGCTGCACAAGATGCTTTCGGCAAGGCAATGCTCTATACGTTTTATGGGGCACACTTCTTATCACAGTTAAATTCAGCTGCGCAATTTTCTGGACACGAAACAGCTCCGCTGCGCATGATTCACATTTCCCAATTTGGAATGTCATAAGAAACTCATGAGGATATCATGTTTTTCATGGGACTTGAGGCTACCCTTCATAAACAGATACTAAGTTTCTCCTCTTGAGCTCTTTAATTTGCATTTGTCTTATACATAAATACGTATTGAACACAAAACAGATCTCTAGAGAACTTCAGTTTAAAACTCACCTTTCCCTGCAGGTTTGACTGGTGGTTGAGGAGACTTTTGTTTATCCTGTAACAAAGTGTACACGATGTAAATCCACAAATACTTTAACCTGCTTTAAACTATAAATGGCACAGAAAAGAAAAGGTTCCAATGGGTTTTTAGCCTATTCTGAAACAAAAATAGCACTAAATAATTGACAAAAACATAGAATACATAATTCAAAGAATGCTGGAGAATTGACAAAAACATAGAATACATCAATCAAAGAATGCTGGAGAAAATTTACATGGCAGGCTAAATTTCAAAGGTGAAGAACCTTGGGGATTCTGCAAGAAAGGTTTACTCAACTATCAGCAAAAAATTTTCTGAGTAAAAAAATCACTGTTGAGAAATGCCTTACCTCACTAAGGGGTGGAGATTTTGCAATAACTGATACTGCTGGAGTTGGTTGTANAGTGGCTTTGGGTGATAGAACTTACATTTGCTACCATATGTACATTTTTTCATATAAGGGCAGATTCTTGGAATAGGTTGTGTTCCTTTCCGTAAAAATGTATCTAGTTTTGGTCCTCTTCTCCCAAGAGGGTCATCTGGAACCATAAACACATCTTTGACAAATGTATACATTAAGAGTCTTTCATCAATAACTTTTTTCCATTCAGGGTTCTCTTTTAGTAAGTCTCTAAAATTATCATTGGACACAATAATACCATCATTTTCAGCTGCAAATTTTACAATAAATCTGTCATCATAACAAACTACCCTCTGTCCATTCACACGCCTTGAAGGTGTGAATGCAAGGATTTGTTCATTTTCAAGCTCAAATAAAATATGTTGATCTTCGATCGGCCTGTCAGGGTTTGAAGCCTCTTTCCTCCATTGTGGAACAAAAACAGTTATGTCACTATGTCCACGCTCCTTAAAGTAATCAACACAAATTTTAATCCCTTTACAGGAAAACACATCTCTGTTGCCATGGCTGAAACAAAAAGAGAAACGTGCAACATTGCTTTATGTGAATTTGGCTCAGCATGACATATTAAAATCATATTGTATAAGTCTCAATTCACTTGTAGTCATAACCTTGTACAAAATTACATAAAAATAGAGGTAGATAGCCATAAGTAGAGAGAAACTGAAGAAATGTTGTAGCTGCAAATAAACAGTAAACCATGATGCAAAGGGACACAATAATAAAATGGAACTTGGTGGCTAATTCAAGGACAAGGAGAGGACTTCTGGATAAAAAAATAATCAACACACCTCATGGCCACGTTGCTACCATCAACAACTATATGTCTTAATTCTTGATTAGAGGGTGTCTCATTTTTCACTGTATTCTTCTCTTCTGTGCTCACTTCTTTCGCATTGGGCTGCACCTGAGTTGATGCTACAGTTGATGCCGAGTCCTTGACAACCTTACCTTCAGTATTAACTTTAGGTGTGGCTTCCTTACGAGGGTATAATTGAATTAAGCATTGTAGCAAAGAATTTTCATCTGGGCTTTGATTATTGCTTGATTCTTTAAACTTTGAAAAAGCAGTTTTAATTTGCTCATCAGTATAGTCCAGCTTTTGTGCAAAGTCTCGTAAATTTTCATTTAGCTTTGAATTTCCTGAAAGGTCTGCCTCCTTGGCAATAACATCTCCACTATTTCCTGAATGTGGTAAATTCTTCACAGGATGTATTACTTGTGCCCCTCTGTATATCACATCTTGATTGCTATGTGGATTGCACCCTTCAGAGGTGTCAAAATGAGAGCCAGCTTGAGAGTATTGAGGAAAATATTGTGATAAAGGTTGGTGATGATAAAGTTGATTTTGTCTTTGGTAAACCATAGGTTGATTTTGTAAAATTGAATGTCTTATTTTATTTATATAATCCTCAAATACTGAAATAGCTTGAACCATAGCCAATTGAGTACCTTGCAAAAAGAGCTGAGCTTGATTCAAAACCCTAATAACTGCTAGGGTGTTTACTATCACATACAGAACGATTTGGTGGTTCCATAAACCACTTGCAACCACATCTTCTGGAATACTAAAGATAGTTGTAGCTTCTGGATTTGTAATTCCTTTTATGTATGCCTACAAAGAAAGACTATGGTCATCAAAACGTCGTGCAAAAAATCAATTAACAGATGTATCATGAAAACGCCTTGTTCTGTTATATGGAAAGGATGGTGTGCAAGGATTAAGATGTTTTTTACAGTAGAAATTACTAATCAGATTAGCTGTCACGGTTAGTGGCTGCTTCTGTCCAGAAAGTTCCAAGAAAACGAGGCCTAACAAGAACGTTAACGAACGGGTTCTACCTACCCTTATGGTTGCAAAAACTATCGAGGAAGTCATAGATAACAGGAAAATTGCCTTGTCTGCTAACAACAATAAATATATCACTAAGAGTATGGAAGTAATATGCGAAAGCGGAAAACACGGTAGATCACCTGTCATGCTCATTTACATAGGAGTTTCCTCTTCTAAACTAAAAGTTGGATTGGTCAAGAAAGTAAAATAAATTAACATTTATAGTTTTAGAGCAACGGGTTTAACAATTTGCGTACCTCAGCTTTTCGTATAGACTGTTCTGGTCCTTTTAATTTAATCCATTCGCTTCCAATACGCTGCGCATTTACGAGATTGGTCGTTGTAAATTCAATGGTAACACCAAAATATACACGTATAAAGTCACGCTCCATGCGAATTTCTTGTCCTTTTTGGGCTGGAATTACAAAGTCCTTGCTAACCTCCATGCTAGCTGTTTTAGTTAGAAGTGGCAAATTGTAGATGAAAAAGCAGCAAAGTATTTCCAATGAAATACATAGGTTGGCAACAAACAACCTTTGCTAATGGCGTACAATAGGCCATGTTCTAGTTAACCATCTTCATGTTCTTGTTAAAGATAAGCAATCGTTTAACTCTGAGCAGGATACGTGAACGCTTTTAGTAAATACGTTTCTATCTAACTCCAATATACTGTTGACCATCAAACTACTCACAAAGATATAAGCGATGAATGTTCTAGAATAATGGCAGTCGCAATTGATACTTCTCCGAAGCTGTTGAATGACAATTTGTAAAATCCTCGGCAAGATTTATATGCGAAAAACAAAGTATACGTTTTGTTCGTGTTTACATTTATATCTCAGCCTCAGCACTGTCTGCATCGAGTCATTTCTCCTCTTCTAGCGAGTTCGGTTTCAATAATCAAAAAATACAAATGACGAGGAACTACCTGTCAATCAATCATATCGAAAGTACATCCCTGTTTGAATCATCCCCCGGCCACAACAGGCAAATTGCGCTATACTAAAAGTCGTAAAATATGCGAAATAGGAAGCGAAGTGATTCATCAAGGGTATATTTCCACAATAATGCTATTTCTTGCTAAATTCAGCTACGCACTAGGCAATGTGTCGATGTGGCTTTGTGGAAGGTCCTCTTTCACTTTGGGGGCATACTCTTAGCACTGGTACTTCCTCACACCGCTATTTCCCAAACAGCAACAGCAACATCAAAGGAAACGAAGGGTCACCAATATGCGATACATAATCCNCTGCATTACATTTTCCTACCGGGTCTTGAGGCAGAAATAGGTAGAAAAAAATAAGAATTAAAAGTAAAAAGTTAGTCTTCATATCACATTCTAGAAATAGTGAGGACTCTTCGGATGTGAATCGGAGGCAAGCTAGCGAAATATATGTTGGTTTCGAGGAAGGCCCAGTAAGTTTATAAAAAAATCTGCTTTGAGCAATTTCCTGAACATGCAGGTGAAGCGTTTTGGCATGGAGAAATGGAGAAGCTAAATGGGAGCTTCATTTTGATGTTGAGCTTGACTTTTTCTGAACTCTGCTTGAGATATTCATAGGCAAAAAGCAATACGTAGTTTTCATGCATAAGACAATAATCTTATTTTATTCGTACCTAACGGGCTGTATCGAAACTGGGAATCTCGGGGTATTCCCTCAACCTGTCTTGCTTCTTCCACTGAAAGATTTAACTGCAAACATGAAACTTGAATTTTTGCAGAACGATGGAGGAACACAGTCTTTTTATGTAATGTTCTGCAATCAGAGCCATCGCCTGAGGTATCACACTAGGAGGGGGCGCGAGCTCTCAACTTGCCTGATAAGCAGCCAATATAGAATCTTGTACACAGAAAAATCACACTTTAAATTAGGGAGTTTATAAAGATTTTTCACTGGTGGGGCTTTTGAGAAAAGGGCACTTTAGATAAATGCAGAATTTATAGATTAGCAGGCTTTTAAAAACACTTTTAAAATATTATCATAGACTGTAGAGCGAAAAATTCATAAAAGTATAAACATATTTCAAATAAGACAAAAACAAGAAAGTCGCTGTACCAAAAGGGTACTTAAGTGGTGGGGCAAAGATGTTCCATTGGTGGGGCAATGAAAGGGGCTGGTAGGGGATTTCCCCACCACTTTGTATGCTAAAAATGTCCTGCTTTAAATGCATACGCACTTATACACTTAGGTGGCAAACATCCAGTGCTACGTTTTCTTACCTTTCTGATCAGTTGAGTACTACTTACTTATAAGCCAATTTCTTATAAAAACTCATATATAATTGTAAAACCTCTTGGATTTTCTCAAATATAATTAGTGATGAGAGAACATTTTTAGACGGGATTTTAGAGAGTATGCTGGTGTTTTAGATGCTGCAGTTTTCCATGTCATCAGGTAAATATTTCGTCTCTTTTTAACTTGGAGTGAATCATCCTTGTATTATAATGGGATACCCCCACCCTAATCCAAGAATTGTTGCATTTTGTTCGTGTTTTTTCTGAATGGCAGTATTCTTTTGAAAAATCTATTATGGTTTGTCACTAGGATTTCCCCTGCGAAGACAGCCTACCCTATGTGAGCCGTTTACGCTATATGCAAAGAGATTGCTTTTTAGGAAAACATTTTCCATGACAACATCCATGACAACGTGCGTGGGAGTCCCCGTATAATCTATGAAGGGATTGCTCTGTCCATAGTTACTATCCTTTTTCCAAGTGAAAACTATTCCAGACTTGCATGTTTGAACTAGATTTCAGTAGAATTGAAAAGGACAATAGCTGGAGAATACAAGTTCATATTACGTCGAAAGTTTTTAACAGGACACTTCCACACAGAAGGAAGTTTCTATTGAAGCACCCCCGCAGCGACTTTTTTCTTGTTTTGCGTATCAGCTCTGCACATTATATCAAGAGTTGAATTTTGAGGAAGGATTTTGCGATCGTGGGATATTCTTTTAAGTAGACTTCTAGCTATGAACTTTCTGACGTAGTGCTGCCTAGGGTAGTAGCATTCTGTTGCCTATGTTCGACTCGGGGGGTCATTCACCCGATACGTAACGCCTCTGAGGGGAATGGAGGGTACTTTGATTTGTTACGCTGTTATTTTACTTCATATAGAAGGCTATGCTACGGAGCTTTACGAAGGGGGTCTCAAAAATGAGAAATTTTACATTGCATCGCACGGTGTCAATTTTGCAGCATATTGAGACCCTACCTATCTTTCTAGTGACGCTCCATAGCACAACCCTCCTCATGGAGCCAGACCCGGGGCTGTGGGGCTGCAGCCCCCGCATTTTTGATAGTACATGATCTCATACTATAGATAGCCTATCCTTAGATAGTATGTATCTTCATATTCAAAATGGGGTTTTCTTGCATCCTAAAGGCGTGGATCGAAAAATTATTTAGGGGTTCTACCCCTGACCCCATTTCAAACCCCAAATAAGAGATTCCCATAAGTCTCCACTTCCCTCACCCAAGCATATACTCTAGTGCCCCTGGGACGAAATATTATCGGAATAAATCAAGGTACCCTTCCTCCAATACCTGTTAACAAATCAAAAGGTCATAATTAGAGGTTAGGTGTGGTACTCTCCAGACAATGTCGTAACAAATCAAGAGGTCATGAGCCTCATGACTTCTTGACTATTATGAGTAGAATAATCCTTGTAATTCGTGATTCGTATTTGAAGCTGTACATTGCCAGTATATATTTCTTTTTATTCAACACATCTCGTATTTCACCAGTTACTCACACAACAACCAGGGAGGAAGCTAAAGAAAATTTTTGGTGGGGTGCACAACCCCAATTTGCTAACAAACAGACTTCGTTCGAGCCCAGTTTCCTTAAGGTTTTGTCTGCAAACGTTGACGAGCACTATTAATTTTAGGACAATGTGAAACGCAATAGAATCCTTGTTTAGACATTGATGTGATACAAAGGAGATTAAATAAGCTATACAAACAAGCAAAATATGATTGAAGGAGAGAGCTATTTGCATAATTCTGTGAAATATAGGTCCTACTAAAGGATGGAACGAGAATGTCTCAAGGAGATGCCTTGGGTCACAATGAGGTGCCTATGCTAAATTGTGTCCCAAAGAGATACCCATGCAAGTCGGTGCCCTTTTGCTCCTATTGGCCCTCTTGCCCCACTATCGTTCTGGCGTGCCTGGATACTCTGTTTTTACAACAGCAAAGCTTTCAGAATACAAGATTTTCATTTATCAGAAAATTGTTTCATAGGAAAGTACGCGGTTTTTCTATACGAAAGTTTTTTTGGCTGGCTACTGAAACGTTAATTTTTTCATGATTTCAGTATCAAGACATTCTTAGCGAAAAATTTTCAGTTTCAATGTTTTATGCAGGCAAATTAGAGGACTGGTCATTATTTAGGTCTAATTCTTATTGGTCTTATTGGTCTTAATAAGGTTGGGTAGCATACTTTTAATAGCTCTATATTGGTTGCGTAACTATGATTCTTGTAGTGCACAAGGTTGGATAGCAGGAAAAATTATCCACATAAAGATTACCCTTCAGTCCCATCCTGAGGCATAAGTAATGTACGGTCCCTTAATGGAAAATGAAAAGCTACATGTGCACTTGAAATGATGATAAATCTTAGTAAATAACAGAAGTTAAACTGCTAGAAGGTAGCCAACATCAGATACATGACATTTTATACGCAGATAAATCGAATTTTAGATACATAAACACCTAAAACTTTCTATAGTCGTAAAAATCCAATACTGAACTTTCTTCACTTTTTGAGCAGCTGAGTACTACTTTCTTGCAAACCATTTTCATATAGCAAAAAAGGGAAGTTGTCGACTCCTGAAAATTAAGAGCGTTCATTACTGGATTTTTGAGACTTAAGAAAGTGTGTAAGTGTCAAAACTACGATCGATCTGTGTAAGAAATGCTATGCATGTAATATTCATGGCAAATTTCGAAAACTTTTCCAATTTTCTAGCAACTTGAAACATGCTACTTGCTTCTGGAAAGCGATCTATAGCAAATAAAGTCTCCTCCAGCCTTTTCCTGTAGCATTTAAACATACTACGTCATTTTCACCGAACAGTTTGTCACTGCTGTATGTTTCTATTTGGTGTACCATGGCCTATTGCTTTTACCTCATTTCCAGATCCAGATTTCAAAAGTACAGCCTCTCTTACGTAATTTTTGCCAAAAACTTAATTGTGACGCGAAAAAACTCATGTCATTTTGAAGGTTTAAACTTTCACCCGTACACATACATACTCACTGATTTTTATGTATTCTGGTTATGTTAGTGATAAGCCTTGATTGCTGACGGTTTAACAACATGGATTTCTTCTCATAGTTTTGTCGTTATTTCGTTGCTAATAAGTATATATTATCTTATCTGCCATGTGCATCTATGAGAACCAATCAGAGACCCGCTACAACATTTGTGTTGTTGTTGGCCGAAATGAAGTCCGAAATGAGAGTTTTTGGAAGAAATTTACCAAAATGCAGGTGTACATGGAGCTTTTTGAATTTCCTCTAATGTGTATGCGCAAGCTTTGGAACTTATAACAGTTTTGCTAAAAAGGTATTAGGTTCACAATCGCCGAATTTTAAGCTCAATCAAGAGTTAATGTTTGCATCATACCTAGAACCAATATGTAAACTGCAGATAAGAGCTGTCCGGGCAATCTTTCACAAAGCTGTTCTTGCACATTCCCATCCAATCTTTAAAGACTTAAAGCTACTACGTATTGATGATGTTTTTAAGTCTAAGCTATTAACTTTCGTTGATGAATCAATCAATAAGCTAACAACAGCTTCCTTTCACAGTTTCTCCTGCCACCTTGCATCAATTCATTCTCACAATACAAGGCAATCAACAAGTGGTGGTCTGTTTTTAGCCCAAAGAAACACTCTCCAGTATGGCTTACGATGAATTCGATATACGGGAGCAAAACAGTGGAACGGTCTGCCAACAACATTAAGATTCTCATCATCGAAATTTCTGTTTACAAAGCATCTAAAAGACTATTTCCTAAATGCCATGTAGTATTAATAGAACTGTGATCAAATTATACAGCGATCTAACACTTCGGCATGCTAAATGAAATGTTAATATATGACTGCCCATTTAGAACTATGGTAAGCCTCCTTCTCGTTGGTTCACCTTCTTAGGAAGCTCTTCCACAATAATTTCTACAAATAGATACAGCCATTATATTGTTGTTGTTGCTGTTTATGTTATTTATTATTATTAACTAATATTATTATTTACTGTTGTTAGATCATTGTATTATTGTATTAGATTGAATATTATTGTATTAGATTGTAGTTGTATTAGTTGTTGTATTAATTGCATTAGAATAAAAAAATGTCCATTCCTCTTATTGTAAAACTGCTTTTGCACTATCCATACATTACTTCCTGCTTTGCTCTACTCTTGATTTTTATGATGAAGTAGCAGATCAGCAAAGATTTGAATATCGGCAAACTCTTTTAACGATATTTCCAAAAATTTTCCAAAGCCAAGTTACCAAATCTCCAAAACCATGTAAAACAATTTCGTTTGCATTTTGAAGTCCAATAAAAATAGAAAAACGTTGTTTTTTCTGTTATATTTGATGATTTTTTGGTGGGCTGTCTTACAAATATATCATGTAAGGTGTTTAATACAACACTAAGTTATATCCATTTCAGGATATTTAGAATTTCCCCAAACAAAAATCCAAAACTTTTCTACAGCTATTTTGAACAATCTCTCTTTCTATCAAAACTTTCCAGACCTAGGGAAATTGCATTATCAATATCCACAAATTTCCAGAACTTTCCAAAACTGTCCAAAAGTCGGACGGACGCAGGAATATATTCGTTTGATTTTCAGGTGAAGCTGCACCTTCGGTGCTTAAAAGATGCTTTAGGAATAATCTTAAGGCCGGTTTCGACTTAAACGAATGTACCGATTCGACCGAGGCGGCCTCAGGTTGTGCATGCGTAGTAGGTTCAGAAGTGGATTCTCTTTCAGCTACCCTCGACCGAATCGGCTAAATGAGAAATTCAAATGGTTGGAACTTTTTAATCCGTCAATACTCATCTTCAAAGGATGCATCAACCTTCGGCCGCCTCGGCCGAATCGATACATTCGTTTAAGTGGAAATCGTCCTTTAGGCACAAAATCAGACACATTTTAGAATATTGCTGTTGGCGAAAAATCATGTATTCGTTGCGCATGTGAATTTCGTTGTTGTCGTTTGTGATAAATGAAATACGCATGCGTAAAGCTGATGAATTTTGTTCTGCGCGAACGTTTTCGCCCGGTATAATGCCAGTTTTAGATAAACACGAAGTGGTGTGTCTGCGAAGGAAACATGTGAGCTGTTCGTATTGTTCCCTTAATCTTCTTGCTCTTTGGAGCGGAAAGCATTCAGTACATGTTTTCCTATACGAAGCAAGCTCTCTGGCTTCAGTCTGAATGTTTCTCAATATTCTGTCAAATCCAGCCTTACATGTTTCTTAACTGAAAGAGTTCCATTGATAATAACAACTCGGGTTAGGCAATTGCCTAAAAAAAATCAATTGCCTAATTTCAGCTTCTTATAAAAAAATGTGTACTCCTACTCCTAAAGGTAAATACATACCTGTAATAATTTTTAGATGGACCAACCCCATATATAGAGACAAGAAAAGAAACAATGGCACCAAACCTTCTAGCCCAAACACCTTTTCAAATTATTATGCAAAAATTAAATATTCAATTCTAGCAAAATATCCAAGGAAATGGTATTCAAAAATTTTGCGACAAGTCAATGACGCCAAAACTTTACTGCTCGGGTGGCGGGCAACTTTCGCACGCTTGCTGTTCTTTTTTATGTATATTTTCAGTGAACTTGTAAGGAAGTTTAATTTACATGGTAATGTCGAGGCACTTATCAGAAAAATGCTGCTGTTTGACGCCATAGTATGTTGAATAGTATTCGATGGCAAAGGTCATTCAAGTACCTGC
>OLMO02000277.1:11821678-11832446 GCA_900291935.2 Cassiopea xamachana | reverse complement strand
GCAATCACTTGTGCAAAGCCTACTTCGTAGAATATGGCTACGGCAATAAACTCAACTTTTTCTGATCGTAGCTATTGACTTTATCACTAACATTCCACCTATCCTTAATCAACCCCTAACTGTAGAAAAACTATATGGAATATAGCAAAAACGATGCCAGATCTGAAAAGTAGAAGGATAAATGTGTCATTTCCAGCAATAACCCCAAAATCGTTTTTTTGCTTGTTTTCGGGTGGTAATCCCCCTTAAATGTTGGAAGTGCGAGAACTGCAACAGTAGACTTTGCAAAATATATATACCACAGGTTGGGTACCTAACATGATATGTACCAATTTTTATTTGACACTTGTAATATGTTTTAATTTTTTTAAGCCAGTAGGCCTAAATTAGCAGTAATTTTGCTACCTTAATTTCTTTTGCCTACTATAAATAAATTGTTGATTGATTGATTGATTGATTGATTGATTGATTGATTGATTGATTGTGATCATCACTTGTCGGTGATTCTGGGAATAGATTGTCAGTAAACTTCTTCTGCTACAACCCAACTCAAAAGTCTTTCGGCACTCCACTGACACGGAATGGTTCGTTAGTACGTGCCACTACACATCATCTATTAACCACTACTTAGCAGGAGAATAAAGATATTACATTCCTCTTGATATGCGGAAAATTCCTTAACTCAGTAGCAACATCGAATATGTACTGAAAAATAATGGATATAATAATGTGGCTTGATTATCGATAAATTCGACAAGCATTGCTGGTTACCAATATTCTAAAGAATTTTCTTTTTATAAGAAAACCACATTTTGCTTGAAGCTCAACTTTCTTAACTGTCTCCAAAATTTGGACTTGAGATTTTCTAAGATATTCTTAACCTGTACTGGAATAAACTGGTTGATATGGAATAACCTGCCCTTGATAATCTTGTAGACTTGGGTGTAAATTCTATCTTTAGCAGGGTAATATCGATCAGGGGTGGCCTCTGGGGAGGGCTATAGCCCTGTGATACAGGTATATTTACAATCGCTTCTTACACTATAGCATCACTCTGATTTTTCCTTGTTTTCATTCATAATCACCTTTCCCACGTTAGTTATGGCAATCCATGACGTTTAGTTGCCAAATTTCTTCTGTGCCCATTATGATTCACTTCTCACATTTCACACCCAGGAAAAGCATAGTGATATTTAGATTAACTTGTTTGAAGTCCTCATAGTTTTACGTAGATACTTATTAGTCATTTTCTAGATGTAAGGTACTACTTAGTTCTTAGTTGGAGAGAGTGATTTAGTGTGTCGTTGCGTACATGGTGCTTGAGAAAGACCTTCTATACGAATTTATTCGAGATAAAGATAAAGTTTGTGAAAACTGCATCTGGTGTGTATTTTTGGGAAAAACTCTCACTCTCTGAATAAAGATTCACAGCCCAATCCCAAATGAACATACTAGTCCCCCCATCTGAAGGTGATAAACTATTTTTTGGAGATTTTTGGCATTTATAGTACCTTGAAAACCGTATTTTACCCCCCTTATCGGAAGAGTCAGCCCCCCTTGTGAACATTCCTGGCGCCCCCCCGATATTTACTTTTGGCTAGCGGAAAACTGAGCTCGGGAACTTGAGCCTTGTGATTTTCATTGGGACTGCATATTATTTACGGAGGGGTTGGTATGTAATGTAATGCAATCGAGTATTTATACACGAAAAAATAGCCCTTCAGCAACTAAAATATTACATATGCATATATATACTTTAAATAATATACTAAGAAAAATTTAACAGGCATAATGGCAAGTAATAATAATATTGCTGCTCTTCCAGGGGGTCGTGTTTTCAGGCCTCTCGTATATCAACAGGCATATCACAGGTACCGTTGTGAAGCGATTTCTTGTCCATCTTTTAGTGTTTAAACCATAATTAACGATGTTTAAACAGTGTATTTACAGTACCAAGGATGGGCTGGCTAAATTTTTCGGCGTGGGCAATGTGTGACTAAACCAGCTCATGAACTCTAGAAGCGTAAATAAGGCTGGCAGAGATAATGAACATGGCTGCAAATTTCTGATAGATCCAAAGTTTCATGTCAGATCTTTCATATATATATATATATATATGTATATATATATATATATATATATATATATATATATATATATATATATATATTGGGAAGTTTACCATATTCAGAATATAACAATTTCTAAACCTCATACATTCGTCCGAATCGCCCGACCGACCAGTCCGCCCCTGTGCATAGCCATCTTTTATAAGATAATGTCTATCACCCAACCAAATTTCCTCCGGTACCAGCCCCTCTGTAAGTAATGTATAGCCTTTTGAGGTCTCTTAAAATTTTGGTATTTTAAGCCTCACTTTCGTGGCAACTTTCTATTTTAAAAACGCGTGTATGGACTTGGAAAGAATCGAACTATTCGTATCGCATGAGCTTCGACTTCAAATTGGACAAGCTTTGCTGGCTAGCAGTACCCCCAGAGTGCATTCTGTTTACGAGAAATGTCCTAATTGACAATGATTGGATAAATAGAATTAACTGTTGTGGTATGTGTGGATAAAATTCTAAGATGCAAGGCTTCAGCAATGTTTATTAAATTTGGCATTGGGTATAGTATTGGGTGACCTCTTATTCAACACTATAATTAACATTATTGCACCACAGAAATGCAGAAACAGACACATGAGCACGCACACATAAACAAAAAGAGCAGTGGTGGTGTTAGGGAAGGCTAGGGGCAAAACAGCACCATTTTCTGTAGGAGGAAACCTCTTTCTCGGAGGTTTCTAGCAGTTATAGAACCCTGCTTACGGCATTTCAGCCCCCTCATCGGAAGAGTCATCCCCCGTCGGAAAATTCCTGGCGCCACCCCTGCAATAAAACGTTAAAAATTTTAAACTCTGATTCACTTACCGCAGCAAATAATTTAAAATTAATGCCCGTTATTCTCTTTTTATCAGTTTTTAGTCATAAATGCCTGGAGCGATACAGATTCACAAACAGAAATGCCATTTCAATGCTTACGCTGGTAGGGGATTTGAGTGCCAGCTTGGATAAAGCAAGCGTGGATTCAAAGCAGAACGATAAGTTAACTTCTGGCCTAACGTCACAGGATGAAATCGAAAGCGCTAAAGAAATCAAGCAAGGCTCTCCGTTCTACTGCGCAATTACAGTCGAGCCTGTTACCTTTTTCTACGCATGTGCAATGATCTTACACACACCAGTCATACAGCAATATGTGTATAGCAGGGTTGCCTTTTCACGTGGCCTGATAGTTTCAAACTACCAATCAGATGCGTCTAAATGCGAACTAGCTCTATCGACGGAGTCAAACAGCTACAGGGAATCCAGAAACTATGTGCAAGCTGAGGCGTCATTGGTGCACCTTGGGATCGTTCTTTCAGCAAGTGTTCCGTCAATAGTCATGGCTCTGCTATTGGGTGCATGGTCGGATAAAGTAGGCCGTAAAGTCGTAATGCTCCTCCCTATTGTTGGAGGGCTTATTGATACGACTTGCATATTAGCAGTGATGTACACAAATCTGCCAGTTTACGCACTTTTTGTGGGTAGTTTCATAAACGGGATGTGCGGATTTTTTACTACGATGATTCTCGCAGTGTTTAGCTATGTAGCTGACATCACTGACGAATCAAAGCGCGCTTTGCGACTTGGGATATTAGAAGCGATTGCATTCATAAGTGGAATGATTAGCCATCTAACCAGCGGTTGGTGGATAAAGCATTTAGGATTCAAATCTCCATATTGGCTTATACTAAGCTTACATATATGCAATTTGTTATACGTTTTGCTATTCCTGCCTGAGACTGTGAAAGACGCTGAAACGAAGAGACTGAAAGATTTGTTCGACAAGGAGCACTTTTACAGAATCATCCACTTGTTTACAAACGCTGATTTGAATAAAAAATGGCCGCTAGTGGGACTAATGCTTGCGTCAGCATTCATGATGATATCATCCATAGGTTTCGGTAGCGTCATCGTTCTTTACGCGCTTGATGCCCCGTTCTGCTGTTCTCCGATTATGATTGGCTACTTCTTAGCAGAGAGCATGCTGGTGCAGGCGATAGGAGCCATGCTTGGCTTCTTCATTCTACGAAAATGCATCTCCGAGATGGCCTTGACGCAGATTGGATTCATTTCGATAATTTCATCGCTGCTTATGCTGGCATTTATCAAAACCAATTGGTTAATGTTCATCGGTAAGTTAAGGAGGCTCTACTTTTTAGCATGGACGCAGGACCTGGTGGCACAGAACGCACCTGCCACAGCTTTTCAAAACTTCAGGCCCTGTTTACATTGCTACGGATCAGATGATCCATATAACAGTTGATACGGATTGGGCTTCAGTCTACACTACTCTTAGCAATCCGTAGCTAACTGATAGAGTTTGCAGTATAACTTTTGATCCTTCTAGCAAAATCAAAACTGATCCAGACTACATACAATAGACACTTCGAGGCCCTGTTTACACTGTTGCGGATCACTTTTTGATCCGTCTCAAAAGTGATACGTAGCAATATAAACGGGGCCTCAGACAAAGCTAACAAAGTCAGCCCTGTTTGTGTTGGTATCAAGGATGGTTGCAGTATGAGGGCAAAGGGGGTCCCTGCTCTTCAAAAATGGAGGCAAGAAGGACAAGATGCCACCACAAAGATTTTATAAGTGATATGGCAACAGAGCTATATCGTTGGTGCTGTGGGGATAGCCTAGAACTATCTGAGATTTTTTCCCTAGGTATTTTCTTGCGCAGGCGTCCCTGGTTGGTATTATTTATTTTATACCCCCTAGTTCTTTCAATGACCTTTTCGTCAAAGCTGTTGAGAAAGTGGTTTATAACAAAGTAGTACTTGACTGCTCAAAAGTTAAGACAGTTCAGTACTGGATTTTTGAGATCAGAGAAAATTCATAAGTGTATAAGTAAAGGTAGTCCCGTATACTTCCATACGTACGTGAGTGCCTGTTAGAAAGGACACTTATCCTGAACCATCGGCATGTGAGGTAGGGTGGCCAGTTCCTTTCCTCGCCGCCTTTATCTCCCCAGTGTTCCCACTGGGTACCCATTTGCTGCTGGGTGAACAGTGAGCGAGCGTTTAATCAGGGCATCGAGTCGGGCTCGAGCCGTAGACCTTCCGCATGGGAGGCATGCGCTCTAACCACTTTGCTACCTCGCTAGTAAGTGTATAAGTGTTTAAAATGCGATTTATCTGTGTACAAAATATTATGTATGCAATATTGCCTTTCTCTAACAGTTTAACTTCTGCGATTTACTAAGATTTTTCATCATTTCAGATGTATATGGAAAATTTCAATTTCCTCTAATGATTCTTAAAATATTGGAACTCAAAAAACCTTTGCTACGCAAGTGAAAGAATGTTTTGATACGAGAACCTTGCAAAAGTAAAGAACGTTTCGGTACTGAGCCAAAAAACTTCCTTATAGAATAAAATATGTGTAGCCTTGGAAAACTCCAATTTCCAGGTGCATTTGTGCCTTTGTCCCAATCATTGGTTCCAAAACCCTTTTCGGAACACACCTCAATCATTAGGGCAGCTCCACAGAACTATAATTCAATTCTCTTAATTCTCAAGAGCATTTTTACGTCGAAATAACGAAAAAACAACTTTCGCAATACGCTTGCATGAATGCTGTAATGGCTTTTACCCCCGTCAAATTTGTCATAGGAACGCATTATATCAAAACCTGTTTACATGCTAGCCGCACCCAATCGTTGACGTCTGTATTCAATGCCACAGGTACCAAGCATCCTCTCAGGTGTGTTTTCATGGAAATTATGTAAGCAAGTTAAAGTTTCTATACGTTTCTGGCAGCTAGTGTACCTGTCTGGGCATGCTAAAAGCAACGTTGTCAATGCCCTTTTGGCAATTTAATGCATAGCTCCAGCAATTTGCTGCCAAGCGGCGAGTTTTAGGTGATCGCTGAAAAGTCGAATGGATTTCAACTCTCAAACGACCACAGAGACCACGTGCATCAATCATCATTTTATCACTAATCAATATATTTAACATTAGTTATAACTATAGCAGCTAACAACTAATTCATACATTCATACTAACTATTAAAACAAAATGAAACAAAGATTTGACTATAATTTAAATGAAAGGGAACAATACTTATTGGCAAATTAAGCAATGACATGCTTTGATATCCCACTTTGTGATCAATTATTTGAATTTTGTTAAGGTAACAGCTCTCTTATTTCATCCTTTAGGTTAGGGTTGGGACAACTCGTAAGAGCCCGCAAGCTCTTGAGGTTGAGAAGGGGGTCCCTAAGAGGCTTTCGTGAGGCATGTTCTTTGGCACTACACGATTTTTAAATAAGAAAATCGTCATTTTGCCTGAGCCTCTCGTTAACTTACTCCGAAATTGCGCCTGAAATTCCCTTAAAATGTTCTTAACTTTTACAGAAATAAACTGACTAAAATGGGTTACGCTTCCTTTCTTAATCTTGCATACTCAAACTTGAATTCAATCTTCAACATTTTGAATGTAATAATGAAGTGATGTCGGTTTTTGGCCAACAAAAACACTTAGTTCTTAAGATTTTCGCCATTTGAACCTCATTCTCTTATAAACTATTTCCCTGTAAAAAGAAATGCATTTGGAGTGAAAATTAAGATGGAATCCCCAATCTTACTGACTTCCTAAGGGCCAAAAGTGTCTCTGTTATGCCAAAACCTACATTTTCGTTCCAAATACCAGGGGCGGATCCAGCGAAAATTGTGACTGCCATACAAGGGCGTGGCACGAAAGGGCGATGTCAAATACTATTTGTCAATTTGTGTAGCACTATATTGTTTTAAGTAATTTTTCGTTCTAACAGTTAGAACATAATCAATAATGATGTAACTTCAAAGGTCGCTTGACTGCCGCAAGTGTGGCGTGTGCGGCATCCTGGATCCGCCCCTGCCAAATGCCACTTTTATGTCATTTTTGATATAATCTTTGACTTCCTCCCCCATAATTGCAGAGGAACCACATTTTGATAATGAAAAACAGCGATCGGATTGGACATGTACGGAGTATTGTATTACTATGCATAGTCAAAATAGCGGATCACGGAACAAGTGTGTCAAAATTTGTGACACTTTGAATTTTTCTTTAATTTAAAGAAGGAGCAGATACTTCCCTCATTGACAAATGGGTCACGTGCTATATTCACCTCGCTATTTGATTTTGCTAAACTAGTTTGCTGCAGAGGTGTCGTGGTACCTGTAGAGTAGGCTAGGAAAAGTTCAAAGATTTACCGATAAAAAATTGGAAACCTTAATCGTTACCAACAGCAAAATTCCGACAATTTTCCGACGAAGAAGAAAAATTTCCGAAAACCCGACAATTTCGGAAAAATTGAGAGTCATGGCCCCCCTGCCCCCCCGGACACGACGCCTCTGGTTTGTTGCAAGGAAGTGACTATCATATCAATAACAACAGCAAAAATAGAAGACGTGACAAAAGCAAGATAAAAAGCAATGATATGAAGTTAGTAAAGGAGGATTTTCTATTGCTAGAAGTCCTATATTCCACACTTGAAATTTTCTCATCACATTTCGACGATAAGAGAATCGACCCTGCTCGCTTTAAAAACCTCTTAGAGAGTATCTTCTGAACCTTCAAGGCCCAAACACAACTCCTTGGTAGAGCAGCATCTCTTATTATTCGTATTTTCCTTTTTATTGTAATTAAATATTCTTATCTTGCTGAAAAGTTTTGTTCGTATTTAAATATTAAATGAAATGAAACGAAAAACTGGGGGATATGGCCTCTAGTCCCACGCAGCGCCACCACAAATGCACAGGGCACAAATTTGGTCAGGTGTCTGATAGGAAGCACTAGTGAAAGGGAGACAGTGCCCACTATCTACATTTCAAGTAGAATACCATTTGGTATGCTTACAGCGTCTTCCTTTCTCAGGTACTTCCTCACGCATACCTGAAAAAATCTTGGACCATCCCATCCCCACCTTAACGGCATTCAAATTTGCAGGGATAAATCATCCCGGACAGGATGACATCTTATGGCGCTAAACTGGGAATGCATCAATCTAGTCTGGACCTGAACTAATGCCTCGAAGCATAATAGACTAATCTCATTCGGAATCGCAAAACCGAGTGACCGCATACAGTTTTTATGGTAAGATTTTACAAGCGATAGCCTGGGATTCAGGAGGCTTGACAACCGCTTATTTATTTCAGTGGGAAATGGGATCAACCACGAACAATAGCAAAAGCGGAAGAAACTTGCCACGATTCTGTTTTAAACAGCTTCTGTCTTGCTTCAGATTAATTTATTGGACGTCCTAACGAACAAAGCTTTCAGTTCAAGGAAGTTAATAGGTCGTTTAAACTAATTATATTGCAACAGAGAGGTTGCTATCCAAGGTCGCCTGATTTGTACACGAAAATTGACCCCTTTGATCCGATTTGACATACCGATTTTGACAAGTCAATGAGGAAACAATTTGCCCGAGTTCGAAGATTCTCACGTTATTTCTACGAAATTACAAAGTGAAAACTAAACACCTTCGTCTTTTATTCCTAGAAATGCGAGTAAACACGACGAGAAATTCCATGAAATCTAGTAGATAAACACTATCACTTTTCCTTCACAGGAATATAAAAGAACACTTCGAATATATCTATGTGCAGATTCCTCTCGTGACCTCATCAGAGAATCGTGCTTAGACGCTTTCAGAGATACTAGCTAGGCACCTAGGAAAACCTTCCATAGCCTTACTTAACTTCAAAAATAAGCTAAAACGTGACATGGAAGAACGGCAAAAGTGCTTCATTATATGATTAACAAGAAAGTAGAACTCAGCTGCTCAATAAGTTAAGTAAGTCCAATAAAGGAATTTTTGAGAGTGCTTAGTGTGCAAGCATTCAAAATTCACTTTATCTGCGTACGAAATTTAAAACATGTTGCTTTGGTTGCCCTCTAACAGTTAATCTTCTTCTATTTAGTAAGATTCATCATCATTTCAGGTGTACATGGAGCTTTTTGGCTTGAATACCATTTGCCAAGAAAGTTTTAATACTCGAATTGTGACAAAGTTAAAAAAGTTTCAGTAAAGGGGCCGAAGATTTCGTTTAAAAATGTATTTAAGAATAGGAGGGGGTTATTTTTTCTAGGCAGAAGATGTGTATAAGTCGTCAGCACATGTCCCAACAGCATATACTTGCTCCAACTCAGGTATACTTTATTGCTATGAACAATTGGACTTTTCCACAAAAAACAGCGATGTAGATTACTGGCAACGGCAGGTCCCACGACAGATAACAGGTTGAAGTCATGACCTCTAAAGCCTAGCGCACACAGCACGATTTTTGTCGCTGAGGACGAAGATTTTTGTCGCTGACGACGGAAACGTGCTGTGTGCGGGAAACACATATAAAAGATTTATGTCGCTGACGATGATCTTCAATATCAAACATGCTAGAACTTCTTTTTCTTCGCTGACGACAGAAGACAAGATCTTTGTTGCCTACGACAAAAATCGTACTGTGTGCGCTAAGATTAACGATTCACTTAGGCCTAGCGCACACAGCACGATTTTTGTCGCTGGCAACAGAGATCTTGTCTTCTGTCATCAGCGACGAAAAAGAATTTCTAGCATATTTGATATTGAAGATCGTCCTCAACGACGAAAATCATGCTATTGAAGATCGTCCTCAACGACGAAAATCGTGCTATAGAAGATCGTCCTCAGCGACGAAATCGTGCTGTGTGCGCTAGGCTTAACGATTTCACGACCCTCTGGAAGAACATGTATCATATCATGTATCATATCATGTATCTGGGTTAGCTGCGTTGTGGCACCTGTGGAGTAGGGAAGGCCAAGTTCAAAGATTTTCCGATAAATCTCGAAACCTTATCTCTACAACCAGTAAAAGTCCGAAAATTTTCCGATAAACCTTTGAAGTTCCAAAAATCTGACGATTTCGAAAAAATTGAGGGAGCCATGGCTCCCCTGCCCCCCGGGCACAACACCTCTGATCAGGGTTACCAGGTCCTAAGAAGCCCGCTAAGCCAAATGGGCAAAAAATAAAGCTGAGGCCATTCGTGAAAAAGAGGAAAGAGAACAGTACATCATTGCTCATTATAACACTCGAGATGGAAGTATTTTTCTCTCGCTATTGAATATGTTGCAGGCAATTGCTTTTCATTTTTATTGTGACGCATATTTTATAGGTTACTTTTATTTTTTTTACTCGTTTTGGCACAATGAGATGCGAGTAGTGGTCACATGACCATTTTGTAATCTCGAATATGATTGGTCAGTTCTTATTGTTGCGCAAAACGAATCTGCAGTAATACAAAGGATCAAGGTTATTTTCAAAAATTGTAGGACTGCTGTCATATAGCAACAGCGTACCATACTTTGAAGAATTTCTCAATTTCACAAATCATTATTTGCTTCATATGGTGAAGTGTCAACAATACATTCTTGTGTGTTGATAGGTAGGGGTATTTCCCTACTGATACGCAAACCTTCGAGCATGCATGAAGGATCTCTTTGCCCTAGAAGCAGTAGATGATGAAGTTTAATTCTTGCACCTTTACTTGTTATTTATCCACAAACTGCACAAGCTGCAAGCATGTTTAGATCTTGTAGTGATTTGTTTTGACCAACAGATCGAATCAGCCAATCTAATTTACGATTACGTAATGGTCACCTGGCCACTGCTAGTATCTCATTAACCCTGGAAATAGGAGAT
>OLMO02000277.1:11810836-11821578 GCA_900291935.2 Cassiopea xamachana | reverse complement strand
AATGCCCTTTTGGCAATTTAATGCATAGCTCCAGCAATTTGCTGCCAAGCGGCGAGTTTTAGGTGATCGCTGAAAAGTCGAATGGACTTCAACTCTCAAACGACCACAGAGACCACGTGCATCAATCATCATTTTATCATTAATCAATATATTTAACATTAGTTATAACTATAGCAGCTAACAACTAATTCATACATTCATACTAACTATTAAAACAAAATGAAACAAAGATTTGACTATAATTTAAATGAAAGGGAACAATACTTATTGGCAAATTAAACAATGACATGCTTTGATATCCCACTTTGTGATCAATTATTTGAATTTTGTTAAGGTAACAGCTCTCTTATTTCATCCTTTAGGTTAGGGTTGGGACAACTCGTAAGAGCCCGCAAGCTCTTGAGGTTGAGAAGGGGGTCGCTGAGAGGCTTTCGTGAGGCATGTTCTTTGGCAATACACGATTTTTTAAATAAGAAAATCGTCATTTTGCCTGAGCCTCTCGTTAACTTACTCCGAAATTGCGCCTGAAATTCCCTTAAAATGTCCTTAACTTTTACAGAAATAAACTGACTAAAATGGGTTACGCTTCCTTTCTTAATCTTGCATACTCAAACTTGAATTCAATCTTCAACATTTTGAATGTAATAATGAAGTGATGTCGGTTTTTGGCCAACAAAAACACTTAGTTCTTAAGATTTTCGCCATTTGAACCTCATTCTCTTATAAACTATTTCCCTGTAAAAAGAAGTGCATTTGGAGTGAAAATTAAGATGGAATCCCCAATCTTACTGACTTCATAAGGGCCAAAAGTGTCTCTGTTATGCCAAAACCTACATTTTCGTTCCAAATACCAGGGGCGGGTCCAGCGAAAATTGTGACTGCCACACAAGGGCGTGGCACGAAAGGGCGATGTCAAATACTATTTGTCAATTTGTGTAGCACTATATTGTTTTAAGTAATTTTTCGTTCTAACAGTTAGAACATAATCAATAATGATGTAACTTCAANAGGTCGCTTGACTGCCGCAAGTGTGGCGTGTGCGGCATCCTGGATCCGCCCCTGCCAAATGCCACTTTTATGTCATTTTTGACATAATCTTTGACTTCCTCCCCCATAATTGCAGAGGAACCACATTTTGATGATGAAAAACAGCGATCGGATTGGACATGTACGAAGTATTGTATTACTATGCATAGTCAAAATAGCGGATCACGGAACAAGTGTGTCAAAATTTGTGACACTTTGAATTTTTCGTTAATTTAAAGAAGGAGCAGATACTTCCCTCATTGACAAATGGGTCACGTGCTATATTCACCTCGCTCTTTGATTTTGCTAAACTAGTTTGCTGCAGAGGTGTCGTGGTACCTGTAGAGTAGGCTAGGAAAAGTTCAAAGATTTACCGATAAAAAATTGGAAACCTTAATCGTTACCAGCAGCAAAATTCCGACAATTTTCCGACGAAGAAGAAAAATTTCCGAAAACCCGACAATTTCGGAAAAATTGAGGGTCATGGCCCCCCTGCCCCCCCGGACACGACGCCTCTGGTTTGTTGCAAGGAAGTGACTATCATATCAATAACAACAGCAAAAATAGAAGACGTGACAAAAGCAAGATAAAAAGCAATGATATGAAGTTAGTAAAGGAGGATTTTCTATTGCTAGAAGTCCTATATTCCACACTTGAAATTTTCTCATCACATTTCGACGATAAGAGAATCGACCCTGCTCGCTTTAAAAACCTCTTAGAGAGTATCTTCTGAACCTTCAAGGCCCAAACACAACCCCTTGGTAGAACAGCAGCTCTTATTATTCGTATTTTCCTTTTTATTGTAATTAAATATTCTTATGGGATATGGCCTCTAGTCCCACGCAGCGCCACCACAAATGCACAGGGCACAAATTTGGTCAGGTGTCTGATAGGAAGCACTAGTGAAAGGGAGACAGTGCCCACTATCTACATTTCAAGTAGAATACCATTTGGTATGCTTACAGCATCTTCCTTTCTCAGGTACTTCCTCACGCATACCTGAAAAAATCTTGGACCATCTCATCCCACCTTACCGGCATTCAAATTTGCAGGGATAAATCATCCCGGACATGATGACATCTTATGGCGCTAAACTGGGAATGCAACAATCTAGTCTGGACCTGAACTAATGCCTCGAAGCATACTAGATTAATCTCATTCGGAATCGCAAAACCAACTGACCACATACAGTTTTTATGGTAAGATTTTACAAGCGATAGCCTGGGATTCAGGATGCTTGGTAACCGCGTATTTATTTCAGTGGGAAATGGGATCAACCACGAACAATAGCAAAAGCGGAAGAAACTTGCCACGGTTCTGTTTTAAAACAGCTTCTGTCTTGCTTCAGATTAACTTATTGGACGTCCTAACGAACAAAGCTTTCAGTTCAAGGAAGTTAATAGGTCGTTTAAACTAATTATATTGCAACAGAGAGGCTGCTATCCAAAGGTCGCCTGATTTGTGCACGAAAATTGACCCCTTTGATCCGATTTGACATACTGATTTTGACAAGTCAATGAGGAAACAATTTGCCCGAGTTCGAAGATTCTCACGTTACTTCTACGAAATTACAAAGTGAAAACTAAACACATTCGTCTTTTATTCCTAGAAATGCGAGTAAACACGGCGAGAAATTCCATGAAGTTTAGTAGATAAACACTATCACTTTTCTTTCACAGGAATGTAAAAGAACACTTCGAATATATCTATGTGCAGATTTCTCTCGTGACCTCATCAGAGAATCGTGCTTAGACGCTTTCAGAGATACTAGCTAGGCACCTAGGAAAACCTTCCAAAGCCTTACTTAACTTCAAAAATAAGCTAAAACGTGACATAGAAGAATGGCAAAAGTGCTTCATTATATGATTAACAAGAAAGTAGAACTCAGCTGCTCAATAAGTTAAGTAAGTTCAATAAAGGAATTTTTGAGAGTGGTTAGTGTGCAAGCATTCAAAATTCACTTTATCTGCGTACGAAATTTTAAACATGTTGCTTTGGTTGCCCTCTAACAGTTAATCTTCTTCTATTTAGTAAGATTCGTCATCATTTCAGGTGTACATGGAGCTTTTTGGCTTGAATGCCATTTGCTAAGAAAGTTTTAATACTGGAATTGTGACAAAATTAAGAAAGTTTCAGTAAAGGGGCCGAAGATTTCGTTTAAAAATGTATTTAAGAATAGGAGGGGGTTGTGTTTCTAGGCAGAAGTCGTCAGCACATGTCCCAACAGCATATACTTGCTCCAACTCAGGTATACCTTATTGCTATGAACAATTGGACTTTTCCACAAACAAAACAGCGATGTAGATTGCTGGCAACGGCAGGTCCCACGACAGATGACAGGTTGAAGTCATGACCTCTAAAGCCTAGCGCACACAGCACGATTTTTTTGCTGAGGACGAAGATTTTTGTCGCTGACGACGGAAACTTGCAGTGTGCGGGAAACAAATATAAAAGATTTTGTCGTTGACGATGATCTTCAATATCAAACATGCTAGAAATTCTTTTTCTTCGCTGACGACAGAAGACAAGATCTTTGTTGCCTACGACAAAAATCGTACTGTGTGCGCTAGGGTTAACGATTCACTTAGGACTTGCGCACACAGCACGATTTTTGTCACTTGTAACAGAGATCTTGCCTTCTGTTGTCAGCGACGAAAAAGAATTTCTAGTATATTTGATACTGAAGATCGTCCTCAGCGACGAAAATCGTGCTGTGTGCGCTAGGCTTAACGATTCACGACCCCCTGGAAGAACAGCATCCTAAGATGTAAATTTAGTTACCTGCTCTTTTTATTTCTATGTATTTAGACTATTGTAAATATTATCTACTTGAAATTTTGTGCATTATGATGTAAAAAAAAGCTGAAGGGTAGAATTGTGTATAAATAATATTTTATCATATCATATCATATCATATTATATCATATCATATCATATCATATCAATCATATCATATCATATCATATCATATCATATCATATCATATCATATCATATCATATCATATCATATCATATCATATCATATATCATATCATATCATATCATATCATATCATATCATATCATGTATCATATCATATCATATCATATCAGATCACATCATATCAGATCATATCATATCATATATCATATCATATCATATCATATCATATCATATCATATCATATCATATCATATCATGTCATATCATATCATGTATCATATCATATCATATCATATCATATCATATCATATCATATCATATCATGTATCAGGGTTAGCGGCGTTGTGGCACCTGTAGAGTGGGTAGGCCAAGTTCAAAGATTTTCCAATAAATCTCGAAACCTTATCTCTACAACCAGTAAAAGTCCGAAAATTTTCCGATAAACCTTTGAAGTTCCAAAAATCCGACGATTTCGAAAAAATTGAGGGAGCCATGGCTCCTCCTGCCCCCCGGGCACGACGCCTCTGATCAGGGTTGCTAGGTCCTAATAAGCCCGCTAAGCCAGATGGGTAAAAAGTAAAGCTGAGGCCATGCGTGAAAAAGAGGAAAGACAAAAGTACATCATTGCTCATTATAACACTCGAGATGGAAGTATTTTTCTCTCGCTATTGAACATATTGCAGGCAATTGCTTTTCATTTTTATTGTGACGCATATTTTATAGGTTACTTTTATTTTTTTACTCGTTTTGGCACAATGAGATGCTAGCAGTGGTCACATGACCATTATGTAATCTCGAATATGATTGGTCAGTTCTTATTGTTGCGCAAAACGAATCTGCAGTAATACAAAGGATCAAGGTTATTTTCAAAAATTGTAGTGACTGCTGTCATATAGCAACAGTGTACCATACTTTGAAGAATTTCTCAATTTCACAAATCATTATTTGCTTCATATGGTGAAGTGTCAACACTACATTCTTGTGTGTTGATAGGTAGGGGTATTTCCCTACTGATACGCAAACCTTCGAGCATGCATGAAGGATCTCTTTGCCCTAGAAGCAGTAGAAGATGAAGTTTAATTCCTGCACCTTTACTTGTTATTTATCCACAAACTGCACAAGCTGCAAGCATGTGATCTTGTAGTGATTTGTTTTGACCACCAGATCGAATCAGCCAATCTAATTTACGATTACGTAATGGTCACCTGGCCACTGCTAGTATCTCATTAACCCTGGAAATAGGAGATNTGTTCTAGAAAATCCAAATTAGGAAAGATTTTGACTTCAAGCCAAATAATTTCTTTGAAGCCAAACAAGTTCTGAAAAAGATAATTTTCTGAAACTTGGCATAGAAAAAACCAAGTTGGCAACGCTGTTCTGTATCCTTGTCCCGCAATCCAGTTCATCAACAAAATGCAAACAAATCCATTTCTTATGCTCTGCTCTTCTGCACATCACGCCTCATTCTGTGTCGCTGCTGCAGTTTTTAGACATTTCAAGACTTTTAAGAAACACGTAAGACGCATCTAAGGCCCTGGCCAAACGACTCGCTTTTTCGCTCGACTTTTGAACTATTCACATTTCCGCAACATGTATCAGCTAAAAATATTTACCATCACTTATATTTGCCGGCCAATGAGACGCTACTGCGCATGCTTTCACTCGACTTCCACGACAATGTGGCCAAACGGCCCGATTTCACTCAACAACAGTTCTTTTGGTCTCGATTTTGTTGACAAAGATCAAACTTCACTCAACATCACTCGACTCCACTCTACTCACTCAACAAGGTGGCCAAACGGCTCGATTTTTGCTCGATTTTTTGTCGTGTAAAAAGTCGAGTGAAAAATCGAGCCGTTTGGCCAGGGCCTAAGACGCATCTAACACGTAAGATGGATTTGAGAAAATCAGAGGCGTCGAAATGATTTTTTCAAAGTGGAGGGGCCTGGCCACAAAGATCGGGGATAGTCGGAATTCTACCTATCTGTGTTGGTTTACAGCAGCGGTCGGGAACCTAAAGCTCGCGAGCCAGATGTGGCTCTTTTCAAGACTGAATCTGACTCTCTGCCTCGCAGACAAATCTTAGCAGACTTTCTTGAAAGCATTGCAAAACAGAGAATGCCTCCTAAAAGGCCTTCCGAAGTAACTACTTATGTCGTTTCCAGTTGTCATATACCCCCGAATTGCTTAGTTTGTGTCGAATAAGAAGATTTTGTGGTCCCATGCGACACCAATGCCCAATTTTATGGCTCTCCTGGAAAGCCATTTTTAAATACAAGGCTTCCGTGGTTCCTATCTCTATGGGTTCTGCTCTCATTCAAAAAGGTTCCCGACCACTGGTTTACAGAATCTTTACAAAGCTCTTGGAATGTGAACAAATGGAATATGGTCTTTTATGGCACCTTCTTCTGGAAAATGGTGTGAAAAGTGAAAAATACTATTTTATGCAATAAAAGTGGGGGGGGGCAGTGCCTCCGGCTCCCTGGTTTCGAAACCCATGAAATGCCAAGAAATATCATCTAAGAAATAAAAGTGAATGGTGTTTAACAAAGATAGGAGCCGAAACTAATAAATGATTCATTAGAAAAACGGTGCAGCCAAACAGCGATGGTTTCTTAACTTTTTCAAGGCGGGCCCTAAGTGCAACGTCATAAAATGGATGTGGCTGATTTGCAACCACGCCCATATTTTCAGGGATACTGATATTATGATTCATCATATCGTATAATCAACAATAAAACAGACCTCAATGATCTCAAAAGCGAATGTAAATATGCGATTGCTAAAGCCTTTGTTGTCGAGCTATTGCGCACGACTCCAGGGCGATTAGTTACCCCCTTGTTTGCTAAAAGTGAGTACTACAAGAAGGTGAATCATGACCAAAGTATCACAGACTCGCAAATAGAAAAAGCCGCAAAGAGAAAAGCCAAGAAAGCCCACAAAGTACATTATAGCCAGAAGAATTTGCCTTGAGGATCAAAAAGAGTATGTCATAATTGAAATTGCGTAGAATCCGAGTAAGTTGTAAACGGGGCATTTTTATATAATTTTGTCTGAAACCATTGCCTAGACCAGTCACTACGGCANACTTTACATCCGAAGGCACGTTCTAACAGAGCACGTTGGAAAAGAGTTTGTAATGATGTATATCTGAACAACTTTGGCATATATATATTAGTTCAAAAAATTTTTGGACGATTTAATTTCGAAAAGTTTGGAAAGTAAAAAGTTTGGGATATATGCGCCGTCTTTAATATCCTAATATAACCTATTCTAATGTTTATAATCCTGATATAAACTATTGCAATGTTTAATATACTAATGTAACCTATTGCAATGATTGTTATTCTAATATGACCTATTGCAATGTTTAATATCCTGATATGAACTATTGCAATGTTTAATATCCCAATATAAGCTATTGCAATGTTTAATATCCTAATATAACCTATTGCAATGTTTAATATCCTGATATGAACTATTGTAAGGTTTAATATACTAATGTAACCTATTGCAATGATTGTTATTCTAATATGACCTATTGCAATGTTTTATATCCTAATATGACCTATTGCAATGCTTAATATCCTGATATGAACTATTGCAATGTTTAATATCCCAATATAAGCTATTGCAATGTTTAATATCCTAATATAACCTATTGCAATGTTTAATGTCCTGATATTAACTATTGTAAGGTTTAATATACTAATGTAACCTATTGCAATGATTGTTATTCTAATATGAACTATTGAAATGTTTAATATCCTAATATAACCTATTGTAAAGTTTAATATCCTGATATAAACTATTGCAATGTTTAGTATACTAATGTAACCTATTGCAATGATTGTTATTCTAATATGAACTATTGCAATGTTTAATATCCTAATATAACCTATTGCAGGTCCGAAAATCTTATGTCTGAAAATATATTTTTAATTTCAGTACCGCTCATTGGTGCGTTCGGTGGTGTATGCATGCCAATAATTAGAGCAAGGATGTCACAACTTGTTGTAGACCATGAACAAGGTAAGAACCAAAACATCAGGGAATTTTAGTGGAATAAATAGTTGGAGGGAAGCCTAGTGGGGCATTTTGTTTAGGTTCATTTCATTTCATATACACTTCTTGTGAGAAAGGCTAGATTTTCGCTCTCAATATTCTTATACCATTGTGATTTTGTGCCGAGCAGTATTCTTAAGTACCCAAGATGCAACTTTGTCTAGAAATCAAAAGAATATTTTCAAATCTTTGTTGATATTCTGCTTCATGATAGGACGAAATAAAGAGTGGAACAGAACAATGAAAAATCATATCGATAACGCAAAAGTAAAACTGAATGCAGCATTATAACTGGAACACACACAAAATTCTAACTTTTGATAAACCTTGGCCCTTGATTATTCTTGAATTATTCTTAAATTTTAGCTTTTTGAGCCTCTAATATTCTTATAATCTTCATTCCTAAAGAAGAGCGTAGAATACAGGGACGGCGGAGCGCATTTTTCAGTGAGGGGCTGGGGACGAGCAGGAAGCATGTCGTGGGGATTGGGACGGAGTCTCTTAAATTTTTTATAAACATGCCCTTAGATTGTAAGAAAATCTTTTTCGAGCATCAAAATGTATCTTATCTTAGATAGGACAGGTTATCTATTGTGTGACGCCATACACTAGCAAAAAGTGGGGGGGGTGCAGTCCCCCAGCCAACCCCGGCTCCGGCGTGTTGGAATAGTAAATAACAGTGTACAATAACAGAGAGGTGGTCCTACGGTTATTTCATCTAAAGATATTTAAATTTAAAATAAAATTTTAGAAATGTATATTATTTAAAAATTTAAAGGACTTATAAAGATTTCTGCCTTGCTTGCCTTGGTAAACCATTCCAAACTTTAGCGACCCTATACGATGTTGTTGCGGAGGCCTATTACGATTGCACAAAGACTTGGAGGTCTTACACAAAGCAGAAGATAGATCCTAGTTGCTTCTTTATTTTATATTCAAAGAAACAAATGGCCGCAAAATAATTTCTTTCCCACATCAAAGAGTTCCACGGAGCACTAATATAAAGTGCAGTTATTCATAATTGTAAACCTCAGGGTCTGATAACGTTCGAAAAACAACTCACAATAGTGTGCCTTTTGCATAATTCTCCACAATATTACATAATTCTGTATAATTCTGCATAGAATTACATAATGCTGCCAAAAATTGCACAATGCTGCCAAAAATTGCACAATGCTGCCAAAAATTGCATAACATTGCGTAATATTATAAACAATGAGAAGTATCTCACCTTCGTGAAACAAGACAGGGTTCATTTCCAATTCTATGACTTTTCCCTGACTTATAGTCAAAAACGCCCACGTTTTCCCTGATCCGTATTTCACATGTGTACAAAAATAGGTAATGAAGATAAAGCCTTATAGGTAGGTAAAGAACATATACTAGCTATAGTACTACGCAAAGTTTTACTAACATCGAATTGAACAGCCACTTTGTGAACAACAATGCAAAGAGATAATGAAAATGATATGCGAATAATTATTTCCCTGACTTTTTCCTGACTTGGATGAAAAAAATTATTGAAAGTTCCCTGACTATTCCACGTTTTCCGTGATTTTTATTTTGGTGAAGTTTTTTTTACAACTTAATCATCATCTCACCAAATGCCTCTTCCAAAAACGTGATATTCAAAATGCATTCAGACTTGCGGTGTGGAACAAAATCATCCCCATTGAAATTCCCTGAGGACAAAAAACCCACTGAGAAAACCTCTGTGGAAACTAGAAGGTGCCATGAGGGATGGACGAGAAGCAGCACGTGTTCCCAATGGAAAATTAACAATAATACGAAACTCGATACGAATTTTAGCGTGACGTAAGGTACGCTGCTTGGAATCTTCCATTTATTGCAAAGAAATGCTTCGACAGAACGAATCAGGGGGTACACAACATGGATGCTATTTGTTATCTCAAATTCTGAACGACGAAGACAGCAACATTAAATGTTGAAAGGCTACAAATATTGATACAGACAATTGAACAAAAAGACAGTGGTCTATGTTTGATGTGGGACAAACACCTTATCGTCGGCCAAAAGAAACATCGATAAACCTACATGCCTTTTTTATAAAGAACCTAGCTCAAGGCCTAGTTCTAAAAGTTCCATATTTTTGGACATCTTCTTATCATCAATTTCTAGTACTAAAATTTCTTTATAGTTTCTTAATGTTCACAACACATATAGTGCTATAAAAGTGGTACAGACACAAGGAAAGATCAAAATTCGGCATTTACCTTTAATTCTGGCTAGAACTCAAGACTAAAGGCACAAGTAAAGTAGGAAAGAAGTTTTATGAATTTATCTATGTGAGCATTGCCTGTAAATGAATGGAACCGGCTTCTTAATTCTTGAGTATGTGCAGTCATAAAAAATTTTCAAATTGCAAAACTCCTTAGGCTTTCTGTTAGTATTCTAAGTTTCTTAAATATTTCGGGCGTCTAAATGTAGGTTCCATATAAAGTGATTCCTTATAAAACAAGCTTATTTTCACGTTCTTACAAGTTCGCCCTTTGAAAATATCAATACCACTCTAAATTCCATCACTACTAGCAAACGTACACCTACAGAACTGTTGCAAGAGAGACAAAAAAGCCTCATGCACATTAGCACAGCTAAGGCGATGTAAAATTTAATAGATAAATTATCTATTGAGTCGATTTTAAATAGAAGCTGTTTATCGCAAGAGGCATGAAGGGTAACAGGATATTTGTATCAGGTCAGTTTCTCA
>OLMO02000277.1:11759812-11786918 GCA_900291935.2 Cassiopea xamachana | reverse complement strand
CCATTTGAGCTTCATTTTCTTATGAACTTTTTTATACAAAAAAACCATGTATGTCTACTACAAAACACCATCAACACAGTCATTGAAGGAATGATGAGACAACTATCCTTCTTACTAAAAAAAACTGATACAAAATAAGAGCACCAAAGAAATTGCTTCACTAAATGAAAGCATTTTAATCAGGCGTACCATCATAACACTGCAAGTAAGAATAGTCATGCCTTCGTAACGAGCCTTAGCAAGAGTAATGATGCATTCTACAGCTAAACAGGTTATCACCATGGAGGCAATTAAGCAGAATAATATATTAAGGTAGTTGCTTGTTTATCTTCCCTAGATATTGAAAAGATGAAATATTTGTAAAATACCAACACCCATGAGTGTTTACTTGCAATCAGCTGTTAGAAGGTGTGATAGTCAGAAGCATAGTAAACAAGAATACGTCACTTTAGGCTCATTCTTGCTAATTAACTGTAATAAAAAATGTTAAAACTAACTCCTTTGCTCATTAAGTGATCAAATGGGGGGAATCTTGTACTCAATGAGGCGAGGAGATTGAAAAATCACATCTGGCGCTGAGCAATGATGTCTTATTGACGGAAATTGCACACCAATATGCACGCTGTTTTATAACAACACACGTCTAAAAGAAACATGAGGCTGAACTTTGGCAAATATTAAAAACTTTTGAGAAACAATTTCAAATAGTAACTGTTTTTAAAAGAACATGTTTGATCAAACTACAAAAGAAAATAGAAACAACATCCATAAAATGCCTCACAAAACCTGAGCATCCTTTTTCTTGCATTACCATAACCTAATCAGGGTTGTTATTGTCATTGGAAGTCTTTAAAATTTAAGCGCCAGTTAAGAAAACTTACTGCTGGATTTGATGAAATATTACGAAATATCCAGGCTAAAGCCAGACAGTTTATTTCTTATAAAAAAACGTGTAAACGAAAATATATATCCTGCAAAATCTAGCAATTCCTAACTTTTGATGCTACATTGAGAGAAGAGACATAATTGAGTAAAATGTTTTCTTTCCTGGGACAAAATATAACTGCATGAAAAAGCACGAAGCACAGGTGTATAATTATGCTGATTAAAGTAAAAGAAAAATATTTTAATCTCAAAGTAAAATATAAACTCCTATTCTTCTCAAAATCTATCTTCAACTAACTAATGTATTTACTAACAATCAATCAAAAAATCTAACCATATTATAAAAAAGCTGCCAAATTATGGCAGATAAACATAAGAAATGGCTTGGACCATGCTCATGAATGTAATAATTCTACATAGATTTGACTATAAGTATATTGCAACGTGGTATTCTAATAGAAACATCCATTCAACACTAATGAACAGTGGGCTTCAAATGCTCAACAATTCCCTTCCTCAATTAAATCCCCCAATTTTCTTTAACTCGTAATGGACCAGTCATAATTAATGCTGGCTACGGAGCTGGAAGATGTTTTCATTAGTACAAAAGCTTTTTCATGGCGCCTCAATCCTCCCTCTGATAATTTTAGTGACCCCTCCATTTTGCAGTTGCAGAATTTCATGGCCACTGTCCTCGTATGTGACAGCTTAATATCATGCTCCTGAGCAACTGCTCACAGTTCTGCAGGATTGTATTTGATCCATCTACAATTATCTACATTGAACTGTAAATAAATGATGATAGTGACAATGAAACTAAACCTGTGTGACATAACTTATATCTTACATAGAACTGAATAACACTGCAGACAATGTAAATAAATTGTTGACTGATTTGATACATTTCAGAGAAAACATCAGGTTATTTATATTATCCACTTGTTGTGACTTTATTTTTTAATGACCCCCATTGAAGCCTAAAATTTTGATGAACCCTCTAAATATCTTCCAGCCCCCTACCCTGCATTAAAAATGACTGGTCCCTAATGGAATGGAAAATCCTATCAGGACGGACCATTTTCCGACAGATATGAATTGAAACTTGGCCGAGGCACTTAGCATAAAAGTCAAACCTAACTAATTGGACAAAGCTCTGGTTAGACGATCCTACCCTTCACTAACCGGTTCAAACAATACTTCACTTAACATTTGAACGTAAACATAAGAAATGGCCTGATGTATGTCGTATGTCGAACGAAGTTTAGTACTGGGCTGGATAAGCGATCAAACATTTCACTTGAAAAGTAGAGCAGTCCAATGAAAGGCTAGGTTGTTTCTAATCTCGAGCAAATTGCGCCTAACATCGCTACACATAATGTTGAATGACTAAACATGATGGTCAAAACTACCCAAAACTTCATTGAAAAAAAATGTTCAGTGAATTCTGGATCAACTGTTCGACCAGGGCGCCAGGAAGCTAGCTTAGGCCCATTAGGTAGCATAATTAAAACTAGCAAAGTGTGCTACGAGCGTGCAGATGATGTTATAGCAAAAACTGTTCAACATATGAAAGCAAAAAGAATCTGAGATGATCATAAACCAAATGATTCTTTGCATATTCCAATTTCTCACAAATTCAGAATATATTCATTTTTACTGCTTGTTAAAGTTAAGGTTCATTGTAGCATCAACAGCTCCAGGTCTCGTCCCAACTTATTCAATGTTTCCAACAATCTACTTTCTACATGACATCTCTAAAAGCTGATATCAGCTATTTTAAAGTCAGATCATATTATATAACTCTATAACTCTATATAACCTGAAAGTGTAAAGGATGTTAGACCCCAAAAAGATTACCAGTGAGTCCCTTCCTAGACGAAAAGTTGATCCGTGGAAAATGGTGAAGATAGCTCCATAGCAAATAATACAAGAGGTCGACGTCGAAAGACCGGAAACTCGACTCAATGGATGGCTACACCGCCATTACCAATAATACTATACACCTCTTGCACCCATAGACATTCACTATACACAAAGGCTGCTTTGCAGCTTGCAAAAACTCTGAGAAAACGCGGTGTGTTCCGCAAAGTTCTTGACTAGGGGATGTGGGACAATACACGATAAGACAGCGATTAATGTCTCTCATAGAAACGTAACAGCAGGCCATGTGTGAACTACGATACATATAATAATATATTAAATCTACTTTTCGCCAACCTAAAAATTCCTGAAACGCACCTTTCATCGAATTATTCTCCTTTTTGCAAGTGGAGTAATGAGGATCTTGCATTAACGAGTATTTTAAACGCCTCTTCCGTACCTGGGGCGGTACTTTTATCAGGATGGAGAAGAACAGCGAGTTTCTTGTAGGCCTTGTTAACTTCGTCACTACGGTGAATAGAGTTTTTGTTTAAAAATGGATCTACCATAACATATTAATTTCTAGCATATCTGATGCTCAATTTCTTCCCTACAGCTATCATCTGTAATTATCAATTAGTCTTTTACATCACTGTGTAAACATTGATTTTTAAAATACAGACATAAGATCGATATTTCGCTGCTAAAAATTTTTCTAATCTTTCGTAAACAGTCAATTTACAACCCAGTCACAAGCCAATCCAAAAACAAAAGATGTTTTGTTTGAACAACTGAAAAAATTGTGAACTGGTGGAGAGATTTACCAATATAATGCAGGAAAAAATTCAGAAAAGCATATAATTAATAAACAGATCTTAATAGGGTCCAGGGGTAATAAACGCCCCTTCTATCAGGCACACAAGGGTGCTACCCATCATTTCTATGATAATATTTTTACTGAAAAACTTGGTAGCTGTACCATACATGAAATTGCTGAATTTTTATGTACATCTGCGTCATAGAGTAAACTAAAAATTTCTATTATTTATAGCTGGGAAATTGCATCAAGGAATGGAAATGTGAGACAGCATACTGGGCAGAAACCTTATCATCAAACGCCATACAAAGGCAGTAACAGAAGACTTGCCTTGAAGCTCCAAATCGGATGCCCAGTCTTTCAAAATTGTCTTTCCCTTGCTTTAATTGCTTTATTGCATCAGCTTGCTCCTTTGTATAACCAAGAGAACTACTGCTCATACTGGGTCGAATTCCACTCTCTACCGTTATCTTAACAGCATCGAACAGTGCCTACAAAAGGGAATGGGTTTCATTGATTTTGAAAAATGTAACTAGATGCTATCAAACCATTTGTTTACAGAGCAAATAATGTTGATTTCTTCGAAATCAAAATTCATAGGAAATGAAATGCGGCAGCAATCGGATTTGAAAGGAATCTAATTAAATATCAAGTTGGAAAAGCAACAGATGACTGAAGAATAAGCTTATGTGTTAGTTTGTTGAGAAGAACTGTACAAAACGAGAATAAAAATGGAGGATAAATATATGAAAGGATTTGAAACTGGGGATGGCCGACTAAACACAGCTACAGTATTGCTACAACTATGAGTCCTATGAAAAGAAACCTAATGTGGTCCTTTTACAGCTTTTTGGTTATTAAAGTAACAGGGTATGTCACTGATTTTTCTCATCTCCCTACTTTCCCTTGATTGCTCTTTCTTGTTCTTTCTCTGAGTACACTTGTTGTGTGCCAGTCCACATGGCATTCACGTGCCAATAGCTAAGAATATCTGGACTATGGCATGCTTTGCTTAACAGTCTTAGGGGGAAATTCTCTACTGCATTATACTCTTATGAACCAATTCCACTACTATTTTGCAGTCTTTATTTGAACTGAATTTCTTTAGTTCTTATCTTAAAATATCTTTACTCACAATGCATGCTTTATGAAACATGGACACAATTTTTGTATTTGTCTATGCATAACACTGTGTCTGCTTTTTAAAAATCTGTATCAAATTTTAATAAACACATACTTGAAACATTTCTTGGATCCCTTCTCCATTAAGTGCAGATGTCTCAAAGTACAGAAAACCATTGCTTTCTGCCCAGAGTCTGCCTTCACTTTCATTGACAATTCTAGTGGTAGATTTGTCTATTTTATTTGCACAAACTGCAATGACAATTTTGTCCATGTCTGACTGGCTACCAATATCTCTTCTTAGTTCATCTAGCCAGCTCGATAGAAAATCAAATGATTCTCTCTTTGTAACATCAAATACTAAGATTGCACCTTGGCTATCTTTATAAAACTCATTTCGAACCTGTCAGGAAATAAGTTAGACAGTAACATATAGTAGAAGTTACAAATCTTTCAAGCTATAGAAGATAAGATAAATGATAGGGCCATAACCTCAAATCACTTCCAATTTGTCCTTCTCATTTCCTCTTGCACTCAGCTCTTGTCAGTGACCCAATAATGTCAAAAATATGAAAATGCAATCCTTGTGCAACAACTAAAAAAATCCACACATATGGTGCATATTTTTTCTAATTTTGCCTTCAAAACTTGGGGGTGTGTCCTAAGTATGGAAAGCATCACTACCAAGGAAAATGACATCCTCTTTCAAAAGGGGGCTTTCACTATTGTCATCAACAACTGACCCATAAAAAAAATACTATGTATACCTGTTCACTATTAGTGCTTGCCACTATGTTGCAACATAGAGAGGGGTGGATCCTGGGGGCAGGGGGGCCATGCCCTCCCCAAATGGCAATGTTTCCTATAGCAAACAATAGTGTTAAGAAAGTTTTCACATGAAAAAGACAGTTATGCCCTCCCAAAGTCCAGCTTTGGATCCATTCCTGAACATGCACTGTGTAACTTACAGCTTTCAGTTGCAAGTATTATGGAAATGTCTTCTAACAGCTTTGCAAGATTAGTTCAAATATTGCAGAGGTCAAGTAAATTGAAAACTTAAATATTTCTTCCAGTTGCAGAGGCAATAAAGCTGAGGTGCAGCCTATATGCAGGGGAAACATACATGCAGGTTTTTGTGGTATTTCTCCTTTCTGAGTATTCAAACAAAAACAATTTTGAAATTTAAATGATGTTAGCTCTACTATGCAAACATGTTTGTAATGTTCAAAATTTTCTATGATCAAAAAAGGCTCAAGATTTAGCTATGTTTTCATGAACAAAAACACCATGCAACCTATAATTACATAGACGCCATCATTGCTCTTGGAAGTATTAAAAAACAATGAGTTTTGTTGATCTAATATTGACTTACAAGGCATAATTCGTCCACAAAGACTAAGAATGAATTTTCATGATACCTCATAAAAGTATGGATGCCCAGCCATATCAAAAATGTTCACTTTTAAATCTCTGTCACCAAGTGTAACCCTGTGATTGTTAGAAGTGATTCTGATTAAAATACAAGATAGGAAATTTCCACCCTTTAGGAAAAGAAATTATAAGAGCAAAGGATATTTAGAACACTACAAAAAATAAACTGGGCTTGTCTTCCAAAATTCCAAAAGAAAATCAAATCCATGAAAATGTAGTCTTTATAGTTGTAAACAATTTCTCTTCATTCCATCTAAATTGATAGCTAGCATTAAAAGGTTGCTTATACAGAACTACAATTACTCATAAACGTAGAAGAAAAAAGATAGTGAAATAGAAACATTCAAAGCAGCTCTAAGAGGAATGAACTTTATATGCAATCTCCACACTGATGTATTTCTATGCAGAAACTTATACATTCTGATGTGATTCTGCCATGTATCCAAACTAATGTGATGGACTCCAGAATTGAAAAAGAAGGCATCAGATAATGGTCTTCAAAGAGAAGATGTTTGAAAATGCAAGTGTGAAGCTGTGTGCAGCAACAATACATATTTTGAAAATGATGATGTAGCAAGCTAGTTGATCTCCTGTTGAGTTGAGCAAATTCACAACAGCTGATACCAAAGAAGCTTAGCTAAGTTTAATGATGTTTCAAATGATGCAAAAACATGTTTAAAATGATGTAAAATGGAGTAATGTGGATGGAAATATTTTAATGTGCTTTTCTGGTGTGGAAATTAAAACTACTACAAAAACAAAGCATTCTGAACATTTGACTAAATGGGCAGATATGAGGAATGAGATTAAACTCAAAGGATAAGTGAGAATGTACCATACTTTGCAACTCCATAGTCAATACCAATTGTTGACAGATATTTTGATATGAATCTCTTCTCACAATATCTCTTTATTATGCAGCTCTAGAAGTAAGATAAAGTGTGAAAAACAATTTGCCACATGTACAAATACAAATCTAATTATCATCAAAATAGCCTAATTAGAAAAAACTGAGTGCACTCAATACTGATATGCCTGAAGGTCTTTGACACACATTAGGTATATTTCTAGCATTCAGTTTGGAAGCTAATAAAAGCTATGACATACAGTTGGCATGAGAGCCACAATGGGCTACAAAGAGAATTTTTAAATACCATAAAGCAAGACAAATTTAAATTGTTGCTGTATGGGCTAACATATATTAGAATGTGGGTCGGTCAGTTGGAAATAGAACTAAAAATTTGCAGTTAAACCTGAGAAATGGTGTTAGCTGTTCACACAGTTATCATTGAAACAATCATATTCATAAACACATAACATGCTAGCCTCTACTCCTTGGCATTATTCTTTCATTTCTTTTATCTTAATGTATCTACAACTGTGTATCAAAAACTACAATCATTCTCAAAATTGTTTGAGACAATTGTAGGATACAAAGCAGGACTTTTCTTCATTGGATACAAAGTAGGATGTTTCAAAGGAAGACCACTTATAAATTTACCATTGAAACTAAATGATCATTTAATGAAGTATATGACCTGTGGAATGACACTCAGAACAAATTAAGATCTCAAAAAGTTAGAAGAACTAGTACAAAACAGAAAGGAATGGGTAGAATGGACAAACAAAATTTATAAAACTGCTAAAGCAGAAAAGAACTTTACCAATTAAGACCAACAAATCCTTGAAACAAAGATCATCTAATAGTATCGATCACACTCACTTTAAAATTATTATCTTTGTGTCTACCATGAGATAAACATTGATTTTACCATGAGACACACAAAACAAATCATTCTTATAAACCATCACACCATTCCTATTCTTTTTACACAAGAAAAAGCCACTTGAATGCCTTAGGTTTTCTATTGCTGGATGAAAAACGGCATGTGTAAACAAGACCATTGGTTTCAAAGAGAGGAAAACTGTTAAATATTGGATGTCAAAGAATTACAACACAAAAAGCCTTTTTTTTGGAGAATCTTCTATTCTTATTTCTATTTTTTCAAAAATCAGGGTTGGTTGGACCCATAGAACAGGGTATTACATTGGTCTCACCTGATATCAATTATATCAAATAAACAAAGTTCTCTATTTGCTGAACATTCTTTCTTTTCTAACCTTACAAAGAGAATGCTAAACAGTTGCACATTCACAAGTTCTATTTTACCCTAAAGCTTGTCCTTCTGCAGAGCTGATCTTCAAGAATTCTGTGAACACTGTAATTACAATATACCAGCTCATGAATCTCCAAATTATGGCCCACTGGCTGTGGCGGACTGTGAGGTTGATCCCTGGGTACTCTCTAGGAAGGGAAATTAGGAGCATTGGCATTCAGTGTTTATTTGGGGCATGGGGCATCACCTCCTAATATTTGTGAAATTGCAAGAAAGTTTGTAAAAAGTTGGCCATGCTGCAAGAGAAATGGCCATGGCCTAGTCTGTGAGCTTTTGTTATTAGTAACAGTCCACTGTTACTACTAGTAGTTGGTTGAATTGTCAAAACAACCTCCCCCATGGAAAGTTTCTTGGCACATCTCTGCTAGGAGGTAGTTGACAAGTTTTGGAATTTTAATGTAAAGACAATGGGGAAGTCCATTAGGTGGAAGTTTGTTTGCTGGTACACTTGTCATGCTTCTCATAATCCATGGTAGGCCTACCTTTTCAATATTGCCACAAACACAAACTGAAGCTACCTCAACTTTCATTATGTGCCGTAATGAACTTAGAAGCAACATGTTCAAAAAACCACTTCAGAGGAATCTCTGTTCAGACATTCTTCAAAAAGAAATAGATATGAAGCCACATATCACACCTTTTGCTTTCAGTTTTCTAACCAGTTATGGCCGACAAATTTTGATGCTTAAAAATAAATCAATATCCAAAGAATGAGGAATGGTTGTCAGGTATCTGTCTCCCAGATCTCTTCTGCAAAATTATATCATGTTTCTACTTCACAACAACTGTTGGTGGTGTTGGCTCCCATTATAATGCCCTAAATAAGACAGCTCAGCAACATACTATCAAGGCACTGAAGCTGAAGTTTTTGTAGCTTACTCTCTGATTGTGTAGCTGGTAGATTGACCAGCTCATTCATAAAGTTCTACTCTCTGATTGGTTGGCAGAAAAAATTCACTGCTTATTGCACGACATAACCAGTGTTATAACAAAACAGAGAATATAAGCAGAGATACATTGCTTCTACACAACATTCCTCTCAATAATGACAGTCTAACATGGAAATTTCATAATCAATGAATGGCTGTATTGAATTTTAGGCTTCAAAGGAATAAGCCTTTCGCAAAAATATTTTTCTGACATTCCAGGGTATTAGCTGAATACCTTGCATACACTGACGGTACACCACTGCCCATTGGCTGGATGGGGCTCTCGGGACTTTTTCATCTGGCCCACAGAGGCGTGTATATGGAAAAAAGTAGGGAAATTTTCTTGTATCTTGCTGAAATCAATTGCATGCATGGATGTTATGTTACATAGCAACTGAATAGAATAAAACTAAATAAATGATTAAAAGCAATGCCCCTATTTTACTTCTTTCTTATTTGAACTTTGAATGTGTTCTAGGCCCCCACCTGCTTTTAACAGCTGATGCAGCCCTCAGGCAGAAAAGTGTGGTGACCCCTGTACTTGCTAATGATAATGATTAAGGTTACTATAATAAAAATGAAAAAAAACAGAGCTACATGTACAATAAAAACCAAGAAAAAATAATACAACTCATCTTGGAAGGGTTTCTTAAAAAACCTAAGATGGTGTGGCAAAATATAACTCTTGATATCCAATACACGCTGAAATACAACAGTGCTTCTACTAAACAGGCTAACCTAAAAATATAGAGCTAAAGAAAACATCTATTCATGAAAAAGCAAGCTTTCAACACAACATATTCTTGAATCTAGGATCTTAGCAGGGCTATAGGGTCAAATGAAAGAAGGGGGTGTCAGATAGCCTATTCCAAGACTAACTGTTATAAAGATGACATAAAGGAGGTTAGGGGTGTAGGATGGCATTTTGCCCAGGCCTGGAGCCACACCTTCCAAATCTAAGGGAAAATAGTAGATTAGTTCAATGAAATACATGCTAAAACTTTCCTAATACTGTTGCTGTTTCAAAATACCCAGGAAAAGAGAAAGGGACTCTCCCACCTGAAAACCAAAAAGTGGGCTGAGCCTACAGGACCCCTTCTACAGCCTTTGAATTAAGTTTGGAAATTTGAATTCCCATACTGCATAAAAATTTCACAGTGCATTACAAAGAATGCAGTTTGGCTAAATACCTTTCCAACTTCAGCATTTCCCATGCTAATCACTTTCAATCTCAATGGCTTTTGATCTTTCATGTTTGCCACTTTTCTTCTAGAGCATTACCATGCGTTTACTGATAACTCCAAAGATGATTCATTCCTCAAGATTAGCACCCTAGGATTAGAAGCAATGTGTGATGATAAACGCTTTTTATCTAATGAGCTCCGATTTCACTAATATACTACAATCATATACTGTGCTATAGGCTGTCAACAGTGGTGTGCTGAGACACCATCTGTTGGGGGGGGGCGTTTTGACCAAGTTACCAACTATTGTTATTTAAAAAAAGGTCACAGAAAATACTATTGCCAAATCTCTTGCAGCAAGGCTGCCTTTTCACCAAATTTCTTGCAATTTGAAAATATTGGGGGCGTGACGCCCCACTACACCCCCCAGTCGGCACATCTCTGGCTGTCACACATCTAAAACTATAAACACTGTAGATGCACCAACGTCAATATGATGGTCTCATAAATAGTCTTAAACATATAATTGATTCTATTGACTAAGGTTTCACAGGTCATGTAAGAAACGAAGTGCATATGTAGCTCCTAAAATGGTCGACTAACTTGATGTTTTCTCAATCCTACTCTCAGAGCAACTCTGTAATAACTTACTAAATAAGGAAGGTCTATTATTTTCTTACAAACAATCGTTGAACTAAAGCTTTCAAGGTATTTTCAAATGTTGCAAAGAAGGCGAACAGTTGTATGAATTGCCATTTCCAAACTCAGTCAACGTGCAACTTGACACCCCTAAAAGACGTAGGTGTATGAACAGTTCTATGTCCTCATATTCTCCTTAGCGACTATCATTATTATCCACCATCTTTAACGTTGGTTAGGATATCTGGGAGCGAGGTCGGAAAATGGCGGACGAGATAGGAGGAAGTTTGCATTTATTTGGTTTCACTACAGACTTCAAAGAAGAGTAGCATTCACATAATGTCTTGGAATCCCTTCAATAAGCGCACTCCTCCACGTAAGTCAATATCCAAAGCTGAAGATGGTGAATTTGATCAGCGTGTACAAGCCGTCTCTCAAATGGAGCAGAATTTGAAAAAGCTTCGCAAAGACACAAAAAAATTCGTCGAATCTAGTTGTGGATTATCTAAGGCGGAGCAAAGGATGATGGCAGAGCTTGTAAATGGTGCGAGGCAAGTGAAGGGTGGGGAGGATTTAGCTGAATATGCTGAAAAACTGAATGAAGTAGCTAGAAAGTGTAGTGAATCTCAAAGTGAGCGTGATGCTATTATCAGATCAACTTTAATGCAGCCCCTAAAAAGACTAGATGAAAAATTTCCCGTTATTCACTCAGCTGTGAAGCGTAAAGAGCAAAGTCAGCAAGACTATATGAAGTATTTGGGCCGAAAGGAGAAATTTTCTCGAGATCCCAGTAGCTCTCAATCAGGAAAGTATGATGCCAATGAAAAGTACTTAGCAAGGACTAAAAGTGATTTAGAACGTAGGAACAAACAGCTGCAGGAAGACATTCCAAGCTTTCTATTGGGGAGTGTGAATTATTTTGACCCATGTTTCAAAGCAATGATGCAGTCTGAGCTAAACCACAATCAAAACATGAAAAATCTCCATGATAATCTTGCACAGGAATCTGGAGCTCAGGAAGACTCAACAGATCAAAGTATTGAGTATCTAGATGTCAATAAGATGCTTGAAGAAATCAAGGCTCTTTCCATTGTCAAAGCTACATAGATGATATCATTAGTATATTGGATGTACAATTTAGTGTTGTGTGAACCTCAAAAGGATTTTTATGCTGTTTTCAGTTGCATTAAGATTGGAGATATACAATGTTTTTATCCAGTTTTGCTTAACTTTCTTTCATCATATTGTAATGGGCAATACTAGGATAGTTTCTTTCATTCTAAAATGCCTTTTGTCATAGTATTATTTGCTTTACAAGAAGGAATTATACAAGAAACACTGTAGTAAAATCACTCTTGAGCAAATATTAACTGTTTTTACATGAAACAGTATTAATTAGCTGCAAGAAAAATCGAAACACAATATATCTGCTAAAAGCTTTCAATTTCTGTATCAGGATGCCTCATTGAGCCCTAGAGGGTTGTTGTTGTTATTTGAAATTTAAAGAATATAAAAATATTTCAAACACCTGTGAGGTCTGATGTCAAAAAGTATTAAGAAATATCTAAGATGAAGGTAAAAAATCTGTTTCTTACTACAAAGCATATAGTTGTTTTCAATATTAATGTCATAAGTATTAGAATATAGTGTTGTGTGAACCTCAAAAGGATTTTTATGCTGTTTTTAGTTGCATTAAGATTGGAGATGTGCAAAGTTTTTAAGATGATATGTAAAGATATGCAAACTTTCCTTCATCATATTGTGATGGGCAATACTAGAACAGTTTCTTTCATTCTGAAATGTCTTTTGTCATAGTATTATTTGCTTTTGAGGAAGGAATTATACAAGAGACATTGTAGTCAACTCACTCTTGAGAGAATTTTAACTGCTTTTACATGAAACTTTTTATTTAGCTGCAAGCAAAATCCAAACACATTCTTTCTGCTAAAAGTTTTTTTCTTTATCAAAATGCCTCATTGAGTCTTAAAAAGTTGTTTTTATTATTGGATGTGTAAAGAATTAAAAAATATTTAAAACACCTGTGAGGTCTGATGTTGAAAAGTATTAAGTTGTGTCTAAAGTGAAAGTAAAGAGTTTGTTTCATAGTACAAAACTCATAGTTGTTTTCAATTGCACAAATATCTGGGTTCCATTCTAAAGGTATAATCATAAAATCAACAGGAAAGATATATGCATTTAGTAGTCCAGTAACCCAACTAAACTTGTGCCATGTGGGAAATATACTTTTTCACTTGTATAAACTTTGCATTAAGACATTACTTTTTCGCCATTACTCCATTTTGCTTGCAGTCTCACATTTTGTTGGCACAGACTCTGCATCTATGCTGTCAAAAATTTAAGTTTTGATCAATATGTTTCCGTACCCAGATAACTGATTTGCTGCGAATAAGACGGACTGTGCAATTCAAAAATCTTAAATTTTTGCCCTTGTTATGCACAAGATTAAATGACAGGAAAAGGCTATTTCTTAGTTTAGGCTAATGGAATGAAGTTGAAATGGAAAGATCCTATCAATTCAGCAAGTCAAAGTCAATATTGCACAATATAGATGTAAATGAGCTTCAGCAGAAACTTTTCCCATTAACTGACAGCTGCTCCCCTGTATTACCTTGAAAGTTCAAAATTCACCTGTGTAATGATATGCTCAATTACATATTGGTTTATAAACATGTCCCGAATAGCAATTTTAATTTCTTGCACAATGCCCCTCTGTATATGCTCATGGGATTAAAGAGGCTGTTTCCCATGATATATTGAACAGCTTGCACATTTTTCCTGTACTGTGGTGAATATGGAAAAATGTGTTGCAATTATCACATCAAGTATGGCAATATTCCTATCATAAATTACTAGATGGCAAAACTTTTGTCACTTCAGAAGAGTATAAGAAGGGAAGAAGTATGATATACCAGCATTACCAAGCATTTGAGCTCCAAGGACCTGAAAGTCAAGTTACGGAATTACGAGGTAGGTACTGTGTATTCAAAGGCAAGACTTTGCTTCCTCAATTCTTTACCTAGAACTTCAATGTCCTTGTATATTACTGTACTTATACTTCAGAATCTTTGTATATTAATATTATTGCTTCCTTCGTATTGGTAAATTCAACTACGTTTGAGCTTTCTGTGTTCATTAGGTTAATTTTAATGTTAACGTGCGTTTTAAGTTTTCGGCTGGAGTTAAGTAGCAGTTGTAAGAAAGCCAACTATAAAACAAAATAAATCCTTATTATATCATTTCAAACTTACTCATATTTGGACCTATTTATTTCAATTTATGTAGGATCTAATCTCAGAGGAGAGTGCTTCGTGAAATTTTCTTCATATTTTGACAATTCCGAGCATTTTGGACAGTAAATGTTGACGGTAAATCGGAATAAAGGGGAATAGACTCTCAAAAATTCCAGAATGAACAATATGGTTTAGTATGTAAAGCATCGGGAGCATGGATTCCGAATTTTTTGAGAGCACGGATTCTGGAATTTTACCTCATTGAATGAGCCCCTAGTAGGGATCAAATACCATCGGCACGATAAAGCTTAGAGAAGATTGTCACATATTACCAGGCCATAAGATTCTCAAGAAAAAGTGTCCTGAGTGTCTTCAGAGAAAGTTTACGAAAGTTGAAATACTTATAAGTTATTAGTTTTAACTCATTTTCGTTAAGTTTGCTGATCGATCTTAAACTCTAAGATCGATCAGCAAACATAACGAAAATGAGTTAAAACTAATAACTTAAAAGTGCCTCAATGACCTCGCTTCAAATTGCATTAAACAACTTCTAATTCGAAATTCTCAACAATCTGGTCGAGCCCTAAGAAACACTGATAGAGATTTGAAGTTGCAACTAATAATGGGCAAAAAGGATATTCTTTCAGATGAGCAAGATCATGGAATGATCTCTCAGCTGGTACTAAACGTGCACCATCTCTGGCATCTTTTAAGTCGTATTTGTAAATAGTTGTTTTATATATCCAGTTTTATACGCTTTTTAACGTAGACATTTTATCATATGTACTTTTTTCTTTCACTGTTTTTGCAAGAGTTTAGCTTTTATTTCGTAAATAGACGGCCCCTTGCCGTCCATAAAAAATTAAAATGATGATGATGAATGATGGTGAAGATGATGGTTGCGATCGGCGTGTTTTTGCTCAATAAAGGCCAAAGCAATAAATTTTGGCCACTGATCTTGTCTTACGATAAGCAAAAGGCATGCATTATGGCTTTTTTGTGGCATAAATAACTGTTCTAGCAGCTTCTAAACAAGGATTTAGTGGATGGAGGTTATCACGGCATAGGATAGTTTGGGGCAAAATGATACGCTTAAGCAAATGCTTTACTTTTGCTCAGCCAGGAATAGATGAATAGAAGAAGATAGTATATTCATATAATTTCTATAGCACATTAGGTATACAACAGCAAAAGCAAATTATCCCAAGCATTTTCATAACTTGAAAATTTCAAGCTTTCTCTGCAACAGGTCTATAGTCTCATTTTGCCCCTCATGTGGGGCAAAATGAGACACTTCGTCTTCTACGTGTATAACCCTTAAACTCATACATCTGCAAGGTACATTTCAAAATGGTATCAGACGTAGAGACAGGGGATATTTCACTCACCAGTTTCCAGCAATATTTCACTAATTTAGATAGCTAGAATAAGCACAATCAAAATACAGAAGTATAGAAGCGATGGGCCTACAAATGCCACAAAAAATTTGGAAAAATGATTGTGACTGAAGATTGTGAATTTTCGGACTATATAAAGGCAGCACTAAAACATTTGCGTTTTATTAATCTTTCGTATTTCAAATTCGGAACGTAAATTAGATGCAAAAGCATGCAATAGTTAAAGATTTTACTGGCCACTGGGCCATCACTCCGGTTGGAGGAACAATGGGATGTAAAAATTTATTGAGTCGAGGAGAATGAGCTGTGTGTATAGTTTATAGATAAACGAGTCTTTTTACTATGGGTAAGACAAAATCTGCAGTTTCAGACCATTTTTCCATCAAAGCAACCAGCATAAGCGTAGGAGGCGGGGGGCAGGGGGGCTGCAGCCCCCAAAGTTGGTCAGAAATCCCTTTCACTCGGGCAAAGTCTCTAAAAGAACAATAGGAAAATCGGGCAGAAAGTTTACGGACAGTTTACAGCCCCCTAAATTTGACGTCCTCCTACGCCCATGGCAACCAGAAATACGGCTTTCGAAAACAGCTCAATACAGCTTACAAAGTAAAAGTTGCTGTAAAATGTAACAATAACCTAATTACACCCAATCCAACTGCAGTTTGTGGAACATCACCAAACATAGCTGCATTGTATGAAGTTCAATCTCTCCATTTTGGCACTTTAGTAACAACAATTTTCGTCATATCTGGCCTTCGACAGCAGCTACTTGCATTACGTTTAATAAAGTTTCTCTTTCTAGACATAAATGTTCAAGGAGTTAGTTGATGGAAAACAAATATAAGTATTTCCGCCACAGAAAAGTTGTAACGGATTCCACTCTTCAGCCACGGAAATATTCCGCTAACACGCCACTTCAAAACTTTTCTACGCATGCGCTTTGCTGGAAAATTCCTCTTCCTCCGAAGTATTCTTCCTAATGTAAAACGAACCTTAGACATGCTAAAATTTTGCGACTAAAATTGATACACGCGTTTTATAAGAAACTTGTCTATAAGAAACATGAGACTGAAATTAGGCAAAAATTAGGGAACATTTAAGAAACATAAGCAGGCTGAGTTTCAAATAATAACTTGCAAAAACTGTTTTTACTAGTAAATTTTTGAGCGAACTAGCAAGAAGATAGATCGAACATCGATTACATGCCTCACAAAACCCGAGCATCCTCTTTCTTGCATCACAATTACCTAATCTGGGTTGTTGTTTGTAAATTCTGTAAATTTAAAAACATTCATGTTCCGATTTGACGAAATATAAAGAAATATTCAGGCTGAAGCCAGAGGTAGAATTGTAGAGTTCTAATATACACGTTCTTTTTTATAAGACACTCATTATTTTGTCTGAGCCTCAATTTCTTAACATTTCCCGAAATTGAACCTCAGATTTTCTTAAATTTTTCTTAACTTTTACTTAAATAAACTGGCTAGAGTGCCTTACACTTTCGTTAATAATATTGTATACTTGAATTTAAATCTCATCTTTAACATTTTGAATGCAACAACGACGAAATACCGATTTTGGCCTATAAAAACACTTAATGTCGGAAATTGAACCTTGTGATTTTCGTATGGTTTTCTTAAGATTTTGACGATTTGAGCCTCATTTTCTTATAAACTTTTTTCTTTTTAAAAAAACGTGTAATGTAATAGAATTCTATTCTCTGTTTAGTTTGACCAGAATGAATGTGAAATTGCCACTCATTCTTTTGTTTGGCATTGCCTTCTTTGAGCCAGAGAACCATGGCATGCACGCACATGCTGCAGGACAAGAAAATGCATTGGGCCGGAAGGATGCGTTAGAACGAGCAAGAATATCCAGGCAACACAATGTTGATGTCAATGAAATGCTGCAACAGTTGGGGGCAGAGCTACATGCACAGCAACCTCAAAACAGAAAGAGGGATATAACGTTTGGACGTCCTCATTCTAGGCTGTACCAGCTGCACCACAAACTGTACTCCAATGAACTGCAAACGCATCTGTTACACAACTTTCTGAACCGATTCAAAAGAATGGATCATGCTGGAAATGAAAAATCTCGTCCCATAGCCTGGAAAAATTCAGAATTTTCCAAGGAAAACTGAAACACTGAAAACTGATGCTTTCTAAATATAAATATATGACATAAAATCGAGCATTAGTTAAAATCTATATCAAACTTTTAAGTTTCATGGCATAAATAGTGTTGTGCATATACGACGCTTTATTATTCCTTGAAAGTCTCGTCTTCCATATTTGTTTAAAGTTCTATAGAAGTGGATTTGTATCTAGAATTGTACTTTTACTTGGCACCGAATATTATATCCCCAATTGATACTTTTGAAACTTCTTCCAACCCCTCGCACTTTTTCTAACTCCCCCAAGTATTAGTTTCAATGATTTGATGCTAGATATAGAGTTTCTTTTGAGGTATATTAAATCAAATATTATCTATTATTTCCTGCCTAGGACTTCTTCTTAAGGTATGAAATAAAGCGTGAAAGTCGCTCATTGAAATAATAAAGACGGCTTCTATTTTTTCCAGCCTCCCTGATTATTAACTATCAGGAAATTTTCCAACCTCCCAACCAATTTCCATCCTCCTATTATTCAATACTCGAAAGTACATATAGAAGTGTAGAACAGGGACATAAGCGGGCAATAAGGGGTCTCTTGGTGAGAAAGCTTTTGAGGAGCAGTCAAGTGAACTCTTATTACTTCAAAATGGTCAACTATGCTCCAAAATCATGCCCTTAGTAGTCTTTTTCTCATTTGCGAACGTTTTCTTGCAAAAAATTAGGGTTTTAGTGCTACCGGAAGCAGAAAAACTTCAACCCTAAAACAACAACAACAAAAACTTGTGACGTTGGGCGAGCCATTGCAATCTGAAATTATTGGCCAACAATACTGTATTTTCAAATTTCCACTATGGATGGCCCTAAATTGATGATGAGCCATGCATTGATCCAGATTTATGTGAGGAATATATCAATAAAGAGCCAAATGAAAAACTACTCCCCATCTTTCGTCACAAGTCCTTCACACAAAATCTTTCTCAAGGCCATACTTTGAATGATTGCTGTGCAAAACCTGCTTCAAATTTGAATGCCAAAGTTGGTCTATTCATTTTATCTGACCCTGGACAACATTAAAAATGTGTTTTTTCAATTTTCATGATTTTGATGCCTATGCGTCTTTAAGGCATATTTATTTTACAGCAATGTTGACTACAATGCTGCACAATAGCGTCCATTTTCCTGCAAAGCAATGTGAGCTGGAGTTAAGCTCTCTGCATGCAAAGTCAAAAAAATACATCCCCAATTACTAGTTTTCAAATTTGTCGAGCAGTCTTTCTATTAACTAGAAGACACAAATAAACACCACCATACTCAGAAAAACAGTTAGAATGTATTAAAATACTGTTTATGATTATGAACCGCGTATTTGCAACCTCTTCAAAATCTATTTGATCAATTCGATAATGATTAGAACGGGCTATAGTTAAGTTTTACCTTTATTTCCAATGTGCAACTTCATAGGCAGATTATCGTTCTAAGCTAGGGCGAACAATGTCTCGTTGATGTAGTAGTATGTAATGGTACCGAGACACAGGACTATATATTAAGCAGATGATACAGGAGCCAAAGTGCAAATAAAGGCAGAAAACACATGTGCCACAATACAAGAGTGAAACAGTTCGACAACTTCAAGGAGGGAATGACTTGGCGAAATACGAAGTACTACTACTGGCGTAATATTTGCTTTTCAACTGAGTGGCAAATTGTAAAAACGGAATTTTTTCACATAAAAAAGGGGTCATGAAGTAGGCTCATCATAAAAGTTGGAGGCAGAGTCCAGAAAAAGTCAGGCCTTCCACCAGGAACCAATTTTTTTTGTAAAGCCTTCATCACCATAAATTAAAACAAAGCTTTCTGTATCGTTCCTCCATTTCCCACGCCAAATCCGTAAGCTAGACTTTTTGTAAAATTACTTAGCCTTCTGTAAAAGTTAAATGAAAATTGATATGAATATTCAAAGCCTTCCTCCGGCTCACATCCGAGCAACCGTGACTCTTTCTGGACTCTAGTGGGAGGGAACGTACCCCCATTGAGCCCAGCGTTACGTAGAGAACTTTAAGTTGTTGTGTTGTTATTTACAACATGAGATCGAGACAACAGCAGATTGTGTGCATTATCAAACATGGCGGAAACTGGCAAGAGAAGATATGACTTTGGCGGGGAAATCGTGCCATACAAAAGACCAAAAAATGAGATCTCAGTCTATAAATCAAGCAACCAGGGCGTGGTGCCTTTTGTAAGTGATTCTACTAATTTGCTCTTAACTTTGAAGCTAGATGTTAAGGACGGTTACCAAGCATGTGTTTCATAACTAGTGACAGGTGCATTTTGTTAGGCTATTCCAATTTTTCAGGAAATCAGCTTGGAGCCAGAGTATGAATCATATTTCAATGCTATGTAGGATCTAATATAGTCGGGATGTTAATTCAAGAATGCCAGAGTCTTCTTCTTTTTCTTAAAAAGTAAAATTTTAGGGTTTTAATAAGAAAAAGCGGGTATGGTCTTTCCATAATGAATGTAACATGGGGGTTTGTTAATAGATGGGAGGTAAGTAAAACTTCGATAAACAGTATGGTGGCCCGGGCAATTTACAAGTATTGCAATTAGTTAATGCAAAGAGCTTAAGCAGATCAATAGTTAGTAACCTTCCAGCAATTACTAAAAGACAATTCACTATCAAAAACAGTTGATTTTTGAACATCTCCACAAGTGCACACTTCATTGGCATTTTTGGACATTTTATAACAAAAATCTATTAGTACTCCAAGGCACAGAACATGCACTTAGGCCCAAAGATCTCTAGCATGGAGTTAGCTTTCTTAATGGCGTGGTGGCATGGATATAGCCTAATCTATACTCTTGTTCTTTTGATCTTTGCAACTCAGGTGTATGCCAACTTTCAACCTTGGCATACACCTGAGTAGGTACTGGCGTAGATCTGGTATGAGTTATGTGCAGAATGCACCCTGGATAGGACTTCTAACATTTTAAATTTGCTGGTAATCAAGTCCTTTTTGAGGTGTCTTTTTGTCATTTCTCAGTAGAAAAGATGCCCTCATTAAGTTTAGAATTTTGTCAGAAATTTGAAGGGGAAATGTGAGGTGTCTCTTTTTCAATGAAACTGAGGTGTTGTTACAAAAACCCACTTATTTTTCTATAACTAGTAAGACTTGCTCTAATTTTTCTATGACAGTTCATGCATTTGCAGTGTAACTATATCATGATTGATTTTATAGTATAGATAAAAATATCACCATTTTCATAGGTAACACTAATAAAATTCATAATTTGTTTGATGTGATTTGATTTCATATATTTAAGAAAGGTCACCCTTCTCCTTTTCAAGGGGCCCTCCACCCAACTAACCATAGATTGTTGAATTAGCTTCCCCCTCAATTAAGCCCCCCTTTGAATAAGCTCCCACCCTTGAGCTACAAATTGTTAATAAAGCTCCCTGGATAAGTCCCCATCTAAATATGTTACTGTACCTATTTGAGAGTCTGTTAGTACTTTATGGTGTTTGGAAAGAAAAACCATCATTAGTTAACAAACATTTGCCTGTCCTTTGAAAAACACCCTATTGCTTGTATGTGTAGCATTAAGGAAACAGTTTGTTAGTAGACAAATTTCAACTGAAATATGACCAACTGCCAGGAACATGTTTTAAGCCCCCCTCACATAAACCCCCCATTGAATAAGTCCTCCCTCAAATAAGCCTCCATGCAAAAATCCAAAAATAGATATGCTCCCAGGAGGCTAGTTTGAGGATTTACAGTACTTACAATTAATTATATGAGAATATAAAACAATTGAAAGAGGTGAAGATAAACTAAATATGCAAACTACATAAAACCCTATTACAAGATAAAAGTTGCTTAAAGTGAAAGAAAAAAGTAGAGATCCTAATTAAAGTTATCATTATGAAGAAGCTTTTGCTGAAACACTGAAAGGGATGGCTCCTATTTGTCCTCAATTGCAAGGGCATTCCATAATGTGACTCCACAGTAGAAGAAATGTTTTTGACCATTCAAAGAAGTGCTCATTGGCAATCTCAAGTCAGTAGCAGCATTTATCAAGTTTGTGGGCTGCATTCAGCATTTCTTTGAATGAGGTTACATATATTTTGAGGAGCATAATTACTTTGTTGCAAGAAGTACTGATCAAAGTGAGCAAATATTTGTAAAAATCTTGAAAATACCCAGGAAGAACATATGGCATGTACATATTTTCTGAAGCAAGTTCCCTTGTGCTACATTTTGAGAGCTATTTCATTCTGTTGTGCTTTGACTATTTGGAAATCTTTTGCAGTAAAGAGTTGCTACAAAGTTAGTTTTCACTATAAGTGAAGTATGCCCATGTAAAATTTTGTTAAGGTTTTATCCAATGCAGTAAGAAAGTATTGGTACCAATTTATAATAATTCTTGCAAAATCACAAGATGAAAAGCAACAGTAGATACTATCATAATATTTTATTTCTATGCAACTTTGAGCTTTGATGTCAATTTTGACTCTTCAAATACTTCAAGTTAATGCATTGCATTCCAAAAGCTATTTACTTTGTTCATCTGTAATCTAATGTGTAAGTTTTGTGGAACTCTAGTTCTAGATTTAATCTTTGCATACCTGTTACATGAGGAAATAGCTTTTGAAAAGTTCTAAGTACCATATTCATTGTCTTTAAGCATGACACATACAGCAGTGTATCGACCAATGATTTAGTAATTTTAACTAGGTTTTATCATTTTTGGTCAGTAGTGTGAACATTTCTAGGCTGAAATCTTTATGGAACCCATCTATGAACAGAGATGCATCAACAAGTTGCATTTTTCTTGTGTTGCAGTTTTCAAACAATGTTTATTGAGCTTTTTTGGCTATGTACTTGGAACTTATGGCCCAATGTCTGTAAAAAAGCCCATTTAGTCCATTGTGTACTTGTACTTGCTACTATCGTTTATGGTTTTGTTTTGCTTTCCTTCCTTACTTGTATTGATTTGTGTTCACAAATCCACTGTATTTCATTTAATCATACTTTAGAACTTTCAAATTGTTAGTTGGGGTGGTGTGTTAATAGCATGGGGGACTTGAATTTTTGGTAAAGTTCTTTATTTAGGGGGTGCTCATACATGGAAATGGGTGGTAAGATTTTTGAAAACTTGTGATTGGGGGCCCAGAGTAGGATTTTTGTGTACCTGACAGTACAAATTTTGAGGCTTATTGTGCGCAGAATTTAATTACCAAATTCTTGTACAGCAAACTTAGATGTGCACCAAATGATAAATAGCCTTTGTGGATCAATTTCATGCTGAAAGGAAAGTCGTGCACAAAATTAGCGTTTGTGCACTGGACATATCTGTACTGCTTTTTAATAGCCAATCACTTTCTTTCTGTATATCTGGAGTGGAATCCATGTAAATCTCTGACATGCCAGTTGTAAGGCAGAGAATCATGAAGCTATGCTGGTGGCTCTATGTTTTAGATGTACATAACCTTCTAGTGCAATACGACAACATCAAAGTTCCGTTTATTTTATGGTGCATTGTATGCAAAACTCCCTGGAGGTATGCCAGGTGTTCTTCAGTTGTATGCCATTACTGAAAATAAGGTAGGTATTGTGTCATGCTTCTAGAAACAAGTGAACTGTGTTCAACCTGACTGTTTGAAAAACAGCAACAATCAAATCAGTGTGTGCTGAAATTTGTACTCTCAGGGGCTGATTGAGTGCTTGTTAGAAACAGAAGCAAGGTATATGCATATATACAAGATGGTCAAAAAATTTCCCAAAATATTTGATTTTCAGGGCTGTGAGGGCTACTTTCTTTAAATTGGGAATATACCCTCAAATAAGATTTTTTAGCTTTTACTTGGCTCACAATAGTCAGCTGTGTATAGCATAAGATGGACACAAGACAGGGTGTGATCAAGATGGTGTTTCAGAATGAGTGGGGCAAGCAGGATGAGACCAGGGGCATATCTCCCTGTCATGGAAGTTAGTGTTAGGACTTTAGAGCCGATTGAAGTAGAAAAGGGTCCCTCTTATTGAAGTATCATATATTATGAAGTGTAACGAAAACCGCGTGGGGGTCGGGAGGTTTTCATTGGAAGCTTTCAGGAACACAGCCCTTGCCCTCTCTGGCTACACCACTGCGGTAGTTTCCAAGCGACGCAGAACTGTTTGCATTCATCGCACCTAGCAATGCGGCTTGTATTATTAGTGCATATTGACATATAGGCAATGAAGCTAGCCACAAATCTTGAGGGCTTGTAGGATGGACAGCATGGATAAAAACATCATAGTAGTTCATCTCAATAGTCAGTCAGCTGTGTATAGCGTGCCCAGATTGGTAAATGTGGGAATAAATTCCATATCTTTGGTAAAAATGATTTCCTGGAGTCGATTGAGGGCTCTTTTGAAGCAAAATTTTGAGCTCTTCAGGGTGAACAAAAGAAAAATGAGAAAATGTTACTCTGGGAGTCCAGGCTAAAACTATCATTTTTGGACAGCTTGATCAAAAGCCATAGACTAGTGGCTAGAGGGGGAGCATTATCACACAAGCTGGCACTTTACTAGACCACCTTGTTTTAGATCAATTTGTCACGAGATTACGAGTATGGATGTTGCTTTGGCGTTTAGGGGGTGTTTTAAGATATGGAGGTTCAACGTCTAAATTGCATGAAGTAGCCTCTTTCAGCTGTATTTTGGTAAAAATAGTTAAGTTTTTTTAATACCTGATGATGTAGGCATCTTCCCGACAACTTTTACTTTTCCCAAAATTTGGGGGGGTGACAGACTGTTTCAGGGGGTGGGGCTACGCTAAGACTGTGGCAAGATTCGTTTTGAAGCATGAGTATTTTTTGATTCATCTTTCATAACTGGACTGCTGATGACTGAGGTTTTTCATCCTCCCCACAATGCACCTAGAAGAGCCTTTGAGAATCAGAGGTTTTGAATTAGAATGAATCAAAAAGAAGTTTTAAATTGAATGTTATAATGTCAACGCGACTCTACGATTTTAGTAAATTCTAACCAATCTCAGAGGAGGTCAAGTACATTCTGTTCGCCAGTGTTGGCCGATCAAACCATTATTAGTACCTAGGGACAAAACTTATAATAGGTATGAGGAGTGATTCACCCTTCAACCTTGAAAATATGCCATTTCTCATGTCAAATACGGCTGTACAATGTATTTTTGCAGGACAACTTACTGAAGCCAGGACCATTTGATCAATTACTGTTACTAGAAGAAAAGTCACAGATAACACTTTGGCCAACTCGGTGATTTGAGCCAAAACTGACTGAAAGAGGATCTGCTCTTAATGATTCTTTCTATCATTGTAACCGTAGACTAACGTTAATTAAACAGCAGGGTCCTCTTTCATACAGGCAGTTTTGGAAGATCGTGTGAATGTTTGTTCCCCAGCACCAATTAATGGGTTGGCAATGACATAGGCCAATCCATTGAAGGTACTGGATACCATATATTTATACGATCCCTCTAAAACTACCGGTATGGATGATGATCTACTTCCTTTGTACCTGGACGGGGTGCCCTTCTAGCATTGTAACCGTAGGCTAACATCTTAAATATTTATCCACAAGTGAAGCGTATGTTGTTGGTCGACAGCAGCTTGATACATCATCCTTAATTGTGGAATATTACCAAGCTCTCTAGCAATGCATCTTTCATTAAAAGCAATGCACTTTTCTTGAAGATCCTTGCAACGGCCGCTAAGCACTGCAAATGGCTCCTCATCCAGAACAGAATTTACATTTCAATTCTGATTATTCTTATAAAGCAATCTTTCATTGCATCTGGTATATCCAAAATATACTCTGGACAAGAATCTGTCAATAGTGTCTGCAAAACATTTATGGAAAAAGTAGGAATGACTGCTATGCGTTTTCCAGATAAAGCCCCTTTCATTATACCTGAGGTGCAAATTCTACACTGGTAAACAGTGGCTTCAAAGCCACTTCCATTGGCAACCTTGCCTAATGTACTAAAGAACTCCATCAAAGTTGGTAGTTTGTAGAGAACAGATACTTAGTATAAATAACTTTGAATCTTGTACCCTATGAGATTAAAAGGCATTGATGGTTCAGTCACTTTGATGCTATTTCTAGAAAATCTAAATGCCCTTGATTGAATGCTTGTTACCTACAGAGGTAGTATTGTCTTGGGAAATTATTTTCTGGGGAGATATGGGAATAATTTCATGACTGAGAAAAATGATACCCCTCATAAGACCAAGAGGAATGTGCCAAAAATTGTTTTGTTGCTTTGGTACTGCTTTCCCAGACTGCATTCGTGACCCAATTTGCGCCGGATCCGTGGCGAGCGCGAGCCTTTATAGAAACTCGCAAATTCCAATTTGGCAAGTTTTGGCGAGTTTTTATCAGCATTTACGACAGGTTTGCCCAAGATTTACAAGCTGAAATGGCGAATAGCGAGCCATATTTTTCTAGAAAAATGTTGGCTAGAATCTGTGGCGAGCAGAAATCCCAGAATGCATATCGACTCTTTAATAAGTTTGTTCAAGGGATGCATGTGCCCCATAACCCTCAGGCTTGTATGCCCCCGTCCAAAGAAAAGAAGATACCTTTCAAGTAATTTTATGGTTCCTCATCATAGGGAAAAGAAGACATTGATGATGATTAATCAAAGTTTGGTACGACACTACTATTGTCAAAGTCCTTTCCCGCGCCAATGGCGCATAGGGCGGCGCCTATCTCCGTTTCTATAACCTTTGGCCACGCGTCTGCGAATGCAGTGAAAGCTACAGCGGGGTGCTGGTCCACTGGTAGCTCCGCGAGTTTAACCTTCCCACTCCATTCTCATATGTCGAGCGCCAGACGAGAGGGCAGTAAGTACCATTTTAAAAGTCTTTGGTACGACTCTGCCGGGGCTCGAACCCATGAACTACCGGTTGTGAGGTAGACGTTCTACCACTGGGCCATCACTCCGGTACGACACTACTATATGGAACCATTTTTTCTGTTAGTTCTACTGAGTCCTACCATTCACCTAGAACTCTTTACAATAGGACAAAATAGGGATCGATGTAAGTTTTATACTGCTGTGCCATGCAAACCAGCCTGAATCCCTCGTTACGGTACATCACTGCGCGACCAGTGACGTAACCGATATGGGTTGGGGTTAGGGCGGCTCTTAAGAGCCCCCCAAGCTTTTAAGGTCCTGAAGGGGTCCCTTAGAGAGGGAAAATGAAGATAGAGCCCTGAGTTTACTGAATTCCTAAGGGTCTCTGTTGCACCAGTGTAAAGGATAGCCCTAAGTAAGTGTT
>OLMO02000277.1:11699481-11750519 GCA_900291935.2 Cassiopea xamachana | reverse complement strand
TATATATATATATATATATATATATATATATATATTCTACAACTTCATTTCATTAGCTGCCGTTGTAATGATAAACGATGCAAAATAGAACGTCACGTTTAATCAACGTAGTATGTGTATCTAAATTGTGTTTTCCCAGTGATTTTATTTGGCTAAATGTCCAACGAACTATCCTAGTTTATATAGATATCACATGAGTATCATCAGTAGCATGCATTGTTAGTCACAGCACAATTGCATGTAGATACTCGATTTTACCTCCGTTCTGGCACGAGCATTTAAGACCGGATGCCCTTCCTGACGTCACCAATGGCCTGAGATGGGCCGTGAACCCAGGATCACGTTGGTCTGAGTCAAGTGCATTACAGCTAGGTCTCGGCTGCTCATGTAGATAATCTTGTATATTTCTACCAAACTTCATAAGGCAGCTTATCTGAACATGTTGCTTGACAGACTTCCATTTCCTATGCTTTTTATTCTTTCCTAAGATAAAGTCTTCCGATTCTCAAGTCACAATTATTTTAGCATGATTTTGAAATGTTTTCCTATTCAAGTATTCCTTTTGCTTCTAAGTAGTTCTCCAATATTTTATATTTTACTTTCAGTGTGCAAGTTCCTATTAGCTAGCCAGAAGTAATGCAAACAATTTATTGATTTTTACCCATCGTATAATTTATAAATCGATCATTTTAATATGTACATCAACGACATTTCATCAATGAAACCCAATCATATGTTTTTGTTTATCATTGTAAGTTTATTTACATTAGCGGCAATGTATCAGCGAATAATGTCTAATCTCTTTTTTGCCTAACCGCATACCCAATGTTTGTTTAGCAACCTGACAAGCGTGTTCTCTTCAACTTCTAAGAACAACCGCCATTTGCCGTAGTTTTCATTCTTCATTTTCTTTTTCAAGCCCAGCCAAGTGCTTGAAACAACGGTCGTTCACTCGTCTGAAACAAGTAGAATTAGCCAAAAAACAAGTAGAATTTCTAGTTAGTCGTTCTCTTCGACGAGTGGAAGTTTCCACCTGTGAATCTTAGTTTCACGTTTGTTAAATCCGTACGTAATATTATAACATTTTTCTTCAATCATGTAGTGTCTTAATTTGATTTTAAAATTCAACGAATGATACACCCCTTCGAAACTCTCGTTTGAAGATCATGCACGAAAACTCATTCTACCCATAAAACACCGGACGTATGTATAATGTACTAGCACATCGCGCACCCTGGTGTGACCAATGGCGTCACGTGACCTCTTTTTGTGGGGTGTCGACCAATAATTTACCGACAGAAACTGGTTAAGCAATGAATTTACCGACGTAGGTGCGAATTTTCCGACAGAAGGGTTCTTTTTAGCAAGAGCTCCTTTCTTCATGGGGCGCATTGATGCAAGAAATGGTATTTTCGACACTTTTGATTACGTCATGCAGTCATTTATCGATGAAAGTCATTGCAACTAAATTTACGGACGAGATCATCTGCGGTTACATTCCCTTACACCCTCATCGGTAGCTGCGACTCTGGTGAACATGGTCTTTAGTGGTTGGTAGTTTTGTATCTCCCGCGCTTGCTCTCCCTTTTTGCTAATTTGTATAATGAACTTAGTCGAGCCCGTTTTGTTTTGCAGGGTCCACAAAGATCGTCTGCTTTGGAATCCCCGATCATGCTCTTAACAGGTCATGGAGTAAGTCGTTTTGTTTATTGGATATTTTTGGCGTTTGGTGTTGTTGAATCTTCATCGTCAATTTGGTTTATTTTAACGTAAGGGTCATTGCTAGAGAGCATTAGTTTAGAGTTTCAGTTAGGCCGATTGCTAGTTCTCAGGGTCTTACAAGGATTTCAGAAAAACCGATTGAAGAATCAGTTTCAACAAATTCAGCACCAGCGCCCCCTGATTCTTCTTGAAAATCACCACTGCCTCTCATGTACACTTTTCACTCTCATATGATTTACACGAGGTCTGAGAAACAGTGGCGTTTTTTTCAAGGAGAATCAGGGGCCCGGTGCTGAATTGCTGGGTACTAGAGAAGTAGCCGAGTATTTGCTAAATACACAGTTTTTTTTATAAGAAAAAAGCGTTTAAGAGAATTGAAGCTCAGGCAGAAAGTTGTTTTCTTTTAAGAAACGTGTAATTCGGTTTTCGCCAATTAATTTTACTGAGAATTTGCCAACCAATGACACCTGGAGGCAAGTTGCCCCCTTGCCTCTTGAAGAACTGCAACTGATGAGAAGCAATCAGACTGACGATATAACGATGGAAAGAATAGAAATACGACTATGAAGCTGTCCATGCCAGGAAGAAATTTGCGCAAGAGCGTCAATTCCCACATGTGCCCGTGTCTGTACCAGTGATTGCTCTTACGTTATTGGAATTTGCAGGGCCGATCCAAGGTTTTTGTATCCGAAATGCAGAGTTTCTTGTTGCTGAAGCATATCAAATGGCTGATGTAGGATAAGCAGGATAGATCAGAGTTATGAAAGCAAAAGGTGACAGTCACTAGTGTTGCAGTTACGACAACAAAGTTCCTATTTGGCATGTGCAATTGCACGATTGATAGTGATATTCGCATGGGTGATTTTTCACTTGTGCTGGAGATTTTGCGTGCGTGTGGACACGCGTACGTGCGATCGCATTTGTCTCCGTGTTTAGACTGATTAAGGGAACGATGGCATCAGGGGCCTTAATAAATCTTACTTATGTCAAATTCGAACCTCAAAAACTCAAACATCAAACTATGAATGTAGTTGTTCATGTGACGTTTTTCGATTTCAGGGAGAGATCTTCACAGCAAAGTTTCACCCATCTGGAAATACGCTTGCATCCGCAGGATTTGATCGACTTATCTGTAAGTCTGGCACTTTCTTTGCATTTGAATGTTGAAATACTCAGGGTCCTTCTATAGCCCTGTTACTCATCAATCTGCGCGAGTGTGAGAGTGTGGCTCTCAGGCATAGAATACCACAGTTCAAATTCTGCAGGCACGTTGATCCAAATATGCATCGGACCATCTACTTTTTATAAGAGACGTGTCTATAAGAAACATGAGGCTGAAATTAGGCAAAATTGAATCATTTAAGAAGCCTAGGCAGGCTGAGTTTCAAACAATAGTTTGCAAAAACTGTTTTTACTAATAAATTTTTGGTCGCACTAGCAAGAAAATAGAATCAACATCCATTCCATGCCTCACTAGACCTGACCATCCTTTTTCCTGCAGCACAATTGCCTATTCTGGGTTGTTATTGTCACTGGAAGTCTTTAAATTTAAGAAACATTTAAGAAACAGTTAAGGCCAGATTTGACGAAACATTAAGATATCCAGGCTGAAGCCAGAGAGTTTTTGTCTTATAAAAAAGGACGTGTATTACATTTTGTGTGATATGCAGGCACATTTTGATCTGCAGGCACATTTTCCCTCAGATCTTCGCTCGAAAGCACAAAACACATTTAATGAATTCTGCTTATAGTTTCTTCAGACGCAGCCACTTCTACGGTAAATTGTGTTAACCAAAACAGTGCACTTGAAACAGAATTAGTATTAACAATTTTATTTCCAACACACCCTCTAACTGATGACTTGGATGTATTAGTTTACACCAGTGCAAATCTTTTAAGACATTATCTAGCTGAACAAGTGTGAAAACTGCCACTTCATAACATTTTTAGCGAATTAGAAATAGTGATTTTTCTGACATGAAAACTGAAATTTGGATTATAAGCCGAGTCATAGCTTCCATCAATATTTACGCATAATGTGAAATCGTAGGTCATAGGCTATTGGGTGACTCTAGGAGCAGACAGAACCTTTGTTAAATTACACAACTCAGCACAGAATTTTAATGAAACACGTTGATTTGTTTGACAAACTGAATTCAATTTGCCAGCGAATTGCTCTAGAAAGTTTAATTTGTGTACCGACTGATGAAAGTGGTGAATAGCACTTTCGTATTAGACATGCACTAGCTACTTGACTTATAATTGTTTCAACGGTTACAAATACAGACGACTGGCAAATATGATTATCATATACGTGGCCTCATTTTCGTAGTAGTCTCGTTTTAAAAAACTGAGCAGAACCTCTCATAAGACTACCGCAAAAATGAGGCTAGAACTCATTTGCCAAGAATATCTAACACTTTCTCGTATTTGTCCTTAATTGCCCTTACTACAACTCTCCTTTCAAACTTTTTTGTTCCCTCCGCACCACTATAACTAAGAGCTAGTTTACACGATATCGAATGAATCCGATATGTTTTCATAGCGTGTTGCCCTTCCGTCTACACGATGACGATGATGAATCCGATATAAAATCAATACGCATATGAATATGATGCAGAATGAATACGGTATTGTGTAGACGCATGAAATCAGGTATGATTCCATACCTGATTGACAATGAGGGTATATTTAACAATGATTTTCGACAACAAGAATGGCCTCATTGCCAATCAGGCATGAAATCGTATCGGATCCATGCGTCTACACAATACCGTATTCACTCTGTATCGTATTTATGTGTGTATTGATTTTATGTCAGATTCATCACCGTCATCATGTAGACGGAAAGGCAATACGCTACGAAAACATATCGGATTCATTTCAATCCGATATCATGTAAACGGGGCCTCAATTGCATTTTTCAGCCTGTTTGTCAGTGGTTTACAAATGCCGTTATATCCCTGTGCTCTCAGTCTATGCACTTATTGACGTAATGCTTATTGGGAGCTCTGCTTCTGCTTGGCATTTTGCGTGTTTTGCGTTTTGCGTGCTTGGAATTTTGCGCATGTTGCGTGCTTGGCAATTGTTCTATGTCCTCATCACTCACTCTTTGGCTCTTTTGAATGCATTCCTTTTCCACTATGTTTAAGCTATTGGTTGTAACCAAGGACGAAACTTAAGGGGGTATGAGGGAGAGTGACCCCCCAGCCTTAAACATTTGCCATTTCGCAGGGGTAAAAACGGCAGTACCACTTAATTTTGCGGGGCAATTTATTGTACCCAGGACCCTTCGATCAACTGCTGTTACTAAAAGAAAGGAAAGGTCACAGAAAACTTCTCGCAGGACAAGCCTCTGATACCCCTCTGAAAATATATTGAAGTTAAGTCGTGGATGTAACTTTGTACTTCACTAAAACTTCCTCGCTACATCAGTCGAATTCTGCTTCAACAGATCTCTGGAATGTGTACGGAGAATGTGAGAACTTCGCTGTGTTGAAAGGTCACACCGGAGCAATAATGGAATTGCATTACTTCACCGATGGAAGGTGTGTACAAGATTTTATGAACCTAAATTTATAAATGAGAAAGTGAATCAATAAGCAGGGTCGCAGGAGTTTTAGAAGGTTTTGGAAAATTATGGAAATTGATGATGCCATTTTCCAGAACCTGGAAAGTTTTGGAAAAAGAGAGGTTTTTCAAGTTGGCTATGGAAAAGTTATGGATTTTTGTTTGGGAAATCTAAAATATCCTGACATGGATATGACACAGTGTTGAATCAAACACCTTATGTGATGTGTTTGTTCATTTTGATATTTGTAATACAAGACATAGTCCACCAGAAAAAATCATAAAATGTAGCGTGAAAAACAATGTGTTTCTCTTTTTATGGGGCTTCAAAATGCACACGAAAATATGTTTCATAGTTTTGGAAATTTGGTAAACTGGCTTTGGAAATGTTTTGGAAATATACGAACCCTGAATAAATATCTAAGTTATCCAAGTTATTTGGTTGTGTAGCTATTTGTTATATATTTATAACTTTTTGTGTTCGATTGATATTTTTTGGTCTGGTTAGCAAAGTGCTATTATTTTTTGCAAAGAGTGGTAGTTCTCAATGGGCTGTTTTTGTGCAACAATTGGTAATTAAACTACTTTTTTTGCCTTGCATATACATTAGTTGTAAACTTCATTGTTTAATTACTAAGTTTCCGTGCTTTCCTAGCACTAAGTGATGAGTGAATTGAGCGAATGAATACAAGAATCTACGCCTCAAAGAGTTTTTTCTTTTTTCTAGTACGTTGGTGTCATGCTCTTCAGACAAAACAGTTGCATGCTGGGATTACGAAACTGGGATGAGGATTAAACGGTTGAAGGGACATTCATCCTTTGTAAACAGTTGCTGCCCTGCCAGACGTGGGCCCGAGTTGATTGTTAGTGGCTCAGATGATGGCACAGTTAAGGTTTGTCCTAGTTAAATCTCACATTTGTCTGAAGACGTACTGGATTGATTTTCTTCGCTCCGTCTTTTCTAAGTAGGTCCAGAATTCTGCAAAAAATGTCATCCAATCACATCAATCAAGGCCCCGTATGCTTGTGCACGGGCTGCGTTGGATTCATTGTACCCCTGACCTCTTGTTGCAGACGGTATATGTGTATGGCCTCTTAGGTCAAGTCTCTTAGGTCAAGTCTTAGTTTCTCTTTGGTGCCTAATAGATAGGGGGGTTGGAATAGTCGTGGGATGGACTGGAAAAATTTCCAAAACATACGTAGCGAGGGGATTGGAATAAACAAAGGGGGCTAGAGAATCACTAAAAATGTTGTAGAAGAGGCAATGGTTTCTGGTCACAAATTTATATCAAAGTAACATAGCCAAGTCCATAGAATGAAACAACGCTGAACCATACAACACATGCAATCATCAGCATGCTTTTCTTATATTTTTTGCTTGCAGGCCAAAGTATCTCCTCTAGAAACTGCCCTGGGTGAGATCTTAAAAATTTATTAGCCTAGGGGCTGGAAAAGGAATGTCCTGGGTGGAAAATTTTTGAAAAATTAATTAGTGGGGGTCTATTAGGCACCCAAGGGTAGCTGCGTGTTTGAATGATGTTTTTGGTAGGTTTCAAAACTCCAGTATTGAACATTCTTAACCCTATAAGCAGAGTTTGCAATAGGTAGTTACCGGCGATTCATCGCTGATTACTTCTACCTAAACTGTCATCTACTTTCACTTAAAATGACGTAAAATAGTACAAACAATGGGTAGCCCTCCATGGTACACAGCCGTCACCTATTTACGATCAGCTGCTTTCTCTAAATATTATTGAAAGCTCTGTATAAGTAATCTTGAAATACTTTTTGTAGAACACTTTCTAATGAAAAGTACGCGTATTCGTCGAAAAAAGATGCATGTCTTTATTCCATTAATAAAGCTGTTGGTGTTTCATATTGAGGAAGATTGACGACACGTGTTGAACCATTGGCTTGCGTGGGTCTATTCTCACACTCTTGATTGCACAGACAAACGTAACAAAAAACCCTTCATGCTTGATTATTGCGTTTGCAAACAAGTTAAAAGCACGTCAAGATTAGTTAAGCAGATTTTAAGAATTGTTTGAGTTGCAACAACAAGGAAAGATATGGGATTGATTATTTTGTTTGCTTTCAATCTAGAAGTCATTATTGAATATATTTTAAGCATTACAGCCTTATTCCTTTCCACTCGGTATGCCTGAAAGCTCAAAACATCACAAATCGTTTCGTTTGGGCAGCTGTTAGAGTAATATCTTTTCACACGTGCCATAATCCTCACCAATAATGTGCCTAGACAATTTGCTTGGTAGGGGCGTTCAGAAACATTGTAATGGAATGCAAACACTTAGCAATGAAATAGAACTTTGTTTCTTTTCCTTCAGGTTTTTGTTATTGTAAATATTTTATGTTTTAAATTCGCTGATATTTATTATTCATTATTTACTAGCAAGAAATCGACTGTAAATACGTTTATGAATATGACAATAGTGTGATAAGCCATGACCAGTTACGACCGACCATTACCAAGACTATAAATGGATTGCAGGTTCAAATTAGTCAAACTTTCCAACAGACGTTAGATTCCTGACATCCCTACTAACTCTCTTGAAGTTTCATAGGTATTTGGGAGCATGCCGCCACACTCCCTATCTCCATATCCCTAGTCCTCTCTCACATTACAGCTCTAAGTGCTTACATGACCTTGAAAATAACAGTCTAGCCGTGGTACGGCAGCATCTTTTCCCCTGCGAGGCACCACATATAGCCCACACGAAATATCAACTCAGCTAACAGTCACTTTGCAGGCCAATTGTAAGTAGCCTTAGGGAGGTGAATACTTTTACTGTACTCTCATCTGGTTTAATTTATGACATATGTCGCTTTTAGGAATCACTGTTTTGCATGTAGGATTAATTTCAGTAGCTGAGGATTATTGTTTTGCTGAGATTTCGTAGAGAATACCGCGCGGGGGGGGTAGTACAATAAAATATGGTAGAAAAAGCAAGCACCGAAAGGGAGAGTATTGAATATTTGACCCCAAATTGAATAGGATTTTCCAGGTTGGGTTCAGATTAATTCAGGTTAGTTACACAATGCTGCCAATCAGGGATGATTTCTAGAGGACTCGGGAGTGGATCCCTTCGTTAAAATCACTGTTCATTGGGGGTAAGTGGGCTGAGCCCTCCAAAAAAATCTTGTGCTGACCTTGCATTTCAAAGTGTTTTCCTCACTTCTGAAAGGAATGATATTGTATTGAAAAGTTGATTTTGCACTGCTGCATGATTATTGTGATATTTATAATTGTTGATATGTTATATCGTGATTAAGCAAACGTATCACATCTGCATCGGTTAAAACATGAGTGTGGTCTCAACTAGGCGACACCCATATTTTTTTATGCTACCCCCTTGCGAAGATGTTTAGAAATCACCATTGCTGCTGATATCAGTGATGTATATTTGTGTTTATATAAAAAATTCTAGAGCGAACAATGTCACCCCATTCTTGGGGTGATATTGTCCACCCCCAAACATTTAGAAAAGATAAAGAAAAATACCCCAAACATCATATGCATTCTTGAACTTTGTCTATGTGACCCAAACGGACCTATTGAGAGTATAATACTTCCCACAAGTCATTGTTCTTCAGATTTATTTTTTTAAAGTTTCAAAATTGATCAAAGTGGTCCCGTTTGACTGTAGTTTTCATTCATTAATGATATTGTTTTTACAGCTTTGGGACCGCAGGAAAAAGGGGGCATTACAAACTTTGCAGAATACTTACCAGGTAATCTAGATTTCCCATTTTTAGCTTAAACTCAATTTCAAGCCTGTTAGATTTAGCAATATCGTTTTTACTTTATCTTCTCGTTTGAGTTGCTTGCTTTACCAAAATTAGCCAAAATTATAGTTCTATTGTTGCTTGACATGTCAGGTCTCCTACACTTCCAAATCGAGGCACGTCAGCCTATGGAAAGTTTTTCAAAATGCCTTAGGCTTCAGTTTTCTTTCGCCTCTCTTTTTTGTCACAATTTGTCAGGCATGAATTTGTTAGCTACTCAAATTCAACTTCGAGAATCTGGAAACCTCCATGTTTCAATATTTCTTCATTTCTCCTGTGACGATCACAGTTAGAGGTTGTTTATGAATATTTACAGGTAACTTCGGTGTGTTTTAATGATACAAGTGATCAAATATTCTCTGGAGGCATCGATAATATTATCAAAGTAAGTTTAACTGAATTTCTCCTTGAATCACTTCTAGAAGTAATTTTCACAAACAAACGTTTTTTCTTTTATATGTTGAATTGATCATAAAATTTAGATTGCTACCGTTTTGACGAAACTACGATGAAATTCCTTGAATTTTTCCTGATTTCTCTTACTAAAGTGGTGAGATTCCCTGGCAATCACTGTTGCTCAATGCAAATCTTAAAAAAGCTGCCCATTCTTTCAATCAAAAATACAGTTGAGAGAGAGAGAGAGAGTAAAATTTACAGAACTACTTGATTTTTCCACACCCTTGTTGCATTATCTGATTTCCCCTAATTTCCATGATAATACATTGATAATCTAATGAGCCAAAGGGCTGTCAATTAATTTGGGAGCTCTAATAAATGTCCTGTCTCAAGTGAATGCCTGTCTCCAATAGACGCCCCCCTAGAGAGCAGAGCCGAGCAGAGATTGATGAAGTACAAGGGAATACACAAATTATTGAGATGCACATTGACCTTAAAGAATCTCGAGAATTGAATGAACGCCCGGAGCGTTTGTTAGATCATTTAAGGTTATATAATGCTGCCTATCAGGGCTGATTAATGCTGCCAATCAGGGCTGATTTCTAGGGGACTCAGAGGGGTGGATCCCCTCGCTGTACCAAGATAGAGGATAGGGACACATAAAGCAGTGCTCCTCAATTAGTTTTTGCGAAGCCCCCTCATGGGAAGAGAAAATGTTTAACGCCCCCCATTCACTATCAATAATATTTATACCAATAAAAATTGTGTTAATATACCTGTTCCTCGGAGTCCTACGTGGGCCCTAAGCATCCCTTGGGGGCGCGCCCCACTATTTGAGAAGCGCTGATATAGAGTAATGCATAGCATTATTTAGTTGCTTGCACTTTCAAAATAATTCCCAGTGGAGATTCGTGTGAGCACTCATTTTTTTAGTTGTCTCGTATTTAAGTACAACGCGTGAAAGTGCGCTGTGAAACTTTTGCATGCAAGACATGAAAGTGAACTCACTTCAATCATCTTAAAAGGTATGGGATCTTCGCAAGAACGATGTGCTTTACAAGATGCGAGGCCATACAGACACAGTAACCGGCTTTAGGCTGAGTCCGGACGGATCTTTTCTTTTGTCGAACGCCATGGATAACACAGGTATGTGGTAATTTTGGTTCGTGTATTTTTGACGGATTTTTAAGTCTGTTGTATTTTTAAAGCTCAGTATTAGGCCATTTGTAAATAAACACAGGTGGAAGCAAGGTAAATAAAATTGATTTTTTAGAAAATTCTGAGGCTTTAAAGCAATTCTATTTGTGTCTGCATTAATCCTTTTTAAAAACAAAACTTTTTCGATGCTGTGTGTTCTATTTCCAGTAGCTATTTCCTAAACACGAAACAGCTTTAACGCTGATTTATGAAATAGGAATTTAATATTTAATATAGAAAATGTTAACAACAACTTATGTGTAGTATTGTCCCGCTACGCATGTTTTTGTGGACAACAACTGTAGTTTTCTCCAAGCATTAGCATGGACTTTTCAACTAGCTTGAAAAAGGGACACATTATTTTGAGATAAATACCGATATTAGCCATAAAAATTGTGTGATTTTGTATGTTAACTTGGAGTTAACACTTATTTTTAGTGCGAATCTGGGACATTCGTCCATATGCACCTACGGAAAGATGTGTAAAAGTTTTTACTGGTGTTCAACATAATTTTGAAAAGGTGAGTGAACGCATGGTAGATTCCATGGTTTTCACGACCGGTTAGAACGTGGCTGTCCAGCCCTTGTTAATGGGGGGCCACTTTCAGATTTAGTTCATAGATGGAGGACCAATTCTACATAGCAAAATACAGGCATCAATATAGTTCTTTGTCAGCTTTCACCTCAGTTCGGGCTACACTGGATAGTATGGTGGACCAGATTGTGGCCCGTGGGCCATGCATTCAACAACACGGGTTAGAGGATTTATGCTGATGGAATAAGTCAATAGGTCTTGCGTAGACGCCTCATATGAATTCCAAATTGACTTCTCATGGCAAATGAATTTGATTGAGGAATGTATTGCGTCACTGTACTAGTAGTTTTAATTTAGCCGTATGGAATACGACTCATTTCACCACCTTGGACAAAAAACAGTTCTACAGACAGCACAGAATGCACATTCACAACAGCGGCCCTCTAGCGGCGTATTCCGTTACTTCGCCAGTACTCTGGTGCTGTTTTGAAAGACATAACTGATGTTTCGGCCGCTTTTGCTGGGCGTGTTATACCTCGTTCTATGAACCAAGTGTAAGCATAGTAGAATCTGTTTCAGAATTTGTTAGCACCGCGCCATCCAACAGATCACAAGCTCTGCAGCTTAAACTGTTTTGTAAGAAGCGAGTACTAGGACGGTCAAAAAATTAAGTAAGAAACTCTAGTACTATTCTCAAGAAATATTAAGAAACTATAAGATATCAATTTGTCTAACAAATGTTTGTTGACTTGCTTCCATTCGTTGATTTGAACGATTTTTGTTTGGAAAATACTGTAGCTCGTTATTTCTGATCAGTTTGGGTATTTTTCGTGACGCTGAGCGGTTATATCCAGCCAGAAGTGTTTGACTTTCAAACAATAAGGTAAATTTCGGTCTCGAAAATAAGAAACTAATTCAAAAACTCAAAGTACTAGAAAGCCAAAATTTTGTACGTCAGGAGACTTTTAGCACTAGGTGCCGGTCCACGTTTGTTATATGGAAAAAAGTTTCTTATATCTCAACACAGAAAGCTCCAGTGAACAAACTGCTTTGTTTTCATCAAAACTTGGGGTGGAACGTTCTTGAAATGAATGGTTGTTTTTGCGTTCGAAGATATCGTAATTTTTATTACTGTTCAAAGGATCAATTTCCGTATAACAGAATATGGGAGTTTGGAACCAGAACCAGCATTTCGAAGAGTACAAAGCATCCTACTCTGGTGTCTCTAATAGAAGGGCGGAGGCAATAGAAGGGAGCGTTCATATCGGCTGATCTTTGATAGAAGAGGGTGCTAATAGAAGGGGATGTTCATGTTGACTAGTTTTCAATAAAAAGAGGGTTCTAATAGAAAGGGGGTATGTATGTCGGCAGCTTTTCAATAGAGAAAGAGTGCTGGGAGAAATTGGTTCTTGCTGGCAAATTGTTTTATAAAGAGGTAATTTAATTTTCTGCGTGTTCTGATCATGATCGATTTGTAAAATTTAATAGAAGGGGGTGTTGATAAGCAACTGGGGGAAAGGAAAATTCTCCTGAAATTAATAGACGGGAGGCCGTCTATTTGAGACACTAAGAGTAGTTGAGTTCATCATTGATGAAGTCCTGAAGAGTTTGAATTTATGTCTGATGTGTCTATCACGTGGCACCTGTGTTTTTTTACCATCAGCTATAGAGTGAATCAAAGTAGTGAATTGGGGAAAATCGTATCAAGAAAACTCATTGAAGGAACAAATCTTTGGCAAAGCAAAATAGAACAATTCATTATCGAGTTGAGAATAAAATAAAAGTTCTTATCTAAAATGCTGTTAGAATTCACACAAGGATTACATGTAGGGCAATCTGTTTTCATTTGCAATTTGACTATCTGTTTGAAAAGAAAAGAGATAGCAAGTTTTTTTCGCTGGTATTTTGGTTGAAAAAGCACCATTTTATCTTATGATTATCATACGTTTTCAAAGAAAGAAATTAAATAGTAGGTTTATAGCTTGAATTGGAGCCCAACGACATTTGATTCAATACTAACAATAGTAGCATTATCTACTACTCGATGTGATGGCGAAACCTCCCTGAAAACCCGGATTTCTCGTTGCTATAAGTTCACCATAGTGAGAAGAAGACACTGTAAATGACAGCTTAAATTTTGATCGATATCTCTATGTAGTCCTTTACTATGGCTTCCTAACAAGAATTTACGCATAGTAAGAATGGAGTGGCAAAGTTAAACACGCGGAGCTACCAGTGGAACAGCCCCCCCGCTGTAGCTTTCACTGCATTCGCAGACGTGTGGCCTAGCGCTACTGGAAACGGAGATAGGCGCCGGAGGAACTTTGAATTTTTTGAATGCAACCCTGGTTAATTTTGGTTGACTGTCTGTGGATAAAGAATATTCAAACGATGGGATGGATCGCCCAAGAACATCTGACTTCTTTAAAATGACGAAATGTGTTTGAACCTAATGCCTTATGAAACAATTATCGCAGTCATTGATTAGTAAATGATAGCCATAAGATTAGGATAGGAGAAAAAGCTTGTCTACAAAGAAAAGGTAAAAATGAATACAGATAAATTTTTACATTTTGGTTGCAAAAAATTGAAAATTTCTGCTCCTAATAATCCTGCGGCTCCTGCAAATGAATTCGCTTTTGCAAGTGAATTTATATACTGTCATAAAACACAGGACGACAAAATGGTAACGACGCACAGCTTCCAAAAGTGCAAACAGCAACATCTGGAGTTGAGACTACATCCTTCCTTGGCAATAGGCTTTGGTCGACTTTACCAAATATAATCAACCAAGTACACTTCCTATTTTCAAAAGCCATATTAAATGTTGGAAGGGCGAGAGCTGCAACTATAGACTTTGCAAAATATATATACCACAGGTTGGGTACCTAAAATGATATGTATCAATTTTGATTTTATACCTGTAATATATTTAATTTTTCAAGTCAGTAGGCCTTAATTAGCAGTAATTTTGCTATCTTAATTTCTTTTGTATACTATAATTAAATTCTTGATATTGATATTGATATTGATATTGATGATACTGAACGACGTCCAGTTGAAGAGAATTGCTATTCAAGACATTCTGATTATTATAGCAAGGAGCATAGCGTTAAAGTTTGTTTTCGTTTCAGAATTTGTTGAAATGCTGCTGGTCACCAGATGGTCGATTCATCGCAGCTGGATCAGCTGATAGGTGCGTTTGTTGTGACGAATATATAACGTATTTCGTCTCAGTAACGCCGCCCCTTATGAAACGCCGCATACACGGGGCGAGTTGACGAAATAAGCAACACTGAAATATCATTATTTTTGGAATTAAGCACTCTTGCTTGCAGAGAACTAGTAGAGCATCTGGAAATTACAGCTACATAACAGATACATACGTCTTGTAGTCATATATAAACGCCGCGGCGTTTAAAATAGGAAATACGGTACCTCATGTAGGAAACTCTGTAGTAAACTGATTACATGCTAACGTAGCATTGTAGGCTCTGAGGCGAAGATGGTGCAATAAGATAAATTGAGAAAACCTTTAGAGGTATTTTTCTATAGCTGTTCACCACTCGGTACTAGTGAAATACAAACGTCGCCAATTTTTCTACGGTGGTTCAGTTGTCAGGCTGAAATATTTTCTTTGCATACGCTTATGGGAATGTTTGAATTATACTCTTGAGTACCGAATAGACGGGATAGTTGGAGGGTTGGAATAAATAGGGTGGGTGGAAAATGTCTCTAATCATCGATCAGGTACAGATTCAGGCCATGCCCCCCAAACGGCAATATTTCTTATAGCAAACAACAGTGCTAAGAAACTTCTCAAATGAAAAAAACAATAAAATGAATCAGATGCTCCCCCGAAAGTCCAGCTGTGGATTTGCCCCTGTCGTCAATAGCTATGGATGAGTTTTGAAGTTGTCGTAAAGCATGAAACTAAAATCTATACAGAAAAATGTATACATTTATTTTGCCATGAAAATTGGGCTTAAAATAGCACTAAAACAGAAAGGAAATAAAATGACAAGTTTGTAAAAAACGTCAATTTCCTTAAAATTAATAAACGGAGGGTGCTAGTTAGGTCCGGAGGTTGGAAAAAATCGAAAAATTAGTCAGCAGGGGGGGGCGTTTATTAGGCGCCTGAGAGCAAATACAAGAAGTCATCTATCTGAATAACTTTAGGGATTTTGGGACTGCACCTAAAAGTCTATGACTTCATAACTGGAAGCTTACAACAGCGGTGTGTTAAAATAGTGTCTAATGCAACTTTAATTTTCACAGGTTTGTGTATGTATGGGACACAGTGACAAGAAGAATCCTTTACAAATTGCCAGGCCACAATGGATCAGTAAATGACGTAGATTTTCATCCACTTGAGCCAATCCGTAAGTCTCCTCTGTGATTTCCATTGCCATTCGTAACCCAGTTACCAATAACTCGCTTACAAAGAATTTTTCTTTAACGAGTTGTTCTCATTTTTCCAGATTATTATAGCTTAAGATCTTGAGCTAGTTTTCTTTTGAATTTTTGGGTGGCATTCGAAATCACACAAAATCTTGTTTATAGTAACTTTATCCTGTTATGTAGATTGTGGATTTGCATCTCCGTGCAACAGAACAATGAAGAGGTCCGCTTAACTTTGTCTTATTTATACATTTAGCTTCTCAAAGAAATATCTAATCCATGTGATATTTTCTATTCAAGAAGAACATGCTGTTTGACTATTTTAATCATTAGCCAAACACTACATTCTTTTTCCAAACACCTTCAAGACTATAAACTGACTAGAACGTTTGGTTCGAGTTTCTTGGTCCATAAACATGTTAATTAGCCTGGTATAAAGTTCTTGAACTTGATTTCCGTATGAAACTACTTAGTACCTGACGGAATTATTGGGTAAATGAACCAAACAAAAATTTTACATAGTGGCCTAACTCTGTGAAACGTTTCCTTTTAATCTGCCGGATGTAGGTAAATTTGCTGGACGCAAAATGAATTTAATTCACATGTTATATCCAACCTTGATACTCTGAATTGTCTTGACTTTCTTCTATCTTTATGTTTGTATTTTCATTGTCACGAAATAGTTTTGCTTATTCTATTGAGTGAGGAATTGTTACTTTTCTTCTACATCACAATTCAGCTGTGAGTATTCGACTTAGAAATGTCGACGTGAGTGCTGTTTTCTGCCGTATTTTTGTGAATCAAAACATCGCTTTTAGCACAGCAAGGATTATAATTCAAAATTTTTAATCTGTTGATTTCAATTTTCGCAGTTCTGTCGTGCGGCAGTGATAAGAAAATTTACCTTGGAGAGCTGCAAGCTTAGAAGACAAACAGAGAACATTATCAACAAAAGTTCTGATGTAAAAGAGGGTACAGAACAATAACAAGCAATGAAGTATGTAGCACAATTTGTGGCTAGAAAAGCGATGGAAATTTTGGAATATTCTGGGGATGTTGAAGTTTACAGAAAAGTGGAAAAAAGTTTATAAGAGAACATAATATCTCCAATATTTGAAACAGATCTGTTCATTTGCTTTCTTCAACGGAGGACAAGTAACATTCACAAGCATAGTAAGGGCTTGGAATATTTTATCTGACGTATAGAATTGGAGATAAGACTGAAGCATTTGCCAAGCATCATAAGCAAAGTTAGTCTTATTAAGCATATTTGTGAGGCTTCGTAGACAATCATTTCTTACAGACATATGCTGATAGATTTGTATTATTTGAAGACAGGGCAATTGCTCATTACCGCTTTTTAATAGTAAAAGGGTTGGATTCCAATGGGATTCTTTTAAAGACCGTACTTAGTTTCCGCAATAAATGAGAACTTTAATGCTTGACGAAAGAAAGTAATTATAACTATTTTCAGATTTTAGATGCCAGATAACATTGAAACAAAAACACATAGTATTTCAAAGGCGATATCTTACATTATTAAATTTCATTTTCGCAGCCACTATTGAAATTTTCCAGACCACTATTGTAGGCGAGACGATTACTTCTCGGCCCTTATAAACAAGCTTTAATAAGCGTCTGAATTTAATTAAAAGATTTCTCTACGCACAGAGTTCTTGCTCCTCCTTGAACTCCTTTAAAACTCCTTAGATTTAACTTTCGTTTTTAAGGGCGCTTAAAACTCCTTAAATTCTTGCATTTTAGAGAAAACTTCTGAAAAACTCCTTATTTCTATTGAATTCTTGGGGAGAGAATTCTCAGACGTACATTTATTTAGGAAATGATTTGCGTTTTGTAAAGGAAACGCACAAAAACTACTACTTCAACATTATGTTGTGGTTCTATCTACTCACCAGATCACGAACCCTGACTTAGAAATGACGAAATAATAGGCTTGCCTGGAAACAGAAAACTAATTAGGCGTTTTAGAAGCAGATGTGCACCTTGATAAAATGATCGAAAAATTGACTTAGGATCATTTGCCATAAAAACGGTAAATTGAGATAGGGTGAAGAAGACGAAAAGGCAAATTATTGGTGCCAAAAAATGGCTGGGGGCGTAGATCAATGGCGCATATTTATGGACGAGGGCAATTCGCCCTCAATAATTTTAGACTTGAGGAATTGTGAGACAAAGCTAGATAGATACAGTTTTCCAGGAAGAAACAAATTGGAGACATTCGAGAAGCTTTCCCTCACACCCCCCACCCCCACCCCCAGTAAATTTGAAAGCGTCTTCTTCACTGCATAGAATCATAGATTTCATGAACTTCAAAGTTAACCTGTATGCAAGCTGTACTGTTGATTGCGGTTCAATGGAAAATATATTAGTAAAACATCTTCGTTCTTCGCTATGGTATTGAAAGTGTTTGGGAATCAAAGTTTGGGATATTTGTTTTCTTAGACGTTACATTTAGAGATGTTTCAGTTGTATCGCCGGCTCTTTTGATATATGATGAACTTTTCTAAGTAAATATATTTCCTTTTTCATAAGAAGGAAGTATCGTGCTTTAATCTTTTTCTTCCATACTTTCTATTCATGGAGTTTGTGATCAGATTAACACTTCAATATAGTTCCAGGCTGCGTTATCCGTTGTCACTAAGCGTCCGGGATAGAAGTCAGTTGGGGAGTTCCGTATGTTGCATTTTCGTTAAAATATCCGAATCCGGACTGGGCTGCATAGCAACAAATTCTTCTAAAGGAACATTGTACTCGTCAATAGTTTTATCACATGATCTCTCACATGTATAAATAAAAACAGTCCCAAAATCAATCCTTGCCTCCTCCATATAACTACTAGCACCTTGGTGTGATTTTCTTTCATCAGCTGGCGTCAGCAACGACACAACAGCGGGCATAAGCTGAATTTCAAACACTCTCCTCGACCCACAATTCAAACAAGTGGGCACATGGTCTAACGACATAATTGGTACTACTTTCTCTGAAAGCAAAAGCGGCTCACCGTTCCATTTGTAACGCAAACACTGTTCTTTGCATGTGCGTATTCGTTTTTGGAATTTATGAAACATTCTGTCTCCGTCCGCAATTGACGATTTTTCGTACTTTTCACTTGAATTAACTGCAGCGCTTCCCTCTCCAAGAGCCCCCTCACGCGCCTCGTATTCCCGCAATAAACGAAACTCATAATCAAATGAACCCGAGGCGTAGGCATCAGGTTCTTCTATAACGTGTACGTAAAAAGGACGAAAATAAGGGGGCCGGTTTCCACATAATTCCAAATACATTGCTTTTCTACCACTTTCTGATTCTCTTTTGGACATATCATCTTTTGATTCTGCCACAGCATGTCCTTCTTCAGTTGTCATTTTGCCAAATATCCTGTCTACTTCATTTACTCCGCCTTCGTCATCTCTTAAATTTAGGTAAATAATGTTATTCAGTTTAAGAAGAAATATGAATTCTCAACAGTAGCGTCATTGTCCATGTGATTACTCTAGTGTCTCTAATAGAAGGGGGGAGGTTACAGAAGGGGAGGTGTTCATGTCAGCCAATTTTCAATAGATGGGGGGAGGTAATAGAAGGGGATGTCCGTGTCGACCAATTTTCAATAGAAGAGGGCACTAATAGAAGGGGGTCCATGTTGGTTAATTGTTTTATTAAAAGGCAATGGAATTACTGGGGTGGTGACACTGGTTACTTGATAATAGATAGAGCGAAAACAAATCTGAAATTTCTTGGTATCGAGGCGGTATCAAAAGAGGATTCACTTCAATTTGGGCGTTTTGTTCTCACAGACAGGATCGTCCTGTTTTTTACAAATTGCATAGCTTTTTTATTCAATATTCTGTGTTTTTGGACATGACCGATTTGTAGAATTTAATAGAAGGGGGTGTTCATAAGCAAAGGGGGATGGCAAATTCTCCTTAGATTAATAGATGGGGGGCCCATCCATTAGAGACACTGGAGTAATGTTCCCTAATACTCTAGAGCATCAAATAATTGGGATCTGTGGTAATAATCAGAGGGGATGGAAAATATTTTTTTGAAAATTAACAATAGGGGGTTGGAATAAAAGGAGAGTGGATATGGGTGAGATTGAGAATAGAAAAGACAGATTAGTGAAGGAAATATCTCAAACAAACATCTATTCACAAGAGATTTGCTTTTTTAAAATGTTCCTTGCACTTCTGTATGCAGTTTCTAGTTGGAGTGCACTGCAGTGAACTGAGAACTGATATTAGATTCTCAAAATTAAACAGCAGGGGGTTGGAGTAACAATGGGGGGGGTGGCTGGAAAAAAAATCCAGAAAAGAAGACCCGGGAAGGGAAATTATTCAGTACTCTAGAGTACTGATAGTGTTGCTCAATCAATGATACTGTCAAAATCTCAGTAATTCTTTGAGCATATTTGGCTACCAAAATTAGTGCATGACAATCTACACAGGCAGTATTGGAACAATGCCCTTTCAAAAATCCATACCAAACACAATCTATACTGCAAATCCTCAAGCCCCCAACCTAGAGTTACAACTTGCTAATAAACCCCCTTGAATAAGCCCCTCCTAAGCATGTGACTGTTGATATTTGATACTTTATTAGTGGTTAATAGAGTTGAGAAGAAAAAGCAGCAATTAAGTAATGAAAAATCAAAAGTCCTTTAGAGAAAAACTCTATTCCTTGCATTTGTAGCATCAAAAAGTAGCTTACTAGTAGAAAATACTCAAATTGAATATGACCAGCTACCATAAAAATTTAAGCCCCCCTCCTCAAATAAGTCCTGCCCTCAAATAAACCTCCATGCAAAAATGCAAGAAACAACTAAGCCCCCAGGGGGGCTTATTCAAGGATTTACAATAAATGAAAGACAAAATATTTACATTCCCCAGTCATCAGAGTCAGCACACCAAGCATCTTCTGATATGCTTTCAGCCTAACATTTAACATAAATGAAAATAAATTTATCAATGAAAGACAGGCCATGGATAGAAAGTAAAAACTTGAGTTTGTGTCTAGGGATCTGAGAACTTTGAAATGTGCCCTAAACAAAAAAGTTGTTAATAATGGTCCTGCATTACAGTTTGAAACTTTGAAGGTATGTTTTACAGGTGAAGGGGGGTTGAGAAAATATGAATTGATTATGTTTCTAACAAATGAAACAAATAGAGCGTAATCCTTTGGGCTCAAATCAAATATAAAATATTTTTGATTAAAATTACATGTTAACAAGATTCCATGACAAGCATCCATCAAACAAGAGGAATACTTTCATATTTCAACAATGCCTCGAATCACTTTTTTCTTTTGATACCTTACTTTTGAATGAGGTAGCAACTAATTATAATTTTGTGTCTCATTTCATCAGACAAAGTACAATTGGATGTCTACAACGAATTACATACACCAGCAGAATTATGCAATGACAAATTCCAAACCAAATAAAAGCTCAAAAAATCAAAAGAAAAAGCACGCTTTTAAGCAAAGGAATTTTGGATCATTCCATCAGTAATATAAAAAAATTACTTAAACTAGTCCAACATATGACATCTATACACAAAATATTACCATAATCTCTATTTTGAAAATGCTCACCATTTTCACCTCAACTGATCTCTTTTCCTCTACAAATTGGCAACGCAAAGCAGCCCAGCTAATAAAGAGAAGTAATGAGCTTGTTTATATTAATAATGGCTATGCTACATCATACTTGTCAACACATTTGCATTGTTGCAGGATTAAAAAACCTTGTCACATCTAAAGTAGCTCAGAATTGTTTAAATTAATGCTTATTAGACATTTGTCAAAACTTCAAAACCAAAAAGGATAATCTGATCATTTTCTTTTGTAAAATGAAAATGCTCAGACAGGTAATATGTGCATACATTGCAAAGTTTACAGTATCCAACATGCATTTGCCAACCTTGCTTGTGAGCTCCCACAATCCTTACTGATGCATCCAAAAATATACAAAGTTCTATGATGTTCAGCATCCTTTAAGGGGCAATAGATTTGAGCAACAAGGTAAAGAAAGTTGCTACAGCTTCCACATTTTGGATGGGAACTTGGCAAGCATTCTGGCATCCAGTTCTAGTAGAGGAATGCAGAATCAGTGTTAGCAGATAATTTGAAAGATTAACATCAAGCTGTTTACTGTAAGCTACTGCAAAAGCCCATACAGGATTTGTGCTGTGGTGAGTAGATAAAATATAAGGATTTTGTAAGGAGTTTGAAAGACCAAAAACTAATTTTAAGGAGTATTTTCTGTGTTTCCATAACAAAAAGTAAACAATTTCCTAAATAAATCTGCCACTGAAAATCCTCACCCCCCCCCAAAGAATTGATTACAAATAAGAAGTTTTTTTCTAAAATGCACAAATTGAAGAAGTTTTTAAGTGTCCTTGAAAACATTAATTAAATCTAAGGACTTTTTAAGGAGTAGTACAAACCCTGCTATATTGACTTGATATGTGGTGCCTGAGAATAAATGCTGGGGGGGGGCTACTGCTGCTAAAGTGCCAACAGTGAACAAAGCCAAAGTATGTTAACAGATAGTACCTACTGTATTGGCTAAAAAATAAAAGTCATGGTGGTTGTGAAAGTGCTGACACTAAATAGAAACTTAAGTGCAGACAGGGGCTCAGTAAAATCATGGGGGGCTAAATACTCCCAAGCCCCTAGTAGCGCTATCCTTTATGGTAGGGGGAATGATCAGAAATTTTTCACTAAACCTTAGTGCTGGTGATTGGTCTTCTAGGGGGCACATGTACAAATTGAGTTAGTTTAAATGTGCTGTTATTCATTGTGCTTTTAGAATGAAAAGTAATACATGGAATTTTAATTATTATAATACAACTGACTCACCTTGGTGAGTGTGGCGATTCATACATTGGATCATTGACAAAGAAAAGTTGCAGCATTGACATTTTTCTATGTCAGTGACCCACAATATGAAGTCCAAGAAAATACTCCACATTTACGCCTACCACAACCATTGCACCCTCGACCATGCCTATTTTCAAATGTGCATGTGATTTTAACAAAAATATATTGAATGTATAGATACCATGCCGAGACCGCCAGCAGAATATAATGTAACTTGAATTCCAAGTTGCATGTATGGAGAATCTAGCGTAGTCTAAGAGTCTATTGTCTCTTTAGGCCATACTGAAAATGATGTACGGTACGCTATATTTCTGAGCGGGAAAGCTTAGAAGATTTATCTTTTTTATGCACGGTACGCCAAATTTATGTGGCGGACGACCTGGACCAAGTCCAGTATGGTATCAGAAATTAAGATTATGTATTGTAGATTTTATGCTTACGGGAACGCCTCCAAACTTGTTTGTCGACCAGCTTGCATTCATATCCTCTTTGGGTTCCAAAAAACAATCTGCAACTCCTAGTAGAAATTTATTTTCATCCGCCATCTTGAGCCTGGTCTCATGGTACTTTTTGCAACAACAACAACAATAACAATGGCTGATCTTTTCTACTAGCTGAACTCAGTGCTATGACTATTCACTGATTATGACACCTAGTAGATGAAATCAAATCTATTTCATTTTGCTCTAAATGCTACAAGATTACATGTTCCATTAGACAACGCAGAAATGAATATCTATCCGTATATTTAATCGTTTATCTAGGCCCAAACACATATGTGAAATAGGGTGGCTGAAGTTGCACACCGGCTGATTTTTGTTGATGTGGAGAGTTCAATGATGTGGACTCATTGAGGTATGATTTTAGATGTAACACAACGAAGACCAGTCCCCTTCTTCCACATCTACACAAACACCAGACTGGAAACTTTGATGCACGCCTGCAATATCTTGCCCGCGCACTGGCTTTCGCGCATTTTTAATATTGGACGCGCACAATCAGTTTAGTGGTTTTCTGGCCGGCGCATTTGAAGAGGCAAAAAGTCAAACACTTCAAATTATGCACAAGATTTCAAAATCTGATCCGCACTAAAAATTCTGGGAATTTGCTTTGGACGTGCACCATGAATTCTTAAACAGTGATATTGTCGTCGCAGTAAGCAAACTTTCCAGTCTGGCAAACACTACCCACCAGAAACAGCTCCATCTCCTTGCTTTCCTCTTTACCGAATGTAAAGGCGAATTTAAAAGCATTTTAAAACCCAAGTCAAAGCTCACGTAGATGACTCAAAAATAGCAATCCGTTGGCCATGTTGAAATTCAGCAGCCTTTTTCTAAACAAGGAATCTGAAACTTAAGACAAGCAGGAGAATATTTTGTGGCACCACTTTGATAGAAGGACAATCTAATGTAACCCAAGGGGGAGTGGGCCTCCAAAAGGTCAATCACTGATTGACTGAGTCAGTCAGCTGTTTTGCAGCCCAGTCTCATCCAGGTTCTACCTCCGTCGGTCTACAGTCAAATTCAGCTCGAAGTCCCTCCTATACGGCTTCAAATGTTCACCAACATCACACCAGACAGGCCTCTAAAAGTGATACCTTTTTAAAGCATAAATTCACGCTACAATGTGACTTGGAATCTGTCAGATGTACAGATGCAAAATCTTGGAACAGCATTCCCATCTATTTTATTTATTTTCCATCAACTATCAGTCACAAAACCTGAATAATATCTATCTTAAGACCTAAAATACTTGCCAAAAGTCCCTGCGACACTTTCAAAAAATTATGAAAAACTATAGCTTTCTCAGCATTTCAATCACTACGCCTTCTACGCACCCCCCCCTTCCCCCTAATACAATGTTGGTCTGTTCCTGAGACACTTGGCGTTATTGTGCACGAAAAATTTTTCCGTTACCGCATGCATTTCTCCCAGTAACCAATATTGTTTAGGGGGAGGATGGGGGTGAATGCTCCGTCCAGATTAAAAATATACAAAGTGTCCCAAGATTTTTAGCGAGTATTGTAAGTTTTTAACTAAGGGGGTGTCGTGGGTTCGAGCCCCGGCCGAGTCATACCAAAGACTTTAAAAATGGTACTCACTGCATTCTCGTCTGGCGCTCGACATATGAGAATGGAGTGGGAAAGTTAAACACGCAGAGCTACCAGTGGACCAGCACCCCACTGTAGCCCTCACTGCATTTGCAGACGCGTGGCCTAGGGCTACAGAAACGGAGATAGGCACCGCCCTATGCCCCATTGACGCAGGAAAGGACTTTGAATTTTGATCTCCCCGATTCGTCTATTCGGAGGAGAGGACCTCCTATAAAGTATTACTTACGTACAAGTCTCTACTTCTTTGTGTTGTTTTTAGTAAAGTTGTAGTTTAACCTAGTTATCATTATTTAATTAATTTATATTTTTAGTTTCTTTGCAAACTTGCATGTAGTGGAATTTTAAAATTAAGTAACTGAATTATGAGTTGCTTACGACCTTTTAGAGCAGGGGTCTGGAACCTATGGCTCGCGAGCCAAATATGGCTCTTTCGATTACTGCATCTGGCTCGTACAAAATCTTAGCTGAAAATTCTTGCTGAAAACGGGCGATGCCTTCGACATTCACTACAATACTCGATTTGTTAAAAATAATACATGCATCTAGTCACATTTGCTGTTAAAAAATATTGTATGGCTCTCATGGTGATCAATTTTATAATATGAGCCTTCAATGGCTCTCTCAGCCAAGAAGGTTCCCAACTCTTGTTTTAGACTAACAATAGAGTCAAGAAATTCCAATGCTTTAAAGCCTTATGCAGCATGTATGCCTACATTTAGTCCTTGCATGCAATCAAGAAGGTGGCGGCAATAGCTATCCAGGGGGTTCCCACGCCTTTTTACTTCAAAACGTGAGGACTTTCAAGGAGATTTTCTAACAATTGTTTTAGAGAGATTTTGGCTCGACTACGACAAAAATGTATAGCACTTAATTCGATTGAAGGCGGTTTTCGTGTTATGAACCCCTTCCATACCAACTAGACACACAAGATGGACCATATCAATCTATTTCTTGAAGTGAAAACAAAAAAAATCGAATTTTTATTGTAAGAACTTTTTGCGATACACTGTTATATAACTCTGCAAATCTCATTTGCAAAAATACCACAATTGCAATTAGAAATATTTCTTAAGTATATTTTGATAAATGTGGTATTTTAAAAGACTTCTAAGGACATTGTCTTTCCTTAAGGATATCTAAAGATTTTAAGGAGGCGTGGGAGCCTTGCTATTATACAATACGTGCTTTACCATGTGGAATTAGAAGATAACAGAGCAGAAAATAGTCCATTTGCAGAAAATATTTACTTGTCAACAATAAAATGCATCTAGAGGAATTTAAGAGTATTTATAGGGCCGTATGTACACTATAAAACTTAAGTTATGGGTTTGCTTTGAAGCTACATAAATGACAAATAAACAACAGAAGATAACTAAAAAGCAAAGCTTTAAATAAATTAAAAACTAGAAGATAAATAAGCATAGGTAACCCCCGGTATACAGATTCTTATATTGTACTATTAGTCTTATTTAACATACCTGGGTATAGTAATGTAGAGTTTTCTTCATGTTTGTATAAACTGGGGGTCACCTACAGTGACTACTTACAAAGAAGACACTGAGGGCAATCAGGCACGTGTTAAATGTTGCACCAAAAAATAACCTCAATGTGAGGGAACTCGTTCCATAACTAAATCTGCATGTGTCTCTACGTACACTCACCATAAATCTACAATTTCTTGTTCAATTTTTACACTAACAGATCCATTACTATATTATTCTCAATCTACCTAACGAAGTAAAAATCAAGCTGCTAGCCTGTTCATTCTCAGGCACCATCCCTTACACTATTCATTCTTAACAGACTGTAAACTTCAACACATCAAACAAAATAACCTAGGGCTTGTAAACACTCTATGTAGCACCTACACTTCCTATAAATGCACAATTGTTCATGAAGGGTTGTTGAACAGGATTATGGCATAGCTGATGAATCTGATAAAAACAGAGCCTGTTTCTAACAGCAGTATCCGTGCTGTGGTGAGTAGATGAAATTTAAGGACTTTTCAAAGAGTTTGTAAAGGCCACAAACTATTTCTAAGGCCTAAATTTTTGTGTGTTTCTTTGAAATCCTTGAAAAAAAGCAAATAATTTACCAAATAGATCTGCCACTGAAAATCCTCTCTCCCAAGAATTAATTAAAAATAAGGAGCTTTTTCCTAACATTCACATATTTAAGGAGTTATCAAGCCCCCCCCCCTTAAAACGTACATCAAATCAAAGGAGTCTTCACGTAGCTTGAGGAGCAACACGAGCCCTGTAACAGCGTCATCTCAAAACAAAATTTTTCATAATAACCTATACTATCTCTCTACATTAGTGTCTAAATATGCATATCACACAGGGCTAAAACGATGCACCATGTTCCCTGTCATCATAATAATCAGGCAAAGAGCATTGTCTGCTAAAGTACCTTATATACTCTTCTTCTAATCTCTCATTTTCGGCTATGTACTCTTGCTCATCGTAATCCTCCTCATCGTATCGCGCACCATAATTTTCCTCATAATCGATTGAGCTCGGAGTCGTACCATCTGATCTATCGTAGTACTCCTCTCTATTTTCAGCTAAAATACAAGTCATGGGTCATTACCAGTAGCGGATACTAAGGGGGCAGGAAGGCAACTCCCCCCAGGTGCTATTGAGTCGACAAATTCTCGGCAAAAGTAGTGGACCAATGGCTAAGTACGCAATCTTTTAATAAGAAAATCACTTTTTGCTTGAACCTCAACTATCTTGTGCATTTTTTCTTATGAAAAACACATGTAAGCGACAAATATTCCCAAGTATTTGTCGATTACATGTGTTTCTTCTAAAGTACTCGGCAAATTCAGTCCCTTTGCCTCCCTAAACATTTTTGAAAAACTTCCACTGCTCATTACGATAGCTGATCAGGAGGATTCATAGATTTTGTGCACGCCTGGAAGGCTTGCGATATTTTTACAATTCACATCCTTCATTTACTTCCAAGTTTCTCAGGGTAGCCTGCTGCTGCTGATCAGGGACGGATAAAGTCTCTGGAAGATTCTATTTGGCGCTCGAGCATTCTGGGACCGGATGGTTTTCAAGCCAACTAGTTTCAAGACCACACTAGACCATGGCCTAATGGTAATGTTGAGATATGGCCTACAATGTCACCAACAACATTCACAACTGTTGAATAAATTATGTCTGTGGGTTGTTATTGAAGAAAAAGAAAGACAATGGCACGGGAATAAATTGATGAGTTAATGGAAGGATAAATCAATGAATGGATGAATCTATGAATGGATGAATTAATGGATGAATCAATGAATGGAAAATGAAACAATAATGCATTCCATGCCAGGAAAAAATTGGTGCAAGAGCAGCAATTCACGCGTGTGCCCTTGTCTGCAAGAGCGATTGCTTTTAATTGTTTGGAATTGCACGTGCGATCCAAGATTTGGGTATCTCAAATAGAGAGCAGAGTTATGAATGCAAAAGGTGACAGTCACTAGTGTCGCATTTGCGACGAAGTTCTTATTTGGCATGTGTGATTGCACAGTTCATAGTGATGTTGGCACGGGCAATGTTTCGCTCGTGTTGTGGATTTTGCACGTGTGGACACGCGCACGTGCGATCGCACATGTCTCCTGACATGGACTGTTGATGCAAAATAAATCAACCAAATTTAGAAGCACATGCTCGTACTCCAGTTTTACTCACCGAAAATGCTGTCGTAGTCATAGGCGTCAATGTCAACATATTGGTTTAACCATTTACAGTTCGTGATATCGTTGACAGTCGCCCTAAGACGCGGTTCAGGATGCAGCATCCAACAAATTAAAAACATCAGCTCTGTGAAGGATAAAAAAAAGAGCGCTTTTAAAACAATCCACAGTCTTCTGAAACATAACAATTAGGGGGCTTGGAACGAACGGGGCTGAGCAACTTTCAAACCTGCTTTCACACACACGAAGTTTGAAGAAGATATTCAAGAACGACATTGCAAAATGTCGATTTAATTGAAACAGTTGATGATAATAAAAGCCAACTTGTTTTCCTTTCATGTCAGTTTTCATTTATAAAGGTTGCCTGCCAGCATTGCTGGTTTTCAAGGGGACTCATTGATGCCCTATACACCAGTGGTTCGATCGAGCTCCTGGGGTCTGGTGAGCCAGTTTCAGGGATTCGGTGGTTTGTCTCTGGGAGGCAACAGCAAAAATCACTGGAACATAACATAATGAATGTTTACCGCATTTATCTGCAGTAAACATTCATTATGCTTTTGTTTTTAAGTGACATACATGTATTGCTAGTTTTGTTCTTTGAATACAGTGATTTTGTGTGCAAATGATACAGTATATAGTTATATACATATGTTTTGAACTTGAAGAAAAAAAGCACCTTTTATTTTTCCAACTGTCAAAGGTTCGATGAATGCATATATGGAACTTGTGGGGCTCATTACCTCCAAGATTAAGAACCACTGTTTAAGAGAGTTCTCAAATCTCCATTCTTGGTTGCTAACAGGCACAGAAAAGTGCACAGAGTACCAAAATTGTCAACCTAATTGTCACCTTCTATATTTTCAACTCGATGAATGTGTGTGTGGATTTTGTGGGGCTCAGTATCTCCAACAACGTTAAGAACCATTGTTATATACATAATATATAAAAACTACAAGAGACTTTTAAAACATTCCCCGTTGCTGTGATACATCTTTACATTCAGTTGAGAGATTTTGCCTGCGAAATTATCGCTATGATTTTTACTCACTGTAGATCATTAAGTCTTCCATAAAAAGAAACAATGATAGAAATAAATGGGAGTCAATGAATAATTAAGGGAAGAACCTGCAGATACTCTAAACGGTGGACGTAGTTCGGCTTTGATCGTTTCCTCCACATCGAAAAATGGATTTTCACCGAACACTAGCGTATACAAGGTGATTCCCATAGACCATACTTCGAGCTCCGGTCCACGGTATCTAAAAAATTCGAAATTGATAGAATTAGTCAATCCATATCAGGAAGCATCAGCTCCCTTTCTGTACGTATAAATGCAAGTAAACACAAATTTATTTCGACTTGAAATTGACTTTTGATTCAACAGTACTAGAGTTTTAAACCCTTTCTCAAGCCGCAAGCGATCACAAATAACTTTCTTTCGTGTACTACTACTTCTACTACTGAGGCCACACAATATTGGAAACGACACTCAGTACATTACATTATGTAAACGTAAATGTAGGATCCAGTATACCATAAATGCTCCTTTTAGTCCCCATTGTCCAATTAGCCCCCCTCGAATATTTTTCTTATTTTCCAACAGCACATATTTAGCTCACTTTTGAAAATTCTTAAGAAACTTATTTAGCTCTCCTTCTCTTTTAAGCCGGCCTCTAGAGTGCTTGAAATCAATAAGCCCCCCCCCCCCCACGGGGCTAAATAGACAATTTACGGTACCTTCATACATAAGGGAAAGCTCCAGATAGAAAGGACAGTTATATTTAGTCATCAGCATACAAGATAGGGTGGTCATGTCCTTTTCTTGCCACCTATTGTTCCTCACTGTTTCCATTAGTTTCCCGCTTGCTGCTCGTTAGACAGAGAAAGAGGAAAAAACCAAGGCTCCAATGGGCCTCGAACTAACGACCACAGTAGATGGCCGCTCTAACCACTACGCTACCCAGCTCATACACTAGACTACTAACTACGAAAAACAGTATACTAATCTGAAACAGCAATATGTCCGAAATAGTAATGCGTATCTTTGACGTCATGTTGCGCATACACCTCACCTAGATGACTGTCTACGTCCCTGCTTTCGAAATTTCAAAACCTTCTGTCTAAATCTCCTTCAAAGTAATAAAATAATTAGCCCTGGCGTCATATTCAAGCTACACAGGACCTACAAATGCTCGGAAGAATCCTCAATGAGAGTGAGAGAGAGAGGTAAAAATGAACCAGACTAAAAAGCAAGCCATACTGCAGTAACTATGCTACAATGTAGGTCAAAGGTCATTAACCTTTATGGGCTATGGGACCAAAATCACTATAGACTACCGATGCTGTGGCCAGGTGCTTGAAATATAGCCCCCAATTTTCGGTAGCGTTAGCAGGGTGGCCAACAGTGAAATTCTTTTACAGGGTTTTCCAGGGGATTTTCTGCCAAATTATAGGAGTTTTCCAGGGTACTTTAACTGTTTTCGAAAAATATAAGTATCACATATAGATCTTCTGCCTGTACCCATCCACCTTTCATTCTGCGTTTTACTTGAAATTTTGTGTCCGTTGTTGGGAAAAGAGGCTGCTTGCCACAGGACAAATGATACGCTGTTTTTACCCCCCCCCCCCAATAACCTCATAGATTCTCCTCCCCTGCGTTACAGGAATAAAAAATAGTTGTAATTTCAGGGTTTTCCAGGGCACTTTTCCAGGGGCAAACAAAATCCAGGGTTTTTCAGGGTCTTCCAGGGTTTGTTGGCCACCCTGGTTAGCCAACTTGGGGGGGGGGCTGATGTGGGAAATGAGGAATTGGCAGACTAAAAAACCTGCAACAAATATTAGCACTTGTTAACAACAGCATATTACTTTTCAAATATATGCACCCTTTTCGCAAGCAGTGGGGCTGGATTGGGCGGTAGCTGGGGGCGGAGGTTGGTGACCTTTGGTGCAGACTATACTTCAAGTTATAGCAAATATAAATACACACTTTTTTATAAAAACAAACTTTATAAGAATATTAAGGTTCAAATTCGGTGAGATTTAAGAGCAATTTAATAATAATGCAAGGCTTAAGCTTCATCAATACTAAGATATTTTGCTTGTCTGAGCTCTTTCTAGATTGAATTTCGTAATGTAAATATAAATTAATAAAGCTCTGTTCTAATCCTGCTTTGATTTTATGCTAAACTAGCATACTAAAAAAGATTTGATTTTTTTCCCTTAATCTCAGACGAATCTACACCTTTTTTCGCCCAAGAACCCAAGAAAAACTCTGAATCAAGATAACGAAATTCTAAACATATTTGGTTTACAGATAATTTAGCATTCTTACAAAAGTATGTACTGGACAGTGCCTTACTTCCAAAGGAACTGTGTACAAAAACAGTTGCCTCTTCCCATATCAACTCTGACTAAAGTCCTCCAATATGAAGTGAATGTGACACAAAAGAATTATCGTGAATACTCACCTATTACCAAGAAGGACCTCCGGCGAGCAGTACTCCACGGTGCCACAAAATGTGCTAAATAGTTTCCCTTCTTCCATGAGAACAGCCGAGCCAAAATCAATGAGCTTCAAAGTGAATTTCCGATCAACAATTATGTTCTCGTCCTGTGAAAAAGGAACAGTTATACAACTCCAGTAAACCCCATAACAAGCAAGCCCCCCTCTTTAAGAACAGTCTCCTCCACTCTACAAACAATCCCAATTTAAAAAAGAATCCATATCAAGTTCCAATAAATATATTAGCTAAGAACAAAAAACCAAAAGCAACAGTTTGCAGCCCTAAATTAAAATTGATATTGTTAATAAAATTTACGCAAGTGGCTATCATCACGGCAGTATAGCTTAAGAAACTGTCTAGAGAAAGATGGCATACAATGCCATCAAATAATTCATCTTTTCATATAGATAGGAGCAAGCGTGACTTAACAAGGCACAGAAAGGAGAGGTACCGAATAAGTGAGTGAGTGAGTGAGTTAGTGAGTGACCTAGTAAGTAAGAGTAGAGAGAGTGTGTGGGCAGTGGTGCATTTACCATTGGGCACACAGGGCACGTACGGGGGGCCCCCAAGCAAACTATGAAAAACCTAGAAAGTAACACAGAATTTTCTGATCTATTTCAGGAAACCCCCCGTCCCCTGAGTGCCCAGGGCCCCAGCAACATAATGGCGGCCCTGTGTGTGGAAGGTTAGGAAGGTAGGTAGTTAGGTAAGTAGGTAAGTAGGTAGTTAGGTAGGTATGCAGGCAGGTGGGCATAAGATATAGAAGGAGAGCATAAGAAACTCTAAGATAGAATAGATTACTTTAACATCTCTGTGGAGGATATTTTGACTGTGCAAATAGGCAACGGCTGAGACCACTTGCTTGAACATGTATGCACATAACGGCTCATCTAAAGCTGGTTGGCGATCAATGAACTCAAACAGGTCAATACCATCACCATGCTTTTCCATAACAAGTTGAAAGAAATCGTCATTCTCAAATATGTCACACATCTAAAAACAAGGGTGCATAGCATGAATGATAACACATTTAATCAACTATGAGGAGAGTAGTGTAGTGGGAAGAACAGTCATCTACTGTGTGAAATGCCAATTGTTCCAGGCACGGTTGCAATCTCGGCTCAATACACTCCAATTGGGTACTTGGTGGGAGCACTGGGTAGAGCAAGAGGGAGAGGAAAGGAGCTGGCCACCCTAACTCAGATATTGATGGTTCATGATACGTTTACTAAATTCACACTCTAATAATCACTCTTATACGTGCAAAAGTACTCAAGGACCTAGGTCTTCGTGAATAAGTAGTACTATAGCATTAAGAATAGGGTAGTAAAACCTGACAAAAAACCTATCTCATCTAAAAGCTATTAAAGCATGTGCATGTATGCAAAACGTTAAAGGTTAAAGCTCGAATAGAAATGTCTCGTTTCAAATTCTAAAAAGCCTGGACGTCTGGACTACGTAAACACCCCATCTCCCTATCTCTGAAGTTGTCATTATTCACCAAAGCCCCGTCCCGACGGTGGGCGTTCTTTTTAAATGGCGGCTAACAGGTCCCCTCAAGGGATTACACTGACGTGATGCCTCATCGTGATCTTACAATTACTCTCAGGTGTGTTTGTTTTCACCCCCCCTGAGTATTACAATTTCGGAATTTTTTCTGAGCCCCGTTTTATTTGGCACTCGAGAGTACAATGATGGAACGCCAACAACAAGTTAGTGCATCACCAAAAAGTAATTGAATGCTAACCAATAAACTAATAATATTCTGCACGACCCCCTAAGCGTAGAATTATAAGATTGACGAAGCAACTGTGGGTGAAGAGTTGAAGCTGAAATCAAACAAACCTTTACAACATTTGGATGATCAATCTTCGCTAAGTAAAACACCTCTAGAGGCACCATCCCCAGATTCTTATCCTCAATCCAGCTACTGGGTACAATCTTACTCTTTTGGATGAACTTTACTACTACCTGTCAGAATAAACACAATAGTGCTTAGTTTCAGGGTCTCTACTTCATGATTCGCTCCAAAAAGCGCATACCGTAAGTCCTCGAATACTCAATTCGAGGAGGAACTTTAAAGATTGTATGGCATTTGGTAATATTTCATTTCAAATATTCATGCCAATAAAACTACTTTTTAACCCTAACAAAATATGTAAGTAATAGGGTGTTTGCCAAAGGGAATACAATTTTTCGTTAAATTAATCTTATCTTTCTTATTCATCTTTCCTTTCGTAACTCTATAGAGCACCGATAGAGTCCCGAATAGCTACAGTCACATGCATGAGTGGGGGTGTATTCGAGGGGGGCTTATTACAAATCTGTAGCTCTAGGGTGGCGGTTATTCGAAGGGAATGCTTTCTCGAGGATTTACAGTACGCGGGACTCGCGGTCCTGCTTCGCTTTATTGCAAATCCAAACTAATCCAGTCATGGCATTCAAAAATACCTGAACAAGCTCAGTGTCTTTAAAATACTCTTAATAAATGGAAGCTATAAGCAAGACTATGATACACAGTCCATGCCCGGAGACACACGCAAAAATCTCCAGCACGAGCGAAAAATCGCCCTTGCCAAAACATCCACAGTGGAATCGCACGTACAACATAGGAACTTTGTTGTTACAACTGCAACACTAGTGACTGTCACCTTTTACTTTCATAACTGCGCTTTGTACTGTTCTATTCTAAATGAGACATTTTACATGCTGCAGCAACAAGAAACTCTGTATATTGGATACACAAACCTTGGATCGCACGTGCAATTCCAAATAAACAACACCAATTCAGTCGTTCAAACGAGGGTTCACGTGAGAATTCACGCTCGTGCACCAATTCCTTCCGGGCATAGACTGGATACATTAATTTTATCCTTTTTTCTATGCACTTTTGTTGATACAACGTAAATAGCTAAATACTACGACACAACAAAAACGAAACCACTGGAAGCATTTTCTATGTCATATGTCATACCCTTTGCTTTGATACCCTTGTAGTATATTCATATTCATGTTCATATAATGCATGATACTCCTTCAGATATATATTTAATAACTTAAATAGTGGTACTTACATACAACACAAAAACTAAAAACTAAACAAGCTTTAAACTGTTCTACCAGTACCAGGACATCATGCTAGGGATTTCATAGTTCTGTATTGATATTAGTTTATTGGCCCAAGAGGTAGGTTTTTACTTTGTGCTTAGAAAGGTGAGTAGATTCTACATTTCTTATGCCGTTCGGAATATCATTCCAGATCTTTGCACCGACGTAAAAACACTTCTTTTTGAGAGTTCCAGCCGTATTCGAAAGTCATGTAGGCAACATAGGCAACAGTAAAGGATGCGACTGCAATTTGTCAGATAAGTAATTCTACTCTTACCTCTTGATTATCTGTTCTTCTTTGCGCCAGTTTAACGAACCCAAAAGCTCCCTTTCCGATCGATTTGAGGGTTAAGTATTTCTCATCATAACGTCCTTTAAAGTTTTCTTCCGTCAAAGATCTGCTAAGATCTGCAGCATTCTTCATGATCTAAAGAGCGTTAAAAATACAATGCTAAATGATGACGTAAAAATATTTATCTAATAGAATATAAATACTACATACACTTAAAATTATAATGCAGATTATTCTCTTCACTTAAAACTCAAACAGCTCTTCGTATGTCCTGTGCAGCACTGCGACTGATTTGAAATTTCCCAAGAAAAAATCTTGCAATGGTCAAATATGTTTCTCTCATTGTGGGCCAATAATGTGGAGTGGCCTTCCTGACAGAGTCCAGAATAAAGTCAAACCTTCCTCCGGTAGCCAATTTTTTACGCTTAACCTCCCTCATTATACAGCATAGATATGAGGTTTCTTATGTTGTCCCTTCATTTTCCTCATGCCAAATTCCTGATTCATCACTTCATCTGCGTGAATCAGAATTATTCTCCAGCCATATTTTTTATAAAATTAATGGGCTTCCTTCATAACTGGAACAAATTTCCTCCGGTTCACAGCCGTGGAGTCGTGACTTTTTCTGGACTTCCTGATAAAACTAAGCAGGCATCTTCTTTGCATAGATTCAAAAGATATTCAGTTAAAGCTCCGTTTGCATTTATGTTTTATCTGCAATTATTTTATAGTTACACTTCTGTACTAGGTTCTTAAAATGAATGATTTTCTACTTTTAAAATAGGTTTATGTAGCTATTAGCTTTTTGTAATGGAGGGTCCCTTGTAGATCAGCTCCGGTTGAAGGGTCACTCTCCGTAATTGAATGAAAAGAAAATGAAATCAGACAGAGGACCCTTTTCTCATTTCATTTTCTCACACATAAATAAGTACACAATCTACCATACATCCAGACATACACAAGATATTTACGCAATTTCGCATTCATTGCATTACAAATGTCTTCTCTTAACTTACGTCAGATAGATACCCTTGGGATGCATTAAATGTGCTATTTAGGCTGCCATTTAGAAGAGCTTGTGACGCTAACCAACTTTTTTCTCCTTGCTCTTCAATATCACGTGATACCCAGATACAGAATATGTCTTGGCCTCGATCTAATGTGATCTTCTTGATCTGCAAAGGAAGCGACCGGTAGTTTTACATGACTGGATAGTGTAAACGTGCATTGTGCATGAATACACTTATAATAGAGAGTTTACACGATGCGTCTGCTCATGACGAGCCAAAGGAGTCTAGAAACTAGCACGATATTCAGATTCGCGCCAATGCGAACAGATAGCGTGACCGCGCTCCTTTCTAGACTTCTTTGGCTCGTCGTCAGCAGGCGCGTCGTGTTGCGTAAACTCTCTAATATCCATGATATACAAAACAGTAAAAATTTTAGATCCTGATTAATTTTTCCTTCAAGCAAAGCGAAATTTTCTCCCTCGGAACTGAGAAATGAGCTGTAAGCCGGATGTACCTGGAAAAGGTGTGTGATCACAATACCCACTGAGCTTCCAGGGTGCATTCCATGTAAAACTCACGCCGGAGGTGCGCTGGTGGCTCCTCAGTTGCACACCAATATTGAAGGTTGGTGCATACCTGAGGTGTAAAGATCAAAACACCGTGCGTCGAGGTTTGCATTTTATTACGCCAGTACGCCAAAGAGTATGGTTTAGGCTATATCCACGCCGCCCCGCCGAAAGGAAAGTTAACTCCAAGCCGGAGATCTTCGAGCCTAAGTGCATGGAATGCACCTTGGCTGAGCTCCATACCTACTAGTAACTATCTACTGAGCTCCAGGCGTGCCTTTTCTCGCCTACGTGAAAATCATCTAGCTGCTTTGATGTCAAAGTTAAGGAAACAATGAGCTTTCTTTTTTCTTTCTTTCTTTCTTTCTTTCTTTCTTTCTTTCTTTCTCTCTCTCTTTCTTTCTTTCTTTCTTTCTCTCTCTCTTTCTTTCTTTCTCAGGGCCAGTCGTCAATCAGACTAACTTTCAATTGTAAACCTGCATAAATAACTTTGAAATGAAATGAAAATGAAATGAAAATGAAATGAAAACGAAAATGAAATGAAAATGAAATGAATTGAAGGATGGGTATCCTATGATCCCCAGAACTCCATTTCACTCCATCACACGCCTTCCGGTATGGGTGTGAAATGTCACACGCGTGGCTATTTCTTCCCAGAGAAGTATGTACAAGCAGTAGGCCGTTAATGAAAGAGATGAAACACCCGTACATCGTGCAACAAACAAACAAATACATAAATATGGACTAAACATTCTCTCATTTATAGGTAGTCTGCTGATATAAACAGAATTGTAACCTTGACAACATTTAAAAAAGAGATCGCAAAGTAGGATGGCAAGCCATGCAATTAATTGTTCAATTTATAAATAAGTATTTTGCTTTATAGTCTATTTTCTTTGCTTTAACAGTTGGTCTTAGCTATCCTTTTAGAAATTATCTTTGTAACCAACTGTAAATAACGTTATCATCATCATGATGTATGCTACTTTCAGCGTGTACCTGGAGTATAATAAAACGCAGAGACGTGCAGGGCAGGGCACGAAAAAACACGAAATATAGTATACAAGAGAAGCCAAAATCACGTGCTAACCTGGAATATGATAGGAAGTAACGACCCGTCTTTATGTTTCGCTTGGCCGCAATAGTTCCCTTCGTAAATTTTCTTGCAAAGGCTTTCTGATCTATCAGTCTTAGGGGTTGAGGTGAATTGGTCATTCTGCCAAGGCTTCTCTGCCTCCACAGCTTCCCTCTCCGACTCCGCATTCTTGCGCGCGCACTTTTCTGTGTCAATGCTATCATCCACAACAACAGAACCATCTTCGTCGACATACTCAGTACCACGATTGCTATGACTATCCTCGGTCAATATATCAAAGCTTGACCCGTTAGTTATCGCCTCACTCTTACACATTGATATAACTGCCAACCCCGAAGAATCCAGATCATGCTTGATCTCCTCCCCAGCATCACCATATGGGTGCTTGGAAGGCAGAATCTCATCAGCATTCACCTGAGTATATGAATCCGCAGATTCCCCCGTGTTATTGATTACATTTGATATCAGTGAGTAGTTCAAGTTTTGTATCATGACGGGAGTGTGTTCATCACTGTCATCATCTAGTGAATTTTCATCTACGCTTAGCTTAGATTTTTCGGTAGCTGATGAATTCGTAGTTTCATCTTCTTTGCTCCGTCTCTCTTCGTCACATGGAGCTTCTTTTGCTGTTTTTTCCACCTGCTTCTTCTCTGACGAACAGCAACTTTTGTCGCACGAGCCAGTGCTTGTTGTTGGCGATTCTTTGCTACTGACTACATCACTATCTTCTGTTTTTCGTCCAGCATCTTCTTTTGCATGATTCTTCACCTCTGGAACTTCATCGCTTGGATTTCCAGCTCCTAAATAGCCCCGCTTTTCCTCAGCTTTTTCACTCATGTGTCTGTTGGAGTCTTGTAGGAATTCGTTGCAGTCTTCATTGCCTCTAGGTGTTAAATAGGAATTACTCGAAGCGCTCGAGTCGCTCATGGATTTCGCACCAGATGTCTTGTCTGAAACAAAGTTTTAAAGCCTTAGAATTTCAAACAATAGTCAAGGGAAAACAGGTGTGATACCAAGCTTATCACTTAGATATTTAAAATGCTGCCTAATTATCTTTAAAGCATCGCTAATTTGAAATAAAAACATAGAATCTGACTCATCAGGACGCCTTTAAAAACAATGCAATTTATAGGTGTCCTTAACTGATATTGTACGATGTTTCAAGAACGCATTTCAAAACTAATGTCATGTAGTATTTTGGAAATTAGACTATAGAATAGAAAACTGAAAGATTAAAATAAAAGGTGAGAGGTTTATCCGCATCATGAAATTTAAGGCCTTGCACCACAGTGCACTTTCGTTTAAAAAATTCACTTACTCGAAGCGTCACTGAGAATTGTTAATGAAGAGGCTGTTGTTTGGTTGGAATGCACGGCTTCAGCTTCCTCTTTCGAATCACGCAAATAACCACAACTATCTCCAAGGCTTTCAATATCTGAAACATTCAACGACAAACAATACTCAACAACAAAGTATTTTGTTGTATTGAAAGGAATAAATTCCTAGCATCGAGAAGGTGGAAGCCAAAAGAACACGAACAGACAATAGCATTCTATTTTCGAATAAGTTGCGTTGCAATTCTTCTCTAGTAAGTTCTTCTACAACTGAAAAGCACCGCATAAGCAGGGTTTAACACTGCAAGTTCAGTAGGCGACTGGTAGCTTTTTCCTTAGAATCACTTTGTTTTAGGGGAATTTTCCCCTGGAAAACCCTGGATGACAGTGTCAGAAATGAACCAACACTTCTCGCTATCAAAAATACGATAAAATATTTGTCTGGAAATGAATGCAATTGCAGGATTTGCCGCTAAATTGTAATTTATATTGTATATTGTATACTGTAAATTGTATATGGTATACTATCAGTATTTATATATTGTATAGTTACTTGGCTCTTCTTGTAAAAGTTGGTTTGAATTAGTATCTTCTACTACTATTGAAAATAACGATGTTAAATATGGGTGACGGTGGTGAGCTACAGCAGATTGCAAACCAGACAAAGAACAGCAAAATTCATTGACTTTTCTCTGACCAAAGGGTTAGTGCCAGCCGAGAGATTTTAGTGGCTCTTAGTACTACACGTAATAAGAGCCACGCCTATAGTGGCAACACCCATTTTACTGCAAGGACGTTGACTATCTACAGTAACCAAAACATAATTCCCTTACTTTTCCTTGACTTATGTCCTTTTTTCAACATTTTCCCTACACTTTTCCAGGTTTCCATTGACTTTTTGTAAAAAAATGGACATTTTACCAGGTTTTTCAAGCTCTGTGGCAACCATGTGGCTATTGATCTGACTGCCCTAAGTTAGCCTCACGAACAAAAGGAAACAAATCTATGTTAATTACTTTTTTTATGTTTGTAGTAGCTGTATATTCAAGTGTTGTGTAGATACATGTTCTTAATGTCAATGATTGCGGAGTTGTCATATCTTGCACTCTGTGGTATCGTCCTGGCAATGTGGTAAAGTGCTATTGTGTTCGTGAAGTCCAAATGATATTGTTGCTATATCTAAACACTTGCATAAAAAAAAGAAAAATATAAGTTACCTGAACAGGAGTCGGCCTGACTTGAAATTGCAAAACCTGACATTGCTGTGTATCGTTTTGGATCCAACTGGACATCGCCATCGTCGCTGATTGATGGTATCTTTAAGCTCCTGTCTTCTGCAAGATCCACGTAATCGTAAAACAGCGGAATCAGATCTGTCAGGTCCTGAAATATGTAAATAGGACTCTTCAATGACATCGCACGAAACGTTTTGCAGGGAGGGTCTTACTTTTATAGCAGTTTTTGCTACATTTACTCCTTATTGCTTTCTGAATTTTTTATAACTTTGGCAAAAATGTGAACAGTACTTCTAGACAAAAGATCTTTCATGTCTTATCTGTGATATTACTAGACGAGTCCTGCTTGACAAATTGTTTGTTTCAAACTAAATAAGGTGCTTTTCAAAAATTAGGTAGAGCCTGAGGCGTGGGGGCATTGTCATTTTGTTGTGAATTGTTACAAACAAATATAGGGAGGCGTGGGGGTCATAACTCTTTTGCTATGTAACTGAGATCATGCAACTACATCAACGTTGAGCTTAAAATCAAACGCTATTTGTGTGTATGTATATATATATATATATATATATATATATATATATATATATATATATATATATATATATATATATATATATATATATATATATATATATATATATATATATATATATATATATATATATATATATATATATATATATATATATATATAGATTGAGTCATTATATCCTGTATGACGGTAGTATGTACTATTATGAAAAATGAGCAAATGATGAACACATTGTTATAGAGGGGTGGTATCGTCTCAAGAGCCGAAATGTTACAAAACAACGGGAGTGGGTGGTATAAGATTTGCTACGATGCGTTACAAGGGGTGGGTGGGTGGTCAAAGTGGGCGTAATTAGGATTTTACGTAATTATTGAATGTTACTTAACGTACCTGCTTTAATATCACCTGACAACAACAATAATTTCTACCTTTACGATAAAAAACCTTGGCAAAACACCGATAACTACTTCAGTGAAACTTGCTCTAGCGGCCATCTCTATAGTACGGTCGCCTGTCTTAACGATCATCGATTAAACAGGCTTTGCAATGAATTTATTTACAAGTATACCTATACAGAAAGGCTACCTTCTATAAGAGGCCACAATTGGTCAGTCCCTTGGCAGAGGTGATCAACAGCCGGAGCAGAAGTCGATGCAAGTTATGAAAAAGTAAGCAAAACTTAATTTAACGTGATATCTCTGGCTACGTAATAACATCATAATTCAATCATTGTAACAGTTCCAGTTTTGTGGCCTACGTCTGGTAGCACGAGTCGGCATCCACCAATTTGATGATTATTCAGAATTCACAAATCACAACCCCGCCTCTTTTCTTTTGCGATTGTGAACCAGTGTGATCATTCAGACTTCAGTGATGGGGAAGCCGTTGGACAAATTTTGAGAGCAGATTACTTCATATAATGTTTTAACAAATTGCTTCAGACAACTTAGACACTTTTTACTGCGTATTTTAAGCTGTCGTCGTTTATTTAGATGTTGAGCATTCAAAAATCCGAAGTACAATTAGCTGAATTTTCAATTTTGATCAAACTACATTCTGGCTTTTCTTGATCGGCTTGTACTTATAGTCAAAAAAAGATCCAATCAAACAGGAGTTAAACAGGAGTCGTAGTTTAAAATATGCAATACAACAGGAGCAGGAACAGGAGTTAAATTTTTGGAGCAGGATTGGGTTTAGAGTCAACAATTTTGGACTCCGATCACCTCTGTCCCTTGGCGGACCATTACGGGCAGGTTTCAATAGCACAATGAATGGAACAATAGAGCAATAAATAGAGCAATGGAACAATGAATAGGACAATGGAACAATGAATAGGACAATGGAACAATGAATAGGACAATGGAACAATGAATAGGACGATGGAACAATGAATAGGACAATGGAACAATGAAGAGGACGATGGAACAATGAATAGAACGATGGAGCAATGAATAGAATAATGGAACAATTAAAAAAACAATGTAACGATGACTAAAACAACTGAACGATAAATAGAAGAACAATGAATATAACAGCGGCATATTGTTAGCTGGTCCATAGAATTAAGTAATATTTAAGAAACTATACAATTAGCATCGAATCAAAAAGCAATAAACTATAACTACTACGTCCTGAGCTGAGCGTTTCAAATACATAAACTTGTATTGAGATTTTTCTTTAAACGTAGCTTATGACGTGGTAGTCTGCGACAGATAGAGTTAATAACTTTGTTGAGCGATTTTTCAGCGTCATTTTAGCACCATGAAGGAGATGAATGTGAAATGCATTGTTAATGTGTATAGATAGAGCAGCTGCTCTACATATACACATAGAGCAGCTAACAGCTAGCAGTAGAAAATACAAGAATCAGTCACTATGTGAGATCCTTCGTAGCTACAAACTAGTATAATTTATGGAAAAGATGTACTCATCTTACCTTGCCAAGAAGTTCTGAATCCGAGTACCCAAAAAACATTCTTGAAAAATTGTCATTACAGCTGTGAATCGCTCCATTCGGGAAAACACTGATCAAACCACTGATATTGGAAAAAACCCAAATTTTCCCCACGTACATGAATTTGCAGAACTGCAGCTCATCGGGATTGCCTCTGCGGAGGTACAACTCATGGAATTCTTTATCGTACTCGGAAATCTGGATGCTGACGGGAAAACGAATGTTGTCTCGCGTTTTACCAGTAGCTGTCTGCTTCTTTACTGCCTGTTAGCAAGAATAAATGCATATTTTTAACATTTTAAAAATTCTGTTTCATGAACGTACTACTAAACCTGGTCTTTTAAAACTTGGCTTATTCAATGTTCTAACAAATAAACTGTATATTAAACATGGCATTGATACATAAAAAATTAACACAAAGATACACAATGTGTAATCCGCTTTATAAGCAACCTAATACTAAAGAACCCAAAATTTATGAAACATTTCGAGCAAAAAAGAAGGAGTTAGAAACTCTAGACAAATTATACAGTGGAACTGCTACCTGGTTCAACGCAAAGTTGAACTAACATCGATGTGGGTATAACGTTGCTTTAAACTTTAACTCGCAATATCGCATTTTGTCTGTTACAATACCAATAATTTACTACATCCACTTTCTGTCTACGTTGTCACAGCAATTTTGTTCGTTAAACTAAGAAACCCCCAAGAAACTTTTGGGACTAAAATGTTGCCAAAATTATGAAACGTTACTAGTAGGCCTAGAGACAGATCTCTTATGAAAACACCGTGTATTGATAGCTTAGGAGCTCCAGGTGACCCAACGGTTTGTTACTAGTGAAACATATACAATAGGCAGCTTTATTATAGATAGCTTCAAAATATTGAGCTTGATTTATGATTTCACGATTTTCAATGCCTCTTACAAAGCATATTTGAAATATACCAAGACAGCAAATACAGTTGCAAACAAATTTTATGTTGATATATTCTTTGTTAGTAATAAAGTTTCTTTTTTACAAGAAGAAAGTTTATAAGAATATTAATAAAGTTTATATAGTACACTTTGTAGGTTAACATGTGGAATATCGATAGAATATTCATTCATTTTTATCCTATTTTGATTTCCTTTATGATTAATTAAGACATTCGCAAAGATTTGAATAAATTCCTTTCATTTCCAGACAAAGTTACACCTTTCAAACTTGAGAACAATTTAAGAATGATCTTAGGCTCAAAACCAGAAAAACTTAAGAACATTGAGGCATTCTTTAAAAAAGTATATATTATTTCCGTGATTCAGAGGGTTGAAGAAATCCTCACACACTCGGTTGTCTGTTGCCTGATGGAATAAGAAGCATACTATTTGTAAGGATTTCAATTCCTAACATTGAAATTCTTGCTAATTATAACTAGTTATCACTTACAGTCGGCCCTTTATTGAGAAAAATAAATCTATACTACAGTAGAAAGAAGTTTGAAAAAATAAAACATATTTATTTCATGTATGCGCACCATGTAATAAATTATCATATGAAGTTTGAAAACTAATGATAACGAAATAAAAACACATTCATCATTGCTATCGCTTAAATTATCATCATGAAGTTTGAAAAAATAAATGATAACAAAATGAAAACAAACTTGCTATCGCTATCACTTAAATTATTACTTTTTTCATAATACGATCCCTCATGTTTGAATAACTTTGTAATCATGCTGGCATACAAAAAACTCTGCAAGCAAGTTGATAGTTGTGAGAAAACGTAAGGAGGTGACTTGATCTTTTCTTGTCTAATAAGACTCATAGCATCCTAAACTTTTCCAAATTGTAATAAATTCTGAATGTAACGTCAGGGAAATAGCATTTGAAGGTTTGATGAATACATGTTTTTTATAGGAATCATAGTTTAAGGCCTTATTTTTAAAACCCCTTACATTCTTTTTTGTAAGAACAATTTTATAAGAACACGAGCCTGGAATTTGGTGGAAAATTAAGACCAAATTAAGAACAACGCTGAGTTTGAAGCCTTGTCGTAAAATTTATGTTTGTAAAACGATGCAGAAGTTTTCCACTAACAAACAGGCATGAAATGTCCTTTCCTTATTACCCTGAGGAAAATTAACAGCCTCGAGCCTTTTTGTCTTTCTCTTTTTCAAATTAGTTGCTCCTAGCGAAACTAGATACTGTGCTAATATTGATTATCTATTTATAATATAAGCATTTTTAACAAAAACATTAAAATGCAAGAGAGACCATCTTGATTGCAATATATCGCTCTCAATCATACGTAAAAAGAAATCATATTGATATACGAAATTAGAACATACAGTGTTACTAAAAAACTCAGAAGGCTTTGAGTTACATGATTTTTTATGTAAGTATAGTTAATAAGGACAATAAAGCTCAAGTTCGGTAAAAATTATTAATGATGTAGGATAACACGAGATCCAAACTTCAAAAAGGCTTCGATATTTTGTATATTTAAGTTCTTTTTAGATTAAGTTCTTTATTGTAAATACGAACTCTATTACTCTGTTATGTTGTTGCTTTGTTCCTATGATGAAGTGGCACATTGACAAAGAATTGAATATATTTCTGTTAATTTTCAGGCGAATTTTCACCTTTGTTGCCAAAGACCTATATATAAGATTGATCTCATGCTGAAAATCAAGAAAAATTTCACCTACCCGTCCGATATCGTGTCCGGGAATCGGCAACATAAAGGCAGGTATCAGATTGAGAATAGATGTGCCAATAATGTCCTCTGGACTGGGAAAACCATGGAGAAGAGCAAATTGTGAATCACAATCAATGATAGTACCCTGAAAACAAAATCATATCACATAATATCACTTCAAGCATCAGCTGGCAGAGTGGCCGAGTGGTCTAAGGCGCTAGATTTAGGCTCTAGTCTCTCCGGAGGCGTGGGTTCGAATCCCACCTCTGTCACTACTTTTCTTCTTGTTTATTCATACCTTTTTGACAATTTTATCTGCTTACTCCTCTACCTTTAACCTAACACTACCCACACATTATTTTTTACTTCTTCTGTTTATCCTTGAATGACTAACCTATTCCAACATACAACAATTGGCCTAAATCTGTGCTCAACAAATTTTATAGGCTACAAAAGACAAAAGCAACACCAAGTGTGGCTTTACCTCAGCATTGAACAAGAACGATCCGACAGCTCTTTGCACTGGCTCTATAACAGCTACACACCTAGGATCACCATCAGAGTGTATTCGCTTCATCCAAATTGATACTGGGAAAACGACTTTATTGCGATCAACAGCTTCAACCTAAGATGTAGAAAAGAGCAGAAAATACTGTTAAAAGACACGGCTTTTAATAAGAATAACAATTGAAGAAAGGAGTACTCGACTGCCAAACAAGTTAGGAAAATTTAGTACTGGATATTTGAGGCCTAAGCATTATCTGTGTATACGAAGTTGCGTATGTTAAGTTAGTTGCTCTCCAAAAGTGTAACTTCCATTATTTACTAAGATTTATCATTATTTTAAACGTACATAGAGCTATTTCACTTTCCATTAATGTGCATGCGGAAGACATTAGAACTCAAAGGTATTTGTTAAGATTCTTAGTTAGACAGTTGTGAAGAAAGTTTTAATGCTGGAATCGTGAACAAGTTCAGTCCCAGGGCCAAAAAGCGTACTTCAAGATACACGTTTGGTTTTTTTTTATTTTTGTAAGAAAGTGTTCATGCTTTGGTGAGCCGATACAATTTAAGGACTTTTTGAGGAGATATTACGGGCCAAAAGAAAATTTTTAAGGAGTAGTTTTTGTGCGTTTCTTCTACAAAAAGCAAACCACTTCCTAAATAAATCTGTTAGCTAAAAAACTCTCCCCCCAAGGAATTATGGGAAATAAGAAGTTTCTTCTAAAATGCGAGAATACAAGGAGTCTACCGAATTTCTATAAATCCAGTATAGAACTTTCATAGCATTTTGAGCACTACTGTTTACAAACCACTTACTTTCAAAGAAAAGACTTCATTATTGTGGGGTGCAGAACACCTTCACTTGAACCCATTTTAAGGAAGAAACCAATTTATGATGACGGCTGGAATAAAGGACTTGATGAATAACAAGTTAAGAAGGATGCTAGAACTGAAGGCTGTGCTCATCTTTACATAGACTAGAAACTCGCTTGCCACCTCCATGAACTTCAAGAATTCTTGCCCATTTTTGCTCTGTAATTGCAAATGTGTATTTCGAATGACCAACTGAGAGATGTAGCATTTGGTCTAAGATTTGATTCGGTATCATGTTAGGTGAAATGCATAGGCGTCGACTTTTGATTTTCCCAAGGGAGTGGGGGCTCAAATCAGAAAACTTGGAACATTGCCTACCATAAACACACTTTGTAATTATATATTATATAATATATTTTACAGAAGATAACAAAAGAAAAAACTATTCAAACAAGAGGAACAGATGTACATTTTCTTTCCAATATTTCAAAAGGGGGGTTCAGCCCTTCTACAGCATTGCCCATGGGTGGATCGAGCCCCCAAGACCCTACGTAGTCGGCGCCTATGGTGAAAGGTCAGATTCGTTTGCACACTTCGCAAGCATCAGCATCAAGCATCAAATGTTTGGCCAAATACCTTATCGCTTGCAGAGGCCTCTACGCTTAGTAGATTCAACCGTAAAAGAGTGTTTATGCTTCCTCCTGGAACTGCTATGCATTTCTGCACTTGCAAGTTCAGACTCGCAGATGTTGGGGGCATGGAGGGCTCCCCCCTCAAAAAATCAGGTAACATTATATACAGATGAATCTACATAGCCTTGCAGATCAGCAAGACTGGCTTCTGCAGCTTCGCCGGCGCCTAGGCTCCGCTGCTTCCTTCTATTTCAGCTGACCACAGCCCTGGCATATTCTAGAATTTACCCCCTTCAACAATACTTATCCATTACATGAAATTGGTTGTAGAAACAACTTACCACTTTACCAGAAATCATGACAATATTTCCCTCAGTGTCAATATGTTGTTCTAGCAAAGCGTTCTGTTTGAATCCATCCTTCATCGTAAACAGCTCCGATATTTTCATCCCGGCAAGTTCACCATTGAGGTAGCCGAACAATTTCCCAGCAATTTCATTTGCAACAAGAATTTCGGATGTCCTTCCATCAATTGTTAGAATTGCTTTGTTCTGAGAAGTAATGCACAGAGTGGCTAAACAATTATCAAAGTAACAAAAACTAAACCGTAAAACAGTTTCATAGTCGGAGAGTAGAGATCATAAGTTCAAGAACGTTTACTGTGAAAGTCCATTTGAAATATGGCTACAGGTAGGGCTTGAATAGAGCGCTACATGGCTGTGCCTACGCGAAAAAATCACAGGTCTGAAATTGTACATAGAATTTTATGTATTTAACAGAATCCATAAAAAGTCATGGCTCCGCGGCTGTGAGCCGAAGGAAGGTTTTTATGTGTATGACAGTATTGAGGAAAACCCGATAATTATCGAGCCTTCCTCAATTATTGTATAAAAATTTGACTTGAGGACAATCTTGATGCGTGCGATTGAGGCGATTTGACTTGAGCGAAATGGAGGGGCAACATGGATGGATGCATCATTTCGATACTGTATAGTGAGGAAGGTTTTACGTACAGGAGTGGCAGCCGTAGGAAGGCTCTGGATTCTAGTATATAACATCATAATCAACAGCACCAAAACTATTAAAGTATTTTACGAAGGTGAAAAGAAAAAAAACGACCAGTACTTTTAACCATCATCCTGCAAACACAGTTTCACAACACCGTATTTCCTTGACTTAGGGCTCAGGGTACCTAATTTGGAATGGCTCTCTCGTGAACAGTATTCATTCATGAGAGGCACATTTTTAAATTGAAGTGCTTTAAAAATCTGAACTGTACTGTTGAAGTGAAACGAAAAGTCTTGTGAGTTGAGCTTTTCTCTTTATATCCATATGTTCTTTAAAACATTTTGTTAAATGTGTGATGCTCATTAGTACAAAGACACACATACAGACACATAGGTCGACTAACACACAATGACACATGCATTGACACTACCACAGACACAAAAACACATATTAACACTGACAGACACATGCATTGACACAAACAGACACACAGACGAACACAGACACATTAGTACTAACACAGAACAATGCAGACACACCTATATTGAAACTAACACAGATACACACACATTGACACTAACACAGGCACAGGCAGACAGACCATAACAGGCACAGGTATTGACAATAACACAGACACACACAAAAACCAACACAGGCACACATAAAGACACACAAACACAATACATCAATACAGAGGTTAAATAAAGCAAGGAAATAATAACACCAGTTTCATCTAAATACACATATATTTCAGAAGAAAAACGACAACATACTGGACTTCTTGTGGTTGTTGGTAAAACAGTACTGGTTTCAGCTCCACCAATAAAATTATAAAATTGCCAAGAAGCATTCAATGAGGAGTTCCGGCCAGGCACTGGGCTGGATGCAAAAGTACCTCTGGAAAAACCTGGTGCAAAGTTGAAACTGTGGAGAGATTCACCCAGGTTTTCTGTAGAGAAAACATAACACATTGATTAGACATTTTGTATATTTCATTGAAAACCTGCAGGTTATATTGGATTGGCTATGATGACCAATGCTTGAAAATATCTTCCTTTCTAGCAACAGCAAATCTTGTCACTAGTTACAAGACTGCTATATATCCTACTTGAAGCTCTTCCTATCATACCTTTAGCTTTCTTAGCAGATATAGTCATACCCTTCCTGCCACAGCGCAATAAACCACCTTTTCTCAAGACAATACCAAGCAATATGCAAATATAATGCTTTTCTAGTATCTCCCAAATAATATTTAAGCTTGGTGGTAAATACCAGTTACCTCTGTTGCTTCTCAAGCCAAAAAATGCACCAAATAAAAACTTACTTGTAGATGAAGAAAGTTCTCCATCTTTTTGACTCGTGATGTATAATCCAGATTTTGTATCTTTGATGAGAGAATCCAGTAGGTTATTGTTAGTTTCTCGAGCAGAATGACTTGAGACATCTGAGGTACTAAGTCCAGCTTCTGAACCTCTTATCATATCAAGGTGTGTCGGGTATGATGGTGTTCCAAAAGTGGGTGAAGCATTGCCAAATAAACCTTGGCTTGAGGACATGGATTTCCATGGTTTGTATAAGTCCTGCTAAAACCAACATGATAAAGCAATTTTAAAACAAAATACTGAGATTTTATTGGTGTATGGGTAGATCTGCAAAGAGGGGGGCAGGGAGGAAATTGCCCCAGAGCCTATAGATCTAGGGTATTTATAATTCCAAGCCCTTACGGGGCCTCACAAAGTAAGATTAGTAGCAGCTTTCTGGGTATGGTACTCAGATCCCCTATTCTCCTGTTTTCTATACTTGGACATGGTCTCTTGTTTCTCTTTTCTCTTTGGGTTTCTGATATCCCTTGGCACCCTTGCACATAGGCAGAGAACTGTAACCTGAAAATTGAGAGCTGATGAAGTTACTCTTTATACCTTAAATCCAGGAATTAGCTCCCTATTGGCAGGAGCCGGTGCAGTCGTTACTGGCTTATTTAGTTTTTGGATGATTGGATGGGTTTTATTCAAGGGGGATTTAATAAACACATTTTTAATTAGGTGTGGGTTAATTTTGGAGATACAAGGGGGCAAGTTGAAAATGTATAATATCTGTTGAAATTTATATTATGTTTTAAACATGGGTTTTAATGAAATTATTTGTCTTTTTGCAACTATGACACTAACAAAACCTGATTCAGCCTACACTTTAATGTAAATACAGTCACCTTTTAATGCAAAGTACACTTCTTTTTCATAATAAAATCTATTCTTTGCTAGGCCCCAATATTCTCAAATTTGTAGGTTTTGAGTGTTAGATTAGTCCTAATCTATTTATGAGAGCCCAAGGTGTAACTTCACCCATAAATCAAAGAATATATATATATATATATATATATATATATATATATATATATATATATATATATATATATATATATATATATATATATATAT
>OLMO02000277.1:11663840-11699467 GCA_900291935.2 Cassiopea xamachana | reverse complement strand
TTATTTATTTATTTATATATATATATATATATATATATATATATATATATATATATATATATATATATATTACAAACCTTTGCTGATGTTCTACTTCATGACAAAAAACAAAGCAATTTTTGTAGAACAATAAATATATTACAGAAAGTGCAAAAGATAATCTAAAACCAGAATTGTAACTCAAATGCAGAAAAATCTAAGTCTTGATGAAGCTGGAGCCATGCATTATAGTTAACTTAGTCTTAAATTTCAGTGATTTAATATTCCTATAGCCTTTACTCATATAAATAAAACAGTGTATTTTACAGGACTAAAGAACAAACACCCAAAAATTCTTACTACTGTATTTAGTGGTAGAAAGGTTTGAATAATATATTACTTGCGTAAAAATTATGATTTAATTGGATTAGCTAAATCGATTGGCATATCTTTATGGGGATGCTGGAAACTAAAGTGACCTTTGATTTTCTTGAATTTCAAGTTGAAAGGCGATATTGGACACAGAATTTTAATCCTGAACAAAAGAGGTATTTCGAATGAGGCTTTATGGATGAATTATTGATAAACGATGAAGTGAACCTTAATTATAACCTAGCCTAGTTCGACTATGCCTTGTAATTTTGTAATAAGATTGAGAGATTTCATAGGAATATCTAATATGTTCAAACAATTCATGATAATTTTAAAAGCGGACTACACGATATCCAAAGTAACATAAACTAATCACGCAAAAAAACATTGTTTACACCTCTCGAGCAAGCTGGCATTTTTCATACTTCTCCGAAGTGTTTATCAAAACCCAACCCAGCTGATGTATACCAATTTACAATCTGTAAGTGCTTTTTGTTTTTAATAAAGCTTATGGTTTACATCTGTCATGATTAATCTATTTTTAAAATACGACAACAAACTAGCCTTCCCTAGCAACCGAACTACTAAACTAATACTGCTACGAGCTCTTTTTCAAAAACAAACAAATGGGGACTGCTTCAGTCTTCCAAAACATAGGAAGAGTTCAAAAATACTTACAAGGCCACGCTTAGCAGATCTTTTCAATGGTAAAGTTTGTATTCCTCTTTTAACACCATCGTCGACTTTTCTGTCAAAATTTGGCATGCTGCAAGGTCGCGGCAACAACTCTGCATTACCTTGCACAGACGCTATTTTTTGAAAGGCGTTGGGCCTATCCAGACATCCAGTAACCGATTCCATATTCTATGTTGTTTTAGCAGGCTTCTGGTATCTCATACAGTAGAAAACACGAAACAATACTTCCCATCTACATAGCGATATGTAAGCATTGTGTATATTATTCAGGATGCTCAAAAGTAGATGCTTGATGTCGAATATTTGAATGCCAACCACCTGCAGCAAATCAATTTTTTTCAAACAGAACCCGCCAAGCTCCGGCCTCAAGAGTTTGTAACTTACCCAAAATGCATTGCCATCTGATTAGTTTCTGTCAATATCAGTTTTAATTCCGGATAATTGATGTACATACATATAAAGTGTAAATTACGAACAGTTTGCATACTAACAAAGCAGTTCACAATAGCACATTCAACATAAAATAGTCATTTAGAGTCTGCTATTGTATTGCAATGTCTAAAGTATTTTTGGTCCAAAGCATTTTTGGTCCTTGCTGTACTATATTTATAAGCAAAAGTTATAAGAACATGGAGTCTCAGAATCGCTGAGACTTAAGGATAATTTAAGGACATACAAGGCTCAAGCTTCATCAAGATTTAGAATTTTGCCTATGGAAGTTATATTACTACTTTTAGATTAAATTTTGCACTATTAATGCAAGATTTAAGTAAGACATCAAAGATCTGAATATATTCCTTTCATGTTCAGGCGAAGCTACATTTAAGAATAATTTCAGAGCCAAAACTAAACAATTTAAGAATATTGAGACTCGTCGAAAAAGCAAGTATTCTTCTGTCTCTCAGTTCATGTTTTTGTTGTCACTCTCAAAAGCCAGTTACGTTTAGCAGGGTGCTATATCTCCTAACAACTCTTCACCTTCCGACGGGGGGCTAGCATGCTCCAATTAGGGTGATATAGCCCCTAGCCCTCCCCGAGCGCCACCCCCTGATTCTACAGTCGAGTACAGGAATCTGAGATTGATGCTAGTTGAGCGTAATCCATTTTTGTGCCTATTTTTAGAGTTGCACTTCAAGTTGAATATGTTATATGCCCCCACCCCCACCCCCTATTTGCATGGCTATTTATCTCGAGCTGAGTATGATTGAAAATGTGAGCAGGAAATTCTGTGATGTGAAAACGAGGTTGAAAAAAAGTAGCAAAATGGCAGAAGGTACGTACGATAGTTGGCTCAGCGAGAAGTTGAGATCATTGCAGTTGGATGAAGATGTTTTTCTAGATTATCTCAAAGGTGTTCTAGAAGAAGACTCAACTTCAGAGGAGAAGGTTGAAACCATTGATAATATTTTGCAAGGTGCAACAGTAAGTACATTGAGCACTCCTTGGACCTATATCCTTTCCACTTCTGTTTCCATATGTTGGATAAGAGTTCTTTAGTGCATTTCTTCTGAAAAGCCTATTTATCGAATGTTTTAGAACACCACTTTTCACGATTTTCAGGTTGTAAAGCAGTAGCCTATGAATGTTTTTACTCAGGAGGGACAGACAGAATTTTCTGGGAGTAAGGACTGGCGCTAATGCAGTTTTGTACCTCCTCCATGTCTACCATTATGAAATTGACCAGTAAGGACTTACCAATGAGCAGGATGCACGTTGAAATTTTGGTTGTGGGAGAGTATGCAGTGAATTAAGTGTCTCTGCAATCATTTATTGATACATATAATAGAACTTCATTTTGCCTCAGAAAGGAAAATCCAGCTGATAATTTTTCAGGGATATCACACTCCTACTCTTCCTCATATCCAACCCTAATAAGGCGACCATCGAAAATATGTTGCGTTCGTGTCGCCCGACCGACTCTGTTTTTCAGCAAAATCCCGAGTTGGAAAGTCGGAAAAATTTTCAAGTTTTTTTTTGAAATGACAAGAAAAATTTAGAACGTTTCCACAAGTAAACAGTAAACATGTGGACGCTTAGTTTGCTTTCATTTGTACATCCTTGTAGCTGATTTATAGCTAACCAACATCAACAACACCCCTAAATTGTATGGGGAGCCTTTGTGAAGGAGATAACGAAAAACCGTTGTGTTTACTCCATGAACACGTGTCTTCAAGCTACCCCCATGCATTTTGGAAGCCGAAGTCGAAGTTGGTCAATGTAATGGATTGTTGTGGTTCCAGGTCGTTCTGGCTAATAGTGAAAGCATAGAGATGGGGAGGTGAAAACATACAGTCAATTGATTTGGCCAAGTGATAAGTAGGCCTGATGATGGCATACATAAGAGTAATATCAGGAAACAAAAAAGAAAGTTAAGTAAAGTTGTGAAAACACAAGCTTTGAAAATTTAATAGGCGTGCATACGCTCTTTGAAGAGCACCCCTCCCATTGTAAGTTTTGTATGCTGTTTGGGTTAACCAACCCTTTCAGGGGGGTCCTAATAAAATAGGGGGTCAGACAAAATTCTGAAATTTAATAAATGGGGAGTTCAAATTAAACGGGTATCAGAATTTGAACAATGGCTTTAAATGATTGTACAAGGATGGAAAGAACAAAAACAGGTTGCCATAGAGCATAAAACTAAAATATATACAGGAGCATGCTATTTTGCCTTGGAAATTGGACATAAATAGTACTAAGAAAGAAGGAAAATGCAATGAGAGGTTTGTGAAAAAGTCAATTTCCTTAAATTAATAAATGGGGGATCCTACTAAGGTCTGGGGGGCTGGAAAAAATTTGAAAATTAAGAAGTGGGGGAGATGTTTATTTGGCACCTGAAAGTATGCACTTTTTGAATGGCTGCTACGTGAAATAACCAATTGGAATAGTTGGATTTTTATGATGTTGAAAAACCAGAGAAAATTTTGTACCGGCCAACTCGTTGCAAGAGCTGATTAGGACGCGAACACAACATATTTTACATAGACACCTAATTAAATTACTTGACAGGACTCTGTTAGTCATTAGCTGCTCCCCATTAGTTTGTTATTTAGTGAATTTTAGTTTGGATGTGAACATCAAGCAGAGGGAGGGCCACCAAGAAGGGAGAGAAAGGGCAAAGTTCCCTATGGCCTCAAGGCTTTTAGGGCCTCTTAAGTGCAGAGTGTCAAGGTCTGATGACCTAGTATGGCAAGAACAGTAGAAATTTTCAATGAATGATAATCTTAGCAATTGTTGCCATTAGAAATAAAAGAATCTCATACCTTGACTGAAGTTAAGATGGAGAGAAAAAACATCAATACAGTAATTGAAACTGTAGGTTGCGTAAAATTTATGTAGATTATTAAGGATTGTTATAGGACAATTAAATAGTATTTTTCAGTTTCAACTTTTTGTTAGATGGTTGGCCTTAATTTGTTTTTAACTATCTTTATCATGCCAACCTTAATTAAATAAATGATAATAATAAGTATTATTATTATTGTCAGACCCTCAATTTTTCTGCCCACTTTGTTCACAGAGGACCCCATATTTCCATTGAGCACAAGTTATTGATTCAAAAAACTGCTCCACATTGAGTCTCTTCAAAAGTACTTATGTACATTATGTCATACTTCTATCTACATCATTCATGCTGCAGTTTGTCTAGACTTTTTCTATTACTTTAGTCATCACCATGAATTTGTATGTTATGACAATGGTTCCCAACTGTTAAATTGTTTGCATGACAGCTTCTTTATAGCATGCTTTCTTATATTAAAGCTGCCTGGCGGAATAGATAGATATGATGTAAAAATATGTTTTAATTGGTTTTGGAAGTAGAAATTTGCCATGGTTACATGCCTTGCAGCCTTGCACAAGAAAGGGCTTAGAAGTCTTTATATTTAGCTCTACAAATTGCACTCCTAAGAGACTGCATGCCCCAGTTTGGAAGCTATTATCTTCTGACAATGTTGTGCTAGTTTCTGATTCTTAGCACATGGGAAAATATCATGCCACTCTTTCAATGGTTCTATGCAACATTTCCACCCTTACCATTGTCTTTTGCAACTACATTGTCACTATGTCTGGAACCTAATTGTCAGACATGACTCTAATATTCAGACATGACTCCAATACTCTTCTAGGCACCCTACCTTACTATCCATGCTTGGTCAGCCTTTTTTGCCACCTTGCACCATCAACCTTTGGTACTGAAGAGCATTCACTTCACTCTAATTTTTTCTTCTGCTGGTTCCTCTGCTTTCTAGATTTCAACATAATATTCTGTTTCTTACCAAGCTGTCCTCCCAGTTTCTGCTCAATATTAAAAAAGTTTAAGTGGATATAAATCAATGTTTTCTCGTATTTTAAATAGAATTTGCCATGTTCATAGTAACTGCCATTTACCTAAACAAGATTTCTATAAAACTAGAGTAATTATTCAATGATGAAAGCTAATCCTTTCTTGAGTCACTGATTCACAACTTCATATCTTTGGTAGTCAAAAACTGATTATAGTGAACAGATAGTAAGCAGTTCAATCAGATGATAATTCTTAATAATGTAGAACATTACAGATGATACTGTTATTTTGCTTGTTTGCTCCCCTCTATTTTTGGATCTTGAGAGGTCTCTCTGAAAGGACTTTATTTTGTTTGGTTGAAGCATTTAAGATCAGATGCCATTCCTGATTTTACCTAGTACTTATACCCAGCCAAACTGGTCTGAGCCAAATGTACCAAAGCTCTGTCACAAATTTTTTTCATTGCATGAGATTTCCAACATCAACTAACTTTAGCAAATGTTTCTGCTGTAAATAGGTTATTATCCATTCCAGTCAGAAAGCAAATCAGGAGCTGGAGTTCTTCTTTGCCATAGAGCTTTACATCACCCAATGTATACATGTAAACCAAACTTTTTGACCTTGTTCTATATTCACCAGGAGGAGCCTGTTACACACATCTCCAATGAAATAATACAGAAGTGGAATGAAGTGTCAGCCACAAAAATAGATGCAGCACCTGGTAAGCCATGTAAAATATGGTCATTATTTTTTTACTTGATCTTCATTGTACTTCTATGATTTAACCTCTTAAAAGTAGTAATAATATAGCAATATTTATACAGGTTAGCTTGTTCCGCAATGTGGATTTACTGCAATCAATCAAGGACCTGTTTACCTAAAAGAACTAATAGCAAATTATGTACAAATTAACAACCTCAAACAGTATCAACTTCAAAGGAAAAGTTTGATGCTAAAAGTCAACATTAAAATCTTAAATTTAACCATTTATGACTCATTCTTTATATTGCTGAGAAGTTTGGTGAAACTCTTAGCACCCAAAAATGCAAGCATTTTTCTACCTGCTTCAGATGTTACTTTTGGAACAATAAAATATGATCATTTCCATGTGTGCCTTTGCAGTGATCCAAAAGTTTAAAGTATTTCTCATAATAAGGTGGTGTAATTCCATTTCACATTTGAAAACTTCAATTGCACATATTTTATTTCTGGTATCATTTATTGATGTTAATTTGATGATGTTGATTGTGCTTGACTTGACTTGGCTTGATATGACTTGATTGCAGTGCATTATTCACTACGGACAAACACATGACCAGAAAAATTACGCTGGCCTAAGAGAAGGAAACTTCAGAGAATGTTAACAGCACTGAGCCTGCAACAAAATCACAAAATTTGTGACCAGTGTTTGATGGAAAAGCTATGCATAGCATTTTTCATAAGGAGCAACTGCACATTTCACCAGTTTCCAGCCCCCTACCTCCTCTTGTCCATGCCTGTCCACTTTGTGCTTAACAACCACCTCTGCCTGTCTGTGTAGACACAAATTGTGATCTTCCTTCTGTTCTGTAAACTCAACATATCTGTCCCGTACACCTGCACACACACCATTGCACTGAAACATAAAATGTAGTCACTGCAACACTTTATTTTGCTTAGAAGAGAATTAAAGAACTGCATAACATATGAATGCCTCTCTAAATAGAAATGGGATGCCTACATTGGGGGGAAGGAGTGGCAAGAAGTGCCCTTGATACCATCTCTTCTCTCTTGTGAAGGGGCATTTTCTGGCATTGTACATAGCTTGGTTCATTAAAATTTTTCTGTTGGCAAGCCCCCAGGCCCCAAATTGCTGTGTTAAGACTATGAAAGCAATATGCTAAACATCTTCATTCTAGCAGAGAATTTTAGAACCAAAATCTACCCCTGTTGAGGCTCATACATGTAGATAGATGTACCCTTGGTGGAAGCCCTGCCCCCTGCCCTAGGTAAGCACAGGAGTCCTGAAAAAAGAATATCTCTGTAAAGGATGTCAACTGAAAGCTACACGCCCCCTTCCCCTGTCCCCTCTTGTCTGCATCATTGCTAATCCCTCCCTCCCCTAGGGTGTTGACATTCTTTTTCATCTTCAGAGGTAATACTTCACTGCTACTTAACTAATGATCTGAATTAGTCTCCCAATGCCATCATCTTAGGAAGTATTGTCTAGTGAATAGTTCAAAATTAATAGCTTGATTGGTTTCTTCACAAAAAATGTTCTATGTTCATCTAGGTTCTTTCTCCTAATATTAGTATCCACTATCCTTCTGGGCAATGCCTCTTGTAATAATTACAGGGCTCACGCGGGCCCTTGAACTCCTTGAAAAGTGCTGGAATGTGAAATGTCATTTCAAGGGCATTTGAAACCCCTTGAAAATGATAATTTTCCCTAGAAAATTGATACTGTCCACTTAGTTCACATGAGTAAACAAAGCAAAAAATAGTTTTAAAGAAATATCCAAGAAAAGTTTGAAGAAAATCGTACAAGAAAACCCATGATATGCCAAGAAATGTCTTGTTTTTGGTATTTGAGCTTCCTGTGTATTGACGCATGCGCTGTGAATGTTAATGTAGAGCTCCTTGACAATGTTTATTGTAGGCCTTGGCTAGTGCTTGAAAACTCCTTGAATTAGATGTCAAAATCCTGCACGAACCCTGTAAATAGTTACATCTTTGGGAATGCCCTGACTCTGAAAGCGAAAAATTTCCTTCCTGCTTCTCTAGTTGTGGGGTATGTTCCCATATCTGCTCAGATGTGCAAACAAAGGGAGGCTGGAATAATAGTGGGCCAAGGAGGGCCAATAGGAGCAAAAGGGCACTGACTATCATGAGAGCAAATCTAGCCTAGAAATGGACGGCCCTTGAGGCACTTCTTTGGGAATATCAGGGCATATTTTTCTCACAATCACATAAATGATTGCCTCTTCCAATCAAATATTGCTTTTTATAGTTTATTTGATCTACGTTTTATCATATCAACATTTGGAAAGCAACTCATTGCGTTTCAAAAGGACACTTTTGCTCCTCCTGCTACCCCAAATTAAAGGCAAGGAGAGGCGCTTGCTCCCCTCTCCCCTCTCTCCGGCTTCCCTGTGCAGATAGAGCTCATCTTGAAAATCTCGTCCTCTCAAGCCCTAATTTTCAATTTAGAATATCCCTTCGTAATGCTTCAAGGTATCTCTGCACACTGTAATGCTTGCTTAGCTCAGATAATCATTATCCTCCATTGGCTCAACTTTCGATGTCCATTGAAGCCATTGCTGTTCAATGTCCACTTTCTCAGTTCATTGTTTTTTTTAATTTCAAATGCCCACAGCTCTTATGCCATAGTTGAAGACAACAGATGGTTGAAGACAATCTTGACTCAGGAGTGGAGACAATCTAGTTTTCGGCAGACCACATGAAGTTCGCGAGGCTTAGTCATCCAGTTTAACCAATTCTCATCTGAAAATGACCCATTTAGTTTCTCGTTGAATGTACATCTGAGAAAATTGGCTTCCTCTCCACCCATATTTAAAGTTTTTCTCGTTTTTTCATCAATTAGCTTTGGAAGTCCTAAATTTAGCCATCTCTAGAGTGCTACTTCCATTTCGGGGATAGTACTCTTTACTCCTCTACCTTTCTTCTCTCCAAAGTTTACCCCAAAAAAACCTTCCACCTTGATAATAGCCCAAGCCTCACTGAATGTCTCAAGTCTTTCTCGTCGACTTCTACCTACCGGCTTTCTCCTTCTTATGTTTGCTTCCACGAGCATTGCTCGCAAGAACCCAGGAATGCTATAGTAAAATTAACACTTACCTCTCATTCCTCGAGAAAATTAAGAATATTTTAACACAATCTAAACTTGATTAGGCGTATAAAGCACTGTTTGAAAGTCATCTGAGATACAGTGACGAACAATGGGGCAATTTATCAAGAACAAAGCTCCGACATTTTCAACGGCTACAGAATAGAGCAAAAACTTTAATAGAAAACTGGTTAAAAGATGCATGGAGGTGCAACTGACTGTCAGTTGCAAACAAAATACAATTTGACAGAGTATTAATGATCTAGAAAATAGTGAATAGTCTCTGCCCGGACAGTCTAGAAGGGAGACTTGTTCCCAGATCTCAGTTGTTGAATAACTCAACAAGAAATCAGTTGATCTGCACATTCCAAGGCTGAACCTGGAGTTCTCCAAAAATATTTTCTTTTATTCTATAGTAAAGATTTGGAATGACATACCATTACCAATTTGAACAAGTCCCACAATTACTACATTGTAAAGGAAACTGAAGGAGTTCCTTCAAAATTAGCATCCTTCCCGAAGCAGGATCCCTAGGAAGACCAGTAAATCCCTAACTTTTTAGACTCTTCTTTTTGTTTTTCTGGTTTATCAAATGTAAATATCAAAGATTTTCATTTATATTATACTTTAGTAACTGATAGGGCTTCGTGTATAAATATCTGATATGATATATGATATGATATGATATGATATGATATGATATGATATGATATGATATGATATGATATGATATGATATGATATGATATGATATGATATGATATGATATATGATATGATATATGATATGATATATGATATGATATATGATATGATATATGATATGATATATGATATGATATATGATATATGATATGATATGATATGATGTGATAGGGTCTCCAAACTGCAATCCGCAGGCCAGATGCAGTTAAGAACAGCATCCCTAGTTCCAGGCTTTTCTACTTGGACTTCGAGTGTGTACTAGGCCCCAACCCGCTGTTGAGTAGCTGATACGTTTGGATACCCCTGTTCTACTCATTCACACTCTTTTCCAAATCTTGCTTCCTCGTCCACGAGTTTAGTCCCACAAATCATCACTCATTACAAGAATTTATATTCTATGGAGCCTGAATCCTTCTATCTAATCTGAAGCTTCTGAATTTATCTTCCTTACCTGAATCCTGCAAATTTGTTCTTTCAAATCCAAAATTGGCGAACTTTGTTTTATCTTCCTCCCTTCTTCTCTTTCTTTTTCTCCCCTTGCTTTATGATGAAGCAAAAAGCTTTTTGCATTGCGATGGATAGGTAGTATGTTCCAATATAGACCATGCTGTCTTAAATAGTCTGTTGGTACTACAGAACTTTACTACAGCACGAGAAAGCGGCATCATTCTTCTGACATAGTGAAAGCTTTATTCGTCCGACACTTGTCAGAGTATGAAACGTCTGATGGTGATCAAAAGTTTAGCCAAAATATATAGCCAGATAAGTCCTAATTGGCCCCAAGAGTGGCCAATTAGGACCTATTAGCCATTGTTTGCTTGAAGAGCCCTAGTAAAAAGCACTCTTTGGGCCAATTAGACGCATCCCATGACATGTAACCGCATCTCGCTGTATATTTCTTGTATCCTTTCGGTCACTGTCCGACGTTTCATTCTCTGGCGAGTGTCGGACGAAAAAAGCTTTCAGTACGTTAAAAGAATGTTACGACTTTTTCGTGCTGTAGTAAACATACTGTCTTAGTAATTTCGTTTAATTTTCCGTTTTTAGTGCCCCATAGTGTGCACTACACAGATGAGAAGATCCTAGATATTATACATAAACAACAAGAAATGCTAACAGTATCAAAACCGTCTTCCAAAAACGAAGATGAAATGAAAAGGAGAGTGCTAGAACAGTATTCCCATGTGTCAGAGGATGAAAAGAGGTTGGTTGCCACAGGTTTTTTCAATTTGTAACAGAAATTTTCTTTGAGAAGTTTCTTATTTCTATATCTTATGTGCAGGGGTGACACCGGAGGTGGACTAGACGGCCATATACCCCTTCGTCCTAACATGGTATTTTCCTGTTGGAAGATGAACATTTTCCTCGGAGTTATAGTAAGTGTGCAACTAGGAATTTTCGAAGGCATGGGTCCAGTCCACGAAAAAGAGCACTCTAGGGTCCAGTCCACGAAAAAGGGTACTCTAGGGTCCAGTCCACGAAAAAAGGATAGCGGTCGTTGAATATTGTTTTGCAGATGCATAAGTTGAGGAAATAGTGTGAAAAGTTTACTGGCATAGTTAATCTGAAGTCCAATGATCTTCATTGCAATCTGTATCGAGGATAATGAAGGAAAGCTTGGGGCGAGGCCCCCAGAAAACTTTTGAAACTACGCCTTTTCAATCTATGGAAAACACCCTTTTTGATATTTAGGGCACTACAAAAAGGGCACTTTTGTTTTTTTTCTGAAAAGGGCAGGGGTCCAGACCCCCAGGACCCCCAAGCTCCGTGCCTGTATAGTAGTCCTACTACCTTGCTAATTGTATCTTAGTCCCCCATCGGAGTAGTCAGCCCCCCTGTTAGAAAGTTCCTGGTTCCACCTCTGTTTGTGTGCCAACATTGAGATTCAATATGGCTGTAGATAGGGCCCCCTCTTGGCAACCCTGGCGGTAGATCAATGCTATTGAGTTCTTGTCAATAATTGATGTATCAATTGTTTTCATAAAGGGAGATTATGCTCCATTTGTACAACTTGTGATGAGTAAACAGTGGTTATTTGCTGTTCTTAAGACCTGATTTAAACAGCCTGTATTAAAATCGCTAGCTGGCGAGAGCACTGTTGTACTTTGTGGCAAGTTGCAGTATAGGCTGTAACTTTGCTGAATATTCACAAATTTCCCAGCAAAGAGGATATTTTGGTAGTGATAAGTCAGCAAGGAAAGACACTAGTCACTCATACCCTAAATCCTCGAATTATTCCTTTGGGGGCTTAGTAGATGCTATAGATCAGTAGTTTTCAACCTTCTATCTGTAGTGGAACCTCAATGAAACATTCCAGTGGCTCGGGAACCCCTGTTCACATATCTGCACCGGGGAGTTAAAAATATTGTCTATCGTAGCAATTTTAAAACTTCTGGTGTAGCCCCTAGACTGTGCTGTTATTAGAACTGATTATTGTGTAATAGTTGTGACAAATATTAACTTGTGAATTTAGTGGAGAACATCCATCATTTCAAACTCTTTTCAAACTTCATTTATCTCTGTGGGTAGAGGCGTTCTCCAAGGGGATTGCTCAAGCCCATTGACTTTCAATCTATGCTTTAACACTTTTTCTAAATCACGATGTACTTCTACCATTGCCAATGGTGATTCATTTAAATACCTTGGTAGACATTTCAACTTTTCTATGGATAATCATGATCAAATACTGTCTCTCTTAGCAATTTTAAAACTTCTGGTGGAACCCCTAGACTGTGCTGTTATTAGAACTAATTATTATTTAGTAGTTGTGACAAATATTGCCTTGTGAATTTAGTTGATAATGACTTCTTGCATCTTTATTAATTAATAATAATAGTTTGATAATCGTAGCACTTGTATAACTCCTGGGGCAACCCCTGGACTGTGTTGGGGGAACCCCAGTTGAAAACCACTGCTATAGATGCTTACAGATGCAAGCTAAATATTTTCAATTACACTCTTTTTTTAAGAACCAGTAAAATTAAGACTCAGACTCGCTGTTCTTAATTTTTCAAGAATTTTGAGGTTGAATTGTTCTTAATTTGTTCTTAAATTATTAATTTGTCTTAAATCGATAAGGTGTAGGCAATCTAGAAATTAAACAATATACAAGACAACATTGGATGTTTTGATTAATTGAGAGTCTATTAGCCAAAAGTTAATTCCGATATGGTCTCTCTCTTACGTATAAATGTTTTTTATTGAAAGATTTTTATAAGAAATTATAAATAGACAATGTAAGTGCAGTATCTAGTTTAGAAGGGGCAATTAATTCGTGAAAATCAGAGAGGAGGAGTGACAAGGCTGCCAATTCTCCTCAAGCTAGCAAATAAAGGATATTTTATGTCCATATATTAATGGAAAGCATATGCATCTTGTCCAAAAATACATTTTGCAATAGCTGTTTTAGCCCCAGGCTTGTTCTTAATTTGTTCTGAACTTTCCACCAAGTTTCAGACTCGTGTTCGTATAAAGTTGTTCTTTTAAAAGAAAAGAGTGTATTATGAGACCTGTGATTTTTTTTTAGTAGGTAATGTCGGGGAAAGGCCGTATGGCCTATAACAATGCCTCGACAAAGGAAAAACTGAGAAAATGGGGGAAGTTTAGGTAGAAAGGGAGACAAGATCAAGTTTGTTGATGTCAAATTTAATAGATGACAAATTGTAGGATTCAAGGAAAGTAGTGGGTGGCAATGCGTTCCACAGTTGAGAAGTTCTTGGAATAAGGAATGATTGTTTTTTTCTTTCGTAACTCTACAAGTTACCAATAGAGACTCAAAAAATAAGCCATTTGTGGGGATAGGGGCTTCTTCAAGAGGGGCTTTTGCAATTTCTTGCTGTAGGGTGGTGGGTAATTCTCGGGAGGGGCTCATCAGAGGGGAACCGATTCGAGCATTTGCGGTGATATCTATGGTATGTGCTCTTTCTAGCAACTGCTCTTCAACATACACTTGTTAACTGCCCCTTCCAGTGGTGTAGAAGGGGGCAGGGGTGCAGCCTCTTAGCTGTGACTTGAAGGGGGCTCAGCCCCCTAGCTCAGTAAATTTTTTCGAAGTAGCAGCATAGAAGAATCAATATTCTGCTGCAAAAAGCTATTTTAGATTCAAAAAGCTGTCGAGAAATTGTTAGTTTACCAGATATAGGGTATTAAAAATACGTTGTTTTTTGGATGACATTATCGTTTTCTCATATAACTGCGTGGATTAACTTCAAAGTTTCTTATAAAGATACATGTAAGAAAAGAGCCCCCCTAGCTATCACTTTACTTCTACACCACTGGCCCCCTTCGTTTTCACTGTAGAGTTCAAGGCAGATGAGCTAGTGTTATTTTTGTTGGTTCTTTTTCACCATTTCAGTGAGGATGAAGAGAACGAGAAAGAAAGAAAAGTGAAATCAAATGATGCAACCAAAACATGTATCTTTTCTTATACTTTGTAACATTTTGCTTTCGTTTCATGTTGAGGGATTATTAAATTTTGTGCTCTAACCGTCAGGAGATATTTTTGTTATGTTCATGCATCTACAAGCTAGAAAGCACGCAAATACACGCACGCTCACACACGCGTGGATTCACGTGTGCGTATACTGCATGAAAGGAAAACACAAACTGCTCTCCTGGCAACCACACCACGCTTTCCTTTCCTAGTAAATTGATACGCGTTTTTTTATAAGAAAACCGTCATTTTGCTTGAGCCTCAACTTTCTTAACTTTTCCCGGAATTTATCCTGAGATTTTCTTAAATTTTTCTTAGCTTTTACTGAAATAAACTGGCCAAAATGGTTTACACTTTCGTTGATAATATTGTGTACTTGAATTAGAATTCCATCTTTAACACTTTAAATGCAATAAAGACGAAATATCAATTTTTGGCCAATAAAAACATACAATTTTGGAAGTCGAGCGTCGTTATTTTCTTAATATTTTCTTAAGATTTTGACCATTTGAGCCTCATTTTCTTAAAAACTTTTTTCTTATAAAAAAACGTGTAGCTAGTGGGACTGCTTTCCTACGCAGATCTTATGCTACATCATTACGACTTTATTGCTCTTCCCCTCCTCATAGAGTGAAAACCAAATGTTTACAGTAAGAATATCCTTGACAGAGAAAAGCTCTTTTTGAGAATGTGAATGCAAAGACAGTCATTGACCAGCAGAAAGCTCAAAGAGAGAAGCAGAAGAAGGCTCATGATGAAAAGCGAGAAAAAGACAAAGCTAACAGAGAAGCAGAAAAATTAAAGAAACAAGAAAGACAGGAGAAAGAAAAGAAAAGGACACAAAAAGGAGAGAGAAGACGATAAAAAATTAATTTGCTAATATATTTTTGAATTTAATTATTTATTAGGCGTTTTTGATCAATTGCTTTTGCATACATGAATTAGAGCTATCGTTCGTTCATTCATTCATTCATTTTTGTTCATTTTTTATTGTTCCAAAATAGATAACAAAGTGTTTACAAATTTAATTAAGGATGAGGAAAGACAGGATTCTCACGCCTCCTTAAAGTCCTTAAAAGTGCTTAAAGACAGAAAATAACCTTGAAAATCTTTACTTACTATCAGATTTTTCAAAATCTTCTTAACTTTCCTCAAGAAGAAGCTTACATTGTTTGAAATTCGAACACTTCTGGGTGGATATAACCGCCCAGCTTTACAGAATATGTCCAAACAGATCAAAATAAGTCTTTTCCAACCGAAAATCGTGCAAATTACCGAGTGGAAACAAGCCAATGTACTCTGTTTTAGGCAAATTTTTATTGTACAGTTTCTTAATATTTCTTTAGCACAGCACTAGAGTTTCTTAATTTTTTGACCTGCCTAGTACTCGTTTCTTATAAACGAGTTTCTTATAAAAATTACGTGTATTTGTCTGTGAAGCAACCATTGTTTCCACTCCCTTTTTAATTGGCATGGTTTTACCCCTGAATGCATGTGCCCTATCCCCATGCACGCCCCTGGATAGAAAGTCGGTTTGTGTGAACCAAGAATGGGTGTTCTGTTTATAACAAACTCCACGAACAGGATGTCCATTCATGAATTTCCAGGTGTAAATATTTTTCAGGAAAACATTGTATGGATACTCAAAGGTCCTTGACTTTGCTGGCTCTGATGCGGCTGCCGGTCATTTCCTTATCATTGTGCTTCTGATCACCGGTAAATGATTGCGATATTTCCAACCTTTCAGAAGTAGCTGGGACATTCTCGATTGTTGGAATATTGCTATAGCTGCAGCCTATATTTCATTACAGCTATTGTGATCATGTAGTAAATGAAAGGGCGATTTACTTTCCGATCTAAGGAAGTTGGAACATTGACTATATAGCCATCATTATTGTGCAAGTGCGTAAATAAAGAAAGACCTCACGTCTTTTTTGTAAGACGGTGGTCGACTGCTCGCAATGTTATAAATTTTCAGTACTGGATTCTTGAGTCTAATTATCTTTCTATAGAATGCTGTAAATGTCATGTTCGCTTTCTTCTACTTCTAAAAGTTCCTTGTTTGTGGACCTCTATTTATCAAGCTCTAGTATTAACAGTTCCTTAATAGTTCTTTACTTTTCACTGCGCATATAGTACCATACAAGCCGTACAAACAGGAAGCATCAAAATTCTGTGCTTTGCCTATGGGTTTGGCTAGAACTCAAGACAACAAGTACAAAGAAGGTAGAAAAGAAGTTTTACCTATATATCTGTGTGAGTTTTGGCTGCAATTTAATGGTTTCCCAATTCTTGATTATTTGCAGTTATAAACATTAAATATTCCGGCAGTCTACATGTAAAGGGTAGTCCCGTATACTTTCGTACGTAGGGGAGTGCCTGTTAGAGAGGACACTTATGCTGAGCCATCGGTATGTGAGGTAGGGTGGCCAGTTCCTTTCCTGAGCATCAAGTCAGGCTCGAAACGTAAACCTTCCGCAAGGGAGGCATGTGCTCTAACCACTATGCTACCTCGCTCATAGTCTACATCAGCGCTTCCCGATAGGGGGTGCTCGCACCCCGAAGTGGTGCGAGCTGTGGTCCTCGGGGGTGCAAGAATCAATCGTGAAAAATGAAGTAAACATATTTTTCCGTCGCAAAGAATATCAGTTAAGATATTTTTTTCATAACTGGTCACTACCGGCCAGCAAGTCCATTGAACGAAAAATCACGACTTCTAGAAGACTGCATTTTTCGACAAGAAACGTTGTCCGAATGTCCGCTTTTCATTATGTTTTTAAGCCTTTTGTGTTTCATTCAAAACAAGGGGGTGCGAGATTGCCCTCGTCAGTCTCAGGGGGTGCGGCGGTGAAAACGAATGGGGAAGCGCTGGTCTACATGTATACTGCTTATAAAAAAGCGTGTAGTTGTTAAGGGTCGTCATTTTTCCAATTTTCAGCGAAGTTTTAGTAAAGAAAATCTTACAAGCTTTTTGATGCAGAAATCGTAATGGCTGAAAAGTTCCAATATTGGACAAAAAAGACCTTGGTGTATAATAGACAACGCCCTTGTACTATGAACAGCCCGGGCTTAGGCCATACTCCATCATCAGTTTTCGTCAAATTATTTTGGATAGTTGCTGTGTCACCACTACAGCTTTTGTTGGATTGAGAAATAGTTCGATTCTGTAGATCACCTATCCCACTGCAAAAGTGTGATGAGTATTTAGTAACTTGCCTTGAAAAAATTGAAAAATCTCAAGCAAACACGAAACCAAATGTGGAGTTCCTCAAGGCTCCTGTGTCGTAACCGTTTGTTGTGTAAATACATCTTAAATCTTCTCTTAGAAACAGCTAAGTAACAATACCTGCCGGTGCTAGCAACTTGTGTTCAAGACCTACAAACCTACAGTGTTAGGAAATTTGGATGTTAATGTTCCTTGGTATTAAAATCTAGATGTTTGGCCTAGGAACTTCCAGTGCCAGAAAAACATGGAATATCCTAGTAAAATCTAAATGTGCTCCTTTTACATCAGTAAAGGAAGTGCCATAAAGTATGAAACAAACATTAATGGATAAAGTGTCATATTTAACTATAAAATTATGTAGCCCAACGCAAGAAACGAAGATAGCTTTCCTGGCCATTATGTATTTCCAAAAAGAGTGCCCAATTGTATTATCCTTACAGGGTGACATGGTGAGCTAGTCCACAGTGGCAGTTTTTCAAGAAAAATCAGACGGGGCAAAGGACCTGAAATTGCGGACTATCTTCGAAGAAACACGTGTTCTCCACATTTACTCGGGTTTATCTGTCGATTCCAGGTGTTTTTCATAAGAAAAGGTTTACAAGAAAATTGAGTGATTTTCTTATTTAAAATATACACGCTTTTTTTTTATAAGGAACCTACCTCAAGGCCTAGTTCTAAAACTTCTTTATTTGTAGACCTCAAATCAGCAAATTGTAGTACCAAAAGTTCCTTAATAGTTCCTTATTTTCAAATGCCATAAAAATAGTACAGAAACAGGAAAAACAAAATTTTGAATTTTGCCGTTACTGGTGACTAGAACTGAGGAGTATAAACACAAAGAAATCAGGAACAAAGTTTTATAAATTCAAAAATGAAATGTTAATCAGTATCATGTCTATTCCATTAATGTCATGCAATGTAATGTAATTCTCAATTGAATCTTCATACATAACTCGATATTCATCAAGCATAGTGTTGTACCACATTATTTCACCATTATTTTATTATTTCACAATAAGCCTTAACACTTAAGAGAGGCGGGAGCAAGCATACGTATGCGGAAACTACTCAATGAAACACTTGAAAGGAATCGGCTTTTTTAGTTCTTGATGCTTATAGTTATAAACATCTTTCAAATCGAAAAGTTCCTTAGGGATGTCGTTTTTAGTAGTATAAGTTCGTTAAATATTTCGGCCTTCTACATGTAGGTTCCTTATAAACCGGTTCCTTATAAAAAAAAGCGTGTATAATAATAGTATAGTAATAATAGTAACATGAAATTATTTAAAGTTGGTTTTACATAGCTTATAAAGAAACTAATTAAGACCAGCTATTTACATCAACATACTCTAAAAAATAAAAGTAAAAGAATAAAAATAATAATAAATATAAAAAACAAAAAGGGCCCCCAAGGTGTGTTTTTAGCCGTTGATCCGCTGCTTTTATCGAGAATTAGCCAACTCAATGGCACCTGGGAGGCACTTTGCTCCCCTTGCCCCCTTAATATCCACTACTGCTAGTCCAACATTTTCTCCTCAGAAGTCTTGGTGGCTCTGTTGATTCCCTTCCGCTTCTGCCCTCTACATACTTTGTGACAGCTCCCTAAGTTTATTCTAAAACGATGTCGCTGTTTACTAATGCTTTCTAGGCACTTTGTATAAGTTCCTCATCGTGTTGATACTAACAAAGGGGCAAAACTGCTTTCTGATGGAATCATTTTTGTGAGGTGTGGAATCTTGCCCGAAAAAATGACGTCATAGGAACATCGAGATTTTCTGGAATTCCCAGGAATCCATGACAGTCTGCATCAATAGCAGAATAACTTTCATTCTCAGAGAAACAAAGACAGGGAGTATGTTTACTTTTTGCATGAATCACGCCCAGACAGATTTACCTTTTTTGGTAGTTTTATCTTGCTATAGACATCAGAAATACAATGAGTTATATTTCGATTACATCACTCACAATGGACGCGAACATTCACTGCGCACTTCTTGACAATGTCGGGTGGGTTACGTAATGCGGAACATAGCCTTTGTCTATGTGCTTCTTCCTCAGTTATTCCCCGTAAATCTCTTTTGATCTAAGCTTTCCTTGAATATTTGTATGCAATCCCAGGGGTCACTTGAGCCTTCTATGTACGGGGAGTCCATCCGATATTTTGGGTGAGGATTCACGTTGTGACCCGATACTTTTGGGAGGCTTGCCAGTGATGGCACGTGATGACAATTTGTTACACTCAACAACGCCAGTTTGAATGGATCCCATTAAGTAATTTGTTTAATATTTTTGGGTGTATGCAAGATTTTTGATACTTTTGGGTGAATTTTGGAAATCGCGGATGGACCCCCGTATAGAAAATGTTGGAGTGACCCCCTGGAATGCTAATGAATAACTCGTATCCTTGTTGATCCTGAAAATACCCTTTCGGTTTTGTCTACGTGCTGGGACAAGTTATCGATGCTCCCGCGTGACTTCACAGAGATTCCGGGGTGGTGACAGATCAGGAGTACAGAAAGGCATGTGGATATTGAAAGTGAGATTCAAGCGGGAAATTCAGGGTTTCAAAGTAAACCCCGGCTTAAGGGCAAAATGCTCATGCAAATAATACGGGTTTCTGAAAACTTTTTCAAAAACGGAATTTGCTTTATCTCTTTTTGGGGAGGCAAAGTCATGGCAGCTTCTCTTTGCCCTTCTGTCATCCTAAATGGCCTAGCAGCCAAGAGGTTGGAGCGTAAGTTCTATTGTACACTGTTTTACAAGATTGTCAAACTTTTCAGCGAGTCTACTTATAGACATTTAATCGTTGTGGATATGTTATTACACCACAAACACAAAAGGAACTGATCAGAATAACAACTTTGGTATTTAACTATCGAACCACAAACCGCAATTTGAAATGTTCATTAGCAATCCATGATGTAACATGGTCTACTGCACGTGATGTGGTCTGACCGGACGGTCTAGACCATAGTTGGCGCATGCGTTATGAACGCTGACCAGTCTGTTAGACAAAGTTGTCTACGCCTAGAACAAAAAATACACCTTGAAACTGAGCAAAGAGACGTGCTTTAACACTTTCCAAGATGCCTGGAAGTTCAATAGAAAGAAACCCTTTGATTAGGGGTAGACTCTACAAATTTCTCAACCTTGGTTTATCCTTGGCAGGAGTAATTTTCGTTGTCATTGGAGTGTTCAAATCCACCCTTCTACTTTACATTGGATGTGCGGTAAGTTAAAGTTTTGTCGTTGTTTACATTGAGGCGTTATCGCAAATCCATCTACTTCGAACGTCTTATATGCGATTAATGTGCCATTTTTTAACGGAATATGTTCCGAAAAAGCATCCTTTTCATTTCGTGGCGATTTTAAGTACGTTTCAATTCTGATTTGTTGCTGGCAAATAGATTTGCTTATGTATTAGGCCGTTGTTTTTTTCTGGAGTCATAATTGTATTTCAAAGTTATGGGGTGAAGTACTAAACACGTTTGGGCTGGGAGGATTTATCTTCCCAAAACTAATCGATTACCTGTGTAAGATATCATGTAGAGTTGTGTTTTGATGCCGACCCTGATAGTAGGTTCATGCGGGTATTTAACGATCTTACCTGCTATGTTCGTTAGGTAATAGATCGCAATTCAGAAAATTGGGGTGTAGAAAATTATTGGTTTCATGTTTATTTGTTCCTGTCTAACCAGCGGATCGTATGTTTTTCTTCTCAAATTGCACCACCCTGCGTAAACAGCTTTACTTGTAACAACTGGAATCCTAGCCTTATATTCGAGCAGTACCAGGAAAGTGTAGCTAGTAGACACTTTCAGTCCCCATTTGGGTGACTTTTTCTCTACACTGCTTGCAGGAAGAGAGCCTCAACCTCAACTTGCATGACAGATTTATTGGAGTTAATCCTAACAGTTCAACAGTGTGTTTGAAGACATTACTATACTTCAATATTGAAAGACATACTACCTGGAACAATGCTTTGTTTTAGAATGTGCCGATTCTAATAAAATACAGTTCGTTTTGGTATTTTCCATCATTTGCTCCTTTGTACAGTATATATAGTCCACAATAAAATGGGTAGTCACTTCTATTGTTTGATGGTAACTGCTCAATTCACAAGTTATTTCAAAACCCCCTCTGTTCAACAAAGAATTCTATTGTATGCAAGTCAATCTAAGTCCAGCCCTTGTTTTCATGCACAGAAAAACAGTACAATCTTACAGATAGGAGAAATGGCAAAGGCTTTGTTGTGTTGGTAATTAGACATTTTTGGTGTTGTCTACAGGAAACTACACCAATATTTGATATTTTTATAGAATTTGCAGTGAAAAGGAAGATTTGCAGCCTATGTTGTTCTTTTCACAACAATTGTGCTATGTTCTACTCAAACAATATTAACTTACTTTAGTTAGGACTATTCATCTTTGATTTCTATTGTCAAGTGTTTCGTGATGTTTTCATATGCTTTTCATGGGCAGCTTACTGAGTATTCACTCCAGAAACCAGGCAGTGCAGTGACAGTTTTTCAAGAAAGATCAAGTGGGCAGAGATCCTAAATTTTCTGAGTACTTTAGAAGTTGTATCTGTTAAGTGCATGTTTTTTTTTTTATAAAAGAAAGCTTACAAAAAGTTGAGGCTCAGGCAAAACAGTGAGTTTTATACAAAAGGTGTATTTTGGCTTTGGTCTATTGATTTTGCTGAGAATTTTCCAACTTAATTGCATCTGGGGGCACTTTGCCCCCCTTGCCACACTTACACCACTACTGTTGCAAGGGCATCAAAGCTAGAATTTCATTTTATTATGAAGATGGGAAGCCGTGAGAGTTAGCACCTCTCTGGGTGATCAATTTTCATGTTAGCACTAATAGGTTCCTAACTGTTCTTGTTTTGATACATTTCTTGCTAGGTGATTCCCAGTCAGTTTTTTTTCTGGAGTACCATAGCTTCCTTTGCTCTTACTTTGCACATTCATCAGAAAAGTCTTGGATGAAAATTGAAAATAGATGAGAGGAAAAATTGGGCCATCTAAGATATTTTGCCCCCCCCCTAGAATACAGTCTCCCAGCATGGTACTGAGAACTGTCCTAGTTTCAACTGATAAAAGTTTGGTGCCAATGAGCTCTCCTGTTGAAAAATAGTAACCAGAGTAAGCTTTCCATTGTCAAAAAATGTAGTGTCCTTTTTTAGATTTTTCCTTTCTGCTACCATTCACATTCTTATCAGATAGAGTAATACTTAATCTCATTCTAGCAAGCATATGAGACTTTGAGCCCTATCCTTTATTGTAAAAAGCTCAATTGTGCTAGCATAACACCTAAACTCACATTGCAGGCTTTTTGTTTATTGAGGAATGCAAACTAAATAAAGTGCTAAGAATTTCTGTATTATCAAATTCCAAGTCAAACAAAAGAAGCTGCTTTTGTTTTGCTGTCTGAAGATACTACTGCCTTCTCCAATTAAAGTTATCTGTACAGCAGCAGATATTAAGGAGGGGCAAGTTGCCTCCTCAGCTTCCACTGAATTGGCAAATTCTCAGCAAAAGTAGTAGGCCAAAAGCAAAATACTCTTTTGTTTAGTTAGAAACCTACTGTTTTGCTTTAGCTATTCTCTTATGAAAAACATATGTACTTGAAAAATCCTTGGCTACTTCTAAAATACTCAGCAAGTGTAGTCCCTCTGCCCAGTGGTGGCACTAGAGAAGAAATGCTGGGGGGCTAGTGCTACCAAAGTGCTGACAGTAAGTAATGTCAAAGAATTTTAATAGACAGCACCTATTGTATTGGCTAAAAAAGTAAAGAAAAAGGGTCATAGAGGTTATGAAAGTGTCAACAGTGCATAGATGTTTAGTTGCTGATTGGGGGGGCCAAGGACGTGCCGATGGGGGGCGTCGTGCCCCCCAGTATCTCCACATTTGCAAGAAAGTTGGTCAAAAGTCAGCCATGCTGCAAGAGAGTTGGCCACAGTATATTCTGCAACCTTTTTTTTAGTAACAATAGTTGGTCAATTGATCAAAACACCACCCCCCCCCCAACAGAAGGTGTCTCGGCACATAACTGGGGGCTCAGTAAAANATCATGGGGACTACAGCCCCCAAGCCCTCTCGTAGCACCATCCCTGCCACTGCACCTGAGTTTTGTTGAAAAACTTCCACAGTCCCCGCATATGACATTGCTATAGAGTAGACTACTGTTACATATGAACTCGTATTATTTTGGTGATCACTCTGCCCATAATTCCTCTGGTTAGCTGTTAACAATATTCAATTTGCTACACAAAAAGCCATTATTATTGCTTATGCAATGCAGTTCATCTCCGCCAGAAGCAAGTCAGGGCAAGAGGCAGCTTCTCCCATAGGGAACCATGCCACGCCCATTTTAATGACCGCACCCCTGAGTGGCCGCTACCATTTGATCTCAAGAAAATTCTATTGTATGAAAAAACTGTTAAATTTTGAAGTACTTGAAGTAAAATGATAACTGTAAGATAAACTTCGCCAAATTCAAAGAGTTTCTTAAAACTGTGATGGCAGGAAGGTACGTTAAAAAATTTCCCAATCTTAGATCCTTTTTTCGAAAGAACAATTTGGCAAGAAGCCCATTCTGGCCCCCATTGCCCCCTTTCATTAGGGAAAGAGGGATAGCTGCTCCTCCATCCGTCGAATTTACTTCTCAAACTATTCATGCTTCATTCCTTATTTAGCAAAACCGGGATCATAGTTGCTTTGTATCGCAACTAATGTAAACTAACACGTATTGCTACGGAGGGTCAAGGACAAGGGTGGAACCAGCAGTTTCCCGACTGGGGGCTAAGATACACTTCAGCTATAGCCTCCTAGCCCTCCCTTATCACCACCCCTGGTAAAAGAATGTGTAACACTCTTTGAGATCGCAGATCGTCGAGTTACTCAGTAGATTTGAGATTTGCCGTGTATGAATGGTAAAATTCTCGCATAGTTATCTAGATCAGCGCTTCCCGATAGGAGGTGCGAGCTGTGGTCCGCGGGGGTGCAAGAATCAATCGTGAAAGACGAAGTAAATATATTTTTTCGTCGCAAAGAATAGCAGTTAAGATATTTTTTTCATAACTGGTCACTACCGGCCAGCAAGTCCATTGTATTTATGTTGCTGCAGTGTGAAAAACGTCAGACTGCTCTTTAAATGCCCTTTCAATAAATTACATGCATATATATTCAGAAAACATCAGGCGACTGAATGTCCGCTTTTCATTATGTTTTTAAGCCTTTTTTGTTTCATTCAAAACAAGGGGGTGCGAGATTGCCCTCGTCAGTCTCAGGGGGTGCGGCGGTGAAAACGAATGGGGAAGCGCTGGTCTAGATGTACTAAAACAGACCCACAGGAAATGGAGGATTCTATGAATCTTAAAAATCCTGGAAATTTGGGCCCTAGAAATTGCAGATATATGAAATCCGTCAGGATAACGGAGAAGTACGTCTATTAAGCGATGATTAGCAGTTGAAGCAGACGATATACGTATTATAGAGGAGAACAAAGTCAGATTCGATTGGGCCATATTCGATACATTCCCACGGCCCTTGATACATACGTATTGACACTTCCCCCTGATTTAATGCAAAATAAAAAGTAAAATTGAAGACACCCGACCCAGTGCATTCTACACCCCAACCAGTTTTTCAATGTGTGCCCCTCTCAATGCCCCCTTCTATTCCAGTTCAGTTGTCAACGGTCTTGAATAGGGGCATATCGTTTTTGCATCTCATAGACTTTTACAACGTCTTTCTATAGTTACAAGTCTAGTACAATAAGAAAGTCACGTTCCATAGCATATTCTTGGTACGCGGAAAGAAAAACTGGGTGCCACACCTATTTTTTCGGCAAAACGCGAGCCCTACCCTGCCAAAGAAATGCCTTACTAACAGCCATGGGCCAAATAGCAATCTCAAATGCCTATCTGGAGCTAACTCCCTTTGTGGTGTTACGTTTTCTTTTGATTTTATATCGGCGTATTGTGTGGTGCCGAATACAAAAATGTCTGGTAATGTAGGCTAGTCTAGTTGGGTAAAAAAGCCGGGTTTTCTCATCATTTTGTCATAATTTTCATTTTCATGTTGTTGCAAAGTACCAATGACATCTGCAGTCTCATCGTAAATTCAAGATTCTTAGCGCAAGCTTCCATTTCGGTTACATCTAAGCGTCGTCAATTTTAGCCTGTTTCCATATAGTTACCGACAGACGTGTCATGGAAGGGGGCTCAGACCCCCTCTTGTTACAATTATGAGAGCTTTTTGGGGTGCTCAGATCTCCATTATCGAACGTTTGCTAGGCTGGATAAGTTTGTAGCAATGCATTTGCCAAAAGGAGAGAAAGGTAAGATACACTCCTATGCAGAGAAGAATGTTACGAACATTAGAAATCATTGCACTTTCAAGAAAAATGATACAGCACCTATGTTGGTTTTCTCCTTCTTTTAATACTTTCACATACATAGCATTGACAAGTAAATTATCATAAATGCAAAGGTGGGCGTGGTAAAAGGTGTGGCTCAAATCTCCTATAGCAAACCCCCTTTGTTGCAGTTTTAGGAGGGCACTACTTGTTACAGAGTGAACAAAATTGACACGAGTGGCGCAGAAATCATTAAGAAAAAGGATTCCATTTGCTGTTTTTTGTCTTTACCTCGACTATTGAAAGCTGTCAACTTTTACCGAACAACTTTACCTACTGATCTTCTATTCTAGAGAGATATTAGTCATATATCACGAGTAGGTAATAAAATTCATACACAGTTGTATCAGCAACCCATTTAGTGATTCTCTGCTGCACACTGCAGTACTCTGCAATTCACTACAAGACCCTGAAATTTGACATTCAGGAGTGTTGTAGAGCGCATCAGAGTTACTCAGAGAAAACTGTGTTGTCAATGACAATAGGAACGCTCATTCGATATAGCAATTACAAATTTTGCCTTATAATTAACAAATTCAATTATCCTTTACTGTCCCAAACATCCCAACGCACCTAAACAGCCTACGCTGTCCCAAGTGTCCCACAATGCCCCAAATATCTGTCCAAATTCAAAGAAAAGAACAGCTTGACTAATTTTTTGTTCATTATCTGCAATACCCATCAATTTTAGTTTACTGCACTAATGAGCTTTACTGAAGTCTTCGTGAATATGGAAGCTGCCACCATTATTCTCAAGCGATGGCTTTTGAATGCAAATTTTATGGAGGTACCTTTTCAAAGCTTTTTACAGAGTGCTCTGCAGATGATGGTCCACAACTTCGCTCGAACAGAGCGTATTTGGAGATACCTCTACTTAGGTAGTGTCCATCTAATACGTTTTTAGAAAGCTTCATTTTCAATAGTATTAGTGTAGATAGAAGGAAGGAACGCAGCTAAATGTACACGTTTTCACTTGAAGACACATACATTTAGATGCGTTTTTGCCTTCAGTCCACGCTAATACGATTGAAAACGGAGCTTTTGGAGAACGGAGCATTCTGGAAACAGAGCAAAACAGCGGAATGAGTTCAGCAGGGAAGCTAAGCTAGCACCGCCATGACAAATTTTACAACTTCATCGGATAGATGTATTTCATTTTCATCTATTTTTTGCCATTCGTTTTAAATTTAAGTAATTGAAGCTTAATACTTTGTATTTAAGAACGTTAAGATTATTTTTAAACATGCCAATTTGTAATGCAGCTAGTTTTGCCAAAAACTTTTACACCTGTATAAATATATTTGCACCGGAGTGATGGCCCAGTGGTAGAGCGTCTACCTCACAACCGGTAGGTCGTGGGTTCGAGCCCCGCCGAGTCATACCAAAGACTTTAAAAATGGTACTCACTGCCTTCTCGCCTGGTATTCGACATATAAGAATGGAGTTAAACTCGAGGAGCCCCCCCCCCCAGTGGACCAGCCCTCCGCTGTAGCTTTCACTGCATTCGCAGACGCGAGGCCTAGGGCTATAGAATCGGAGATAGGCGCCGCCCTATGCGCCGTTGGACGCGGGAAAGGACTTTGACTTTGATAAATATTTGAAATGAGGACTGAAATGGAGTCATGATTCACACATTCCATTTGCGCCCATGGTCCAGAATCGCAACGCTACACGGCTCCCTCGTTTATGAAACCAATATCTCCTGACACGCCAGAGCCGTGGGAGCTGCAACCTCCTCCCACAATACTTTTGTAGTGATTGATGTCATACAATAGACAGCCTATCCTATCTAAGGTAAGATGTGCTTTGATACTCGAAAAGAGGGTTTTCTTGCAATCTAAAGGCGTACTTGTAAAAATGTTAAGGGGCTCCACCCCTGAATCCCACTGCCACGCCCAATAGGAGCTGTCCACACGCCCCTAGCCCCCTCACCCAAGAATAAGGTCCGGCTTCCCTGATCCCTAAATGCGTATCATAGCGATTTTACGTGACTTTTTGCCACATCCAAGTTTTTCCATCCTGAAGCATCTTTGCAGTATTTTCATTTTTGTTTACAGGCTCGGCTGTGAGCTCGTTGTCATTGGGCAGATGAGAAGGAGCCCTAGCAGCTTTGTGATTCTGGACAATAGGATTCCGTTCTCACCTGCGCCAATACGACTGCTCGTTGAAGGAGTTTTGGTCTGTCAGAACTTTATTGTTCATAGCACACATCAAATAATGGCAGAGTTCACACAGGCCGACCGAATATTTGGTCGGTCAAATATTTGGCCACTTAGGCGTAGCGTTCACACGGGGCCGGCTAACCGACCTCAAATTAGGTCACCTAGGCGTGCAAATATTCGGCCGCTCAGGAAAGCGACCTTCTTTGGAACCTGGCCGGTCAAGTTCGCGAACAGCCCCGTGTGAACGGCTTTGGCCGGCCGAATGTTTGCACGGTACCACAAAGAGGGTTTCAATTTGTGACAAAGAGGCCTTTAGTAAATGACAAATTGTTTTTAATGGGTTTTCGCTCCAAGAAAGTTACTATTAGTTTGCCATTGTACGTTTCTCAACCTGTAATGGATAAATAAAAGCATGGATGAATGATGTCGTAGACTAATTTAAACTCTGATGTAGGTGTTGAATGTAATAGCAAATGTAGTAGGTATTGCTTCGATGGTTACTATACCCTCAGATAACTTCCATTATACGCTGTCGTCAGCCCAAATAAAATTCATTTCATTTTCTGTCTTTTGTACGCCAGTTTTTCACGTTTGCAAACTCGTATGATTGAATGAGAGGGAGTGAGGAGGATGCTACCTTTGGTTACAATAGCTTTGGCACAATTCGTACTCTGCGCAGCTCACGAACTTGACTGACCGGCCCCATGTGAACGCAATGCCTAAGCGACCTTTTTTTGGTCGGCTGCTTAACCGACGTAATACTTGGCCGGTTAAATATTCGGCCGACCCCGTGTAAACGTAGCCTATAGCTACATATCAAGTTGACATCAGTGGTGTAATCAGGCCCTTTTCTAATATCGAGCCTCTATTTTTAGCTTTTAGGAGCAGCTATTGGAGGTTTTATCAGATCGAGGCTACCAATCAACGCCATGGTAATTCTACCTTCTTTATGTTTCTGTGTGTTGTTTTACTCTAGGCAAAGTTTTTTCTTTTCTTGTGTTTTTCTCAATCGCAGTTGGCTTTCTTTCTCTCGCTCTTTCATCTCCACTTCATTTTCATTGTTTAAACATGCATTAGCACTAAAATTTGTGTTTTCTCTTTGATTTTAGCTTCAATATTTTAGGGAGGGTGGCTTCCCAGATACGGAGCTAATGCTTCCACTAAAAATCAAATGTACTGTTTTGGACATATTTAAGAATTTACTGAAAGTCTGTACGTTTGCTGCTCATGTTAAATTGAAACTAAATGCAGCGGGAGATGAAAGTTCTTAATTCTAATAGTTAAGGTTCTTGAGTTTCATGGCCTACGTTTTTGTGAGCTCTGCAAGAAACAACGTTAAAGCCCTTGCTCAGTGCACTTGATACGTTAAGTAGGCTGTGTGACTGGCTGAGGAGTCCGCCCAATGCAAAAGTGATTTCAGAGTTAAAATGATTTATGAGCATCCATTGCATGCCTCACAAAACCTGAGTATCCTGTTTCTTGCATCACAATTGCCTAATCTGGGTTGTTATTGCCATTGGAAGTCTTTAAGTTTAACAAACATTTACAGCTGGATTTGACGTAATATTGCAAGATATTCAAGCTGAAGCCAGAGAGTTTGTTTCTTATAAAAAGCGCGTTCTTTCGATACTTGGGCATGCTTCTTGTTATAATGGTGTACTGCATTTACAAGAAGGGAACAACAGACTCGTTATATTTTCATAAGATCTGCTGTAAAGGATGGACTTGCCGTATCTTGATTTGAATCATCTTTAGGGCCAGTTGAGTGTCTGTAACAATTGATTGTGACAAGAACTCTCAGCCATTGCACAGGGGTCAAAGGCTCTAATCACCATCGAGTTTTGGCTTCGTATGGTCCGGAATTAGTGTCCTCTCAAACGGCCGCAAGTCACGTCTGCATTTTTAGATGGCATGAAGAAACAATTATCACAACCCGATATATATCATCCTCTATTATCGAATTTGGAACCTAACTGTATGATATTCAGAATTCTCTCAACCTAAGCTGGTAGCAAATTTCCTCCCCGTAGTGACATTGAAAAATCAACAAACAAAAAAGCTTGTGGGTTTTATTTCATTCTAGCCCTATTTATCAGCTACCGCACCGTCTAAAATTTCAATTTTTCCTGACAATTTAAAGACATTGGTGCATGATCAGTAGACTGCGGTGTGCCTGTAAGTACGAGCTAATCCATTAGAAATGAAATCAAATTCAGTTTTAATAAAAAACGACAGATACGAGATTGATTTTGTACGCAGGCTTATCTGACTCAAATGAATGTCTATCTTGGATTCTATTGCATAGGGATCTGATAGCTAAAAGCAGTTTTCTTTTGCTTGGGGAAAGCTTGGTACAAAGCCTTAGATTACATATCTCTCTGGGCCCACATTCGCAGAAAAAGATTGAGATTGCACTCTCTATTTTTAAAGAAAACCTTACTTGAAATGTGACTGCTGAATTTGCTAAATTTTGAGCTCAGTTCTTGTTCAAACACCGTCAAACAGGTATTCTAAATTAAGTAGAAAATTGAGTGTAAGCAAGCAAAATTGCATGCAGATAATTATTTCATTTCTGAGTGTCCCATGTAAACCCATTGCGCTTTGGGCACCCTCGTGGGGGCCAATTTTACCATTTGTGAGGCTCTGTTTCCCTGTGCTCTAGCACTAGCCATCCACATAGAATTGGAACGGTACCATACAAACTGAATGATCCACTACACGTTTTTTTGTTATAAGGAACATGTCTATAAGGAACATGAGGCTGAAATTGGGCAAAAATTAGGAAACATTCAAGAAACACAGACAGACAGACTTAAAGATCTAATTTGAAAGCAAATTTTTGATCAAACTAGAAATAAATTGGGCAAAAAATTAGGAAACATTCAAGGAATATAAACAGGCTTAGTTTCAAGTAATAACTTGCAAGGACTGTTTTTACTAGTAAATTTTTGATCAAACTAGCAAAAAAATAGAATGAACATCCATTACATGCTTCACAAAACCTGAGTATTGCTTTTTCTTGCATCACAGTTGCCTAATCTGGGTTGTTATTGTCGTTGGAGGTCTTTACATTTAAGAACATGTAAGGCTGGATTTGACGAAATATAAAGAAACATTCAGGCTGAAGCCAGAGAGTTTGTTTCATAGAAAAGAAATGTGCATACCATATTCTCATCTCATTTCATCCCATTTTGGATGCAACTGCTGCATTGTTTTATTTATTATTTTCCAGTAGGTAAATGTTTTGGAAGTTACATAGCATCATAAAATTATTTGCCAAGTGCTAATCTTATTGATAAACAATGCATATTGCTGCATGTTACTGCATATTATTACGTATTACTGCATATTTTGCATGCTGTTGCATATTCATGTATATAAATGCACGTTGCTGCATATTCCTGCATATTCTTGCATATCTTTACATTATTTCAACTGAATTGTAGGTTCCTTCTACGGGAGTTCACTTGATATACAGATCAGAATTACGCAGGGATATGCCTGTTAGCAGTAACGGGCTGCAGGTAGACAAAGAAATTATTACTATATATATATACATATATATATATATATATATATATATATATATATATATATATATATATATATATATATATATATATATATATATATATATATATTTACAACATTTGTTCTACGATAAATTCTCGAACAAGCCCCCCTGGGGGCTTATTCTTTTGTATTTTTTGATGGAGTCTTATTAGAAGGGAGAGCTTATTTGAGGCGGTTTAATTTTTCTTGTAGTTGGTCATATTCCATTTGAAAATTGTTTGGTTGTCATTTGTTTTGAACCTTGAATAGTATCTAAACTTCTCAGCTGTTGCCATCACATGTGAATCATATGGCTGCTGGGACATATGTCAGGCAAAGGAATAGTTGTTTACTTGGTACCTTAATTCATAAGCGTAGTAGGGGGGAAGGAGGGCTGAAGCCCCTCAAGTTGGACAGAAATCCGTTTCACTCGGCCAAAAGTTCTGAAAGAACAATAGGAAATTCGGGTAACTTTTCTGCCTGCTCTCCAGCTCTGTTTGATATTTCGGACTGACAACTTACAGTCCCCCTAAATTTGACGTCCTCCTACGCCCATACCTTAAATGGGTAATGTTGTGCGTTTAATGAAATATAATATGGTGAATATATCTAAGCAGGGATCTCATTAGGTGAAAGCTTCTACTTTTAACAGGACTAGATTTCCTCAAAGATGCTTTGGTATGGATTTTGAGTTACAATAGGAGTTCTACTTGAATCAGAGCTGAACTAAGCCAGGCTATACACGTATTTTTTTATAAGAAACAATCTTTCCGGCTTCAGCCTGGATGTTTCTTAACATTTCCTCAAATCGAGCCTTAACTGTTTCTTATCTCTTTCTTAAATTCTTAGCAAAAAGTATGTACAGGTTTTTAAGGCATGTAATGGATGTTGATTCTATTTTCTCGCCAGTTTGATCAAAAATTTTTTTTATTTGAAATTCAGCCTGCCTGTGTTTCTCAGATATTTCTTAATTTTGTCCAATATTTCCTAATTTCAACCTTACGTTTTCTATAGACATGTTTTTTATAAAAATACTTGTATAAGCTAGGCTATGCATTATAAGAACCTTCCCTGAGTATGCTTTTAGCTTTGCAATTAAATTTCTCACAGTTATTTCAATTTTCTAAGGACATGTGTTTTTATAAAATATTTATGTTTTGCATGTCAAATAGCCGTTGTTTTTATTCCCGTTAATTCTACTCCATAGACATACGTCATAATGCATAGTCAACAACCGTGTGGTATAGGACAAAAGTAAGTACTATGACTAAAATCTAGTTAAAGCTCTGTATTTTGGTTATACAAGATGCTCAACTGCATCTGTTCTGCTTTGCTTATCCAACGTACGTAGCTCCAAGATTTGCAATTCAACTGCGTACGTAGTTCTATGATTTAGAGTTCTACTTGTTTAGTTCTTTTGAAATCATTATTCAACTAGACGACTGGAGAAATGATAAGTGCATCTTTTGAGGAAAGTTGGTAAATTCATTGCTAAGACAGAGAGTGAGTGAGTGAGTGAATGAATGAGTGAGTGAGCGATTGAGTGAGTGAGTGAATGAGTGAGTGAATGATAGATTGAGTGAGTGAGTGAGTGAGTGGGTGAGTGAGGGAAGGAAGGAGGGAGTGAATGAGTGAGAGTGTGAGTGAGTGAATGGGTTAGAAAGATGGGGGGTGTTTGTGAGTCTGAGCCTGTGACCCCTTTTGCACTATATCATTTTCATACGAAATTTTTTCGCATGAGAACGGTACAGTGTAGATGCTAAAGTATGCAATAGTCTTCACTTGATGTCAGGTATAAAAACGATTCAGTGTAGATGATATACCAAACCGGGACATTTCCGTACTGTTTCTTATGAAAATGGTATTGTGTAGTGGGGGCCGAAGTCTGTGCTTGTCTGTGTTAGAGGGATGAAGAGAGATTGAGATAGAGAGATAAGAGAGAAAGAGAGAGCTTGGACCTCAGGCGTTTTGGTAAGCATGTCACTGTTGTGAAGTTCGGTTAGAGTATGAAGAATTGATCGATAGAAAGACTATGCATCTATATTCTACAAATATATACACAACAAGCATTATACTCAAATCATTTCTCTCTGTACATTACACGTAGCATCCGTACTTATACACCGGATAAAGCGCATATAACGTTTAAGAGTCTGGGGCTAATACTAGCGCCCATACCACTTCCCAGCAGTCACTATCTGCTGAGGCACCACTATACTTTACAACAGAGTTTACTAGAATCTCTACTATAACAAGTAGTACTTTGCGTGGCTCTGATTTGAGCTTAAAACCTCCAAGATTAAAATCTATGCATGGCCAGAACTGCTTTGGTTACAGAGGATAATCAGTCTGGAACTCCCTACCTAGTGAAATAAAATCTTCTAGCACTTTTGGGTTATTCCAGAAAAAACTGCAGGCCATGCTTGCGGAAAAAAATAAAAAAATAATTTTAGCTTTCTTTTTCTCGTATGCTTTTGTATTTTTGTAGATATATCATCTTGTAAACTTGATTTAGTTGTAGCTATATTTCTTTGTAAGTATTATTTTAATTAGTCTTTAACATGGCCCATTGTAAAACAGACATGATTCTGAGGGACCACCATGCATGCATAGTATAAAATGAAATCAAATCTCGTGGCAGCTAAGATTAGGGCACGTATTTATTTTCCAAATGGCAATAATTTTCTTTAGTATAGGGGCTTGTGTAAGAGGATTGAAGCAAGGATCTAATCTAGTTTCATTCATATTGAGCTTACACGAGGAATTCCACATTAATACAAGTAAAGCTTTAATTAATGCTGATCTCCTTTTATTAATGCAGGAAAATTAACCAGTACACCAAGATAACAAAATTTCTCTCAACAAATACACCATTGGTAAGTTCATAAAGCAGAATTACAATATATGCTTATATGTGTATTTCAAAGAGGCTTTTTTTAACGTCGCTCTCACTTAAGCCCCCTCAAAACCCGAAATTTTCCAATATACGTCCTTTTCCTCCTCAGGAATTTGGTGCATGATGATTAAAAATGAACTCTAGAATTTAAGTGAACATCGATTCTAGTGAAGATGATGAAATTATCATAGACTACTATTCCATATTGAGTTTTGTTTGTTTTGAAGACTCGCGTAATTCTTGATGCAACAGCGACAGAATCGTTTTCGTAGTTGTTTATGTTGGGTATTTAATTTAGTCCCCCATTTTTAATAAGCCTCTTTCCTCTTGCAAGCCCGAACCTTGTGCATCGAGAACTACAACTCTTTCAGCAAGAGATTAAATGCTTGTTTATAGCTTTTTCATGCGTCCAAAATTGTTGCCCAAAACTAAGGAGGATGCAAGACTTAAAGGAATAAAGTATGCTTTGACTGGCTAGACCCGGCTTACTAGCTTTCACGCAAACTGGTGGATCACAAGACCATTGGAAATGTTTCAAATCTAGAAAGGCATAGACTGAAAGGTCATGCTTTGTCAAAAATTAAATACTTAAAATGTGAACTCTACTACTCTTTTGTGCTTAATTGTAGGGGGTCATATTACACTTTTTGAAATTTCCACCCCTCATAGCATGTTACAATGACCCCCTGTTTTAACTAAATGTGACCATCATCACTATCAGCAAAATTTTCACCCTCATTTTCATCCCATCATCAGCTCCTCTACTTCTTTCAAGGTTGTTGCGATTTTCCCGGTAGGTCATTTATTACCACCCCTCCATGTTATGAAAATCTAGAAAAATATATCTACACCCTTGCTAGTTCGACCCCCCTACAATTAAGCACAAAAGAGTAATAGAACTATTATTTCAAAACTGATGCCAGAATTATGAGCAGGAATAGCCAGTATCTCAGTTTGCAAAAATGGAAAGAAAAAAGAGCTCTTCTTAAGAAAAATATTGCATGAATGAAGAAGGTAGAAATTTTTCTTTTCTGACAATTAATCAATAAATCAGTCAATAATACACACACACACA
>OLMO02000277.1:11608817-11660008 GCA_900291935.2 Cassiopea xamachana | reverse complement strand
TATATATATATATATATATATATATATATTTATGTTTACAGCATTTGTTATACCGTTATACCGTAATATATGTATGTATGTATGTATACATACATTTTTATAAATAATATATACGTACCATAAATGAATATTGTATATAATGATTTTTAGGCAACTTCCTTGTCAACATGTGTTTCATATCAACTGCATTGATAAATGGCTGAAGATAAACAGAATGTGTCCCACCTGTCGTGCAGATGTGACTGTGCCATGCATGTCTAAGAAAGCAGCAATGTCAGGGGTGCATTCTCAAAGACGCACCACTTCAGATGAGAATGTTGGTGTGTTGGATGACCAATGCAACCAAGGTAAGATGATTGATTTGAAAATTGCTCAAAGTAGCTATAAGTAGCTAATTTTCATTATTCATCAATATTGTCATTATCGTGGTCTTTTTTGTCGCAGTTGCTTTTACCTATTTAACCATCTGTTATTATTTCCACCAACACCACCGTCATCATTTTAATCATCGTCATTATCATCACCATCATCTTCATCGTCATCATCATCATCACAACCACCACCATCACCACCATCATCACCACCACCACCATCATCACCAACGCCACCACCATCACCACCAACTCCACCACCATCACCACCACGACCACCACCACATCAATTTGGAAAATGGAATTCACAACTTCAATATATCTCAAATTTTATTTGCCTCCAAGTCTTTACTATAAATTCTTCTTATAGATGCTACACAAGCTCATAACACTGAGAGAATAAACATGTCAAACCCTGAGATTCGGGAAGACCAGTTGGGCAATGATGCTGACGTCACTCAAGAACTCACATCCTGTTCAGGTGACGTTGTCATTAATGTTGCTGAGGATACCTCAGCCTCGTTATAAACATGCACGTATCACAATTTAAGTATCACGTAACACAAGTATAGGAATACTTTTCCATTTATAGTACCCTGCTAACAGCATTTTAGTCCCCTCGTCAGAAGAGTCAGCCCCCCCCCTGTAGGAAAATCCCTGGTCCCACTCCTGGCCGCATGTCACGAGAAAAGTCTTGTGGCCGTTAGGTAGCCTTCACAATCTCAATTAAAGAAGCTCCGGAGTTTATGTAATCTCATATCAGTTGCTTCAATTGACTGATTGTAAGGTCAAAAGTGTCTGGACGTCGGAGACTCTTTTGTGTATTAAATGCAAAAGCAATTGATATCGCTCGGCCACTTCCAACAAATCGAATCTTCATAACAAAAACTATAGTATTTATTTAATCATATTGGCACAGATCAACTAGGGATTCTTCCTAAAAGTGTCATTAATTGAATTGTTGAACCCACCCGGTTTCACGTGATTCGATATTTCCATTAGGCAATTTGCAATCGCATTAGATGTAATTTGTTCCCTTAGAGAGTACTTAAATATATGTAATGAAACGAAACACAGCAGAATTTCGATGCATCAGATGTTCCTAACAAGCCTTTATAATATCACTTTCATAGGCTAGCCATTCTGAATAGCAGTACATAAGCCCAGTATAATGATACATGTGGTCTGTGTTTGTCCCCCCCAAAGTAATCAGTAGGTAAATCAAGTTTTAGTATCCTCATGCAGTATGCAGTGAGCACCCAGTGGGTATTTGTTCTTATATATAATTGCTACAATACAGCAGGGATGCAGCCAGGGGAGGGCTAGAGGGTTATAACCCCCGTATGAACTTGCTAGCCCCCCGTCGAAAAATGAGAAATTATATATTCGGAGATTTTTTGCCATTTATAGTACCCAATTTCTCGTATTTTAGCCCCCTCGTCGGAAGAGTCAGCCCTGCAATAAAAAAGGCCAATAGGCATATTTTATCATTGTATTGCCATATTGTTTTGCATCCAGAACATAAAGCCACGATTCTGCTGTATCATATGTAGTAATATTAATCTAGCCTCGAGATTACCAAGTGCCTCCTCCCATTATCATCTTCTGAGCTCCTTTAGTAGTATAGCTTTGTTATCATCTAAGTTTGTTTTATATCACTAGATTGATTCTGCTGGAGTTCACATAGATGACTTCTGACACTATCAGACTTTTGAGCAGTGCCTAATTTAGCCACTAATAGTTGCCTTGGAAATTCAAGTAGGGATCTTGGAAAGAAAAATTAGTAGCACACTTTGATAAGTCTCTTGTCCAAAAGACTAATAAAGTCTTCTAAAGTCCATTTTCCGAGAAATTTGAACTAAGATAATATTGTAAGAAGGCGTCACCTACGCTTTTCAACAGTCTGAAGGGCGTGATTAGCACAAATTTTCTGGAGGCTTTGACACCAGTCCCCTTTTTCCTCTCTTTCCTTGGAGTTTTCAGATTAACCAGACCATACCGTCTTTTAAATTGATCCTGTCACTGTATGGCGTAACAACAGAATTCTGAGAAAAATGTCCTGCATAGGATCAGCATGGAATGCACCGTGGGATTGCAGGAACAGTGGTGTTAGAAAATCATGTTAAATTGGGCACTGCTTTTGAGTATGGATCAAACTAAATAGCTTCTATCCTAACAAAGATAATTTGCGCAGGGATAGGCGAGCCTATTGCCTTTAAGAAACAGTTGAAGCATCGACATTATTTACAATTGGTGTAGTCCTAAAATTTTAAGAAGCATAGTGCAAAAGTTCAAAGTAGGCACATCGTTATCTTTACTTTTCTTGCAGAATTATAAGCAATTCGTCAGCATCTGCTTCAATAGGCAGCAAAACGGTGAAGACTACGGGATGTCCTGAGGGATGTCCTGAGGCACGCAACTACGGGATGTCCTGAGGGCCTAAACCCATGCCCTTTTGAGCAAATGATGAAAAGTTCCCTTTTTGTAGTGCCCTCTCTATGTCACAAAGTCTGTTTTCCCAAGAGGGAAAAGGCTTGATCCTAAAAATGTTCGGCCCCCGGCCCTTTTTTCCTCCCTTTCGTGGTAAGGATTAGCAATAAGAATCATTGCTCTTCAGAGCAACGATAGCTGAAAACCTCCCACAGTATGTCCTCTACAAATGGATCCGAAAGACAATATTCGCAGGGTTTACCTTCTTGTAAAAAGTTGTGATGTGCCCTTTTTCATGGATTGGACGCCTGCCCTCGAAATTTCCTAGTTGCGCGCCTGAATTTTTGGGAGCGTAACGGCGATGTACTGCTTTACCCCTCGACTTTACCCCTGAGCTTTAGACCACTGCTGATAAATATGCAGACTCCTGTGATGATGCAGCTTTCATTTGTGACTTGTTTGTTAGTCAACCGAACGACAGAAAATAAATTGTTCTGCCGTTTTTCTAAAGGTAATTTAGACTATGCGAATGCTTGAATGGTGTACAATTTGTGAATAATATATGTAATTATCTCTGTGCACAATGCACACGCTGCGAAAAGTTGCAGAATCTTAATATATTGTGTTTTGTTGATGATCTTAGAAACCCGTTGGTACAAAATGTATACTGTAAATAAATTAATGAATATATATATATATATATAAATATATATATATAAATATATATATATATATAAATATATATATATATAAATATATATATATATAGATATATATATATATATATATATATATATATATATATATATATATATATATATATATATATATATATATATATATATATATATATATATATATATATATATATATATATATATATATATATATATATATATATATATATAGTTATATATGTGTATATATATATGTATATTGCACATTATATGTAAGTTGTATATCAGTAATACAGAGATAAATAGCTGTCATGAATCATACAATACATGTAATTCCACTTAGACTTCTTTTGCATTCTGTCTTCGTATTTTGTTCACGTGAAAATGTTATAGGCTGGGAATAGGCTAGCTGCGAAATACCTTATTGACTTTGCAGCTCAAGTATAGGCTTAACAGTATATGAGTTAGTTTACACTGTTCAAAAGGCAGCAAACTTTCAAACAACCAGGGCTTGGGTCGGGGTGTGGACCTGGAATTGGCGAGGAAGCTGCATATAAAGTGAATAACAAAAGTTGGATGCCATTTTGTAAACCTGCTATAAAAGTACAGCATACATAATGTGTACTGAAATCCACAAGTTTTTTAAGAGTTAGATTTTGTTGTTGAATGTAGCTTATCAGGCAGAGCTCAACTGAAGGGGCTAGGGGGCCTCAGCACTTTCTGCCACCCAGCGACTTTGAAAGGCAAATGTTTTAAAGATAACAATTTTATTGACTTCTCAGCTCCCCCTTCCACTTTTAACACCCCTCCCCACTTTTTACTTGGTGGAGCCGTGTATACCTATTGGCAACAGGGAAGTGCTTAGACACTTTCCGCTGTAGGGGCCCTTTTTTATATGTGAGGGTGCCCCCTAAATGAATTTGCCCCCAATTTTTAAATGCGTCCTACGTCCTTGCTTACAAGCATTAAATATTTGTATTCAATGAACTGCTAGGGCTGGGTTAAAGATAAATTTTCCAACTATGGGATAGAATAAAGGAGTTGGAAGCAACATGATACAATAGATCCGACATGTGCTTCCTTGATTGTGTTTTTAGAACTCAACCAGGGGAGGATCCAGGGGGCCGGGGGCATGCCCTCAAATGGCAATATTTCCAATAGCAAATAATACTGTTAAGAAACTTCTCACATGAAAAAGACAATAAAGCCCCCTAATTCCAGCCCTGGATCCGCCCCTGAATTGAACTTTAATCAAACTGACATCCAAGCGAAGCGCAAGGGGAAAATGGAATGATGGCAGAGACTAGAGATTGCATATCTTAGGTCATTTTCAAGTAAATTTTTTATTGAAACCAGGTGTACACATAAGAGTGTGTGGGGTGTGACAGCCCAAAAAGCCACCGGTCCGTTCTTTCTTGTATAAAAAGTGTGTCCATTCAGTGGTGTGCCGAGACACCTTCTGTTGGGGGGGGGGGTGTTTTGACCAATTGGCCAACTATTGTTACTAAAACAAACAAAGGTCACAGAAAGTACTGTGGCTAACTCACTTGCAACATGGCAGACGTTTGACGAATTTTCTTACAAATTTGAAAATATTGGGGGTGTGATGCCTTCCCCCCATCGGCGCGTCCCTGGGTTCATTGTAAGTTGCGATGAATAACCCATCAATATTAGGCTCTGGCCAAACGACTCAATTTTTTATTCGATTTTTTACTTACTCTTTTAGCCGACAAAAATCAAGGGAAACATTGAGCCGTTTGGCCACTATAACAGTGTACGATCTCCACAAAAACGAGCTTCTACGGCCGCCATTATTCCTATCTGCCCCAATGTTCCTAAACGAGGCTAACTCAACATATCGAATTAAAACAAAACAACGAAGAAATAAGCATAACAAACGTTAGGAAAATTGTCTTAAATGAGTCAATATGCATCAGCCACCTTGTTGAGTGAGTCGAATGGGGTGGAGTGAAGTTGAGTGAAGTTTGATCTAAGTCAAAAAATCGAGCAAAAGAATTTTTGTTGAGTGAAAATCGACTCGTTTGGCCACCTTGTCGAGGAAGTCGAGCGAAAGCATGCCAGTAGCGTCTCATTCAGTGGCGTAGCTAGAGGGGGGCAGGGGGGGCGGCTGCCCCCCACCAACCTTTTCCAGCTGCTTGTCGGAAATTTGTCGGAAAATTTGTCGGAAAGTTAAGCACGTGAAAAAGTGTGTCAACAAATATATTTTTCAAGTTTAAACCTTAGGGCCTGTTTTTATATGAGAAAAAACACCTCAGGTAGTGCTTTGTGTAGATTCCACCTCTCGTGAAGTGAAATCTCACTATACCTGCGGTGTGGGTGATTTTATATTTGTCATATAAATTCATGAAAATTGCTAATAGTAGAGAAGTATACAAATTCATGAACAAACAACGACCCTTTGATACGACGTATAAATGGGGGCAACAACCGAACTTCAAAGGTGTTTGTCAGAAAACTTGTCAACACAACATCCCTAAATTTCGTCGGAATTTGTCCGGGTTTCGCCCCTTCACTGCCAAATCGTAGCTACGCCACTGGTCTCATTGGGCGGGCAAATATAAATGATGGTAAATATTTTTATCTGATGTACTTTGCGGAAATATGAGTAGTTGAGAAGTCGACTATTAACTTTGAGATCAAATGTTGGGGAAAGAATCGAGGGGTGCATCGAGTCGTTTGGCCAGGGCCTCCTTACAAGAGTAATGAGGATGGTCACGGAGGTTGACGTCGTATGACCCGAAACTCGGATCAGTGGCTTCTACACCGCCTCAACTGATAAAAGTTCTCGATAATTGCAACTCTTTTGTTGCAAGCTGAAAGAGATAAACAATATCTTAATTTCAACTCAGGTTCATGGCAAATCGAAAGAATACAAAGACGGGCTTTTATGCAAATGCGTTCATCAGTAATTCAGTTCCAGAGACTAGAGGCGTCGTGGCAGTAAGGGAGACCAAGATCAAAGATTATTCGATAAAATTCTAAACCTTTATCTTTACCAACAGCAAAAGTCTGAAAATTTTCCGACGAACCATTAACATTTCCGAAAATCTGACGAATTCGAAAAAATTGGAGGGGCCATGGCCCCCTGCCCCCCGGCTACGACGCCCCTGCTGGGGACTCTAGATTTTACAGAAAAGCACCAAAGATACGGCAAGACTCTCATGCTCAGACCACTCCTAGATGTTTTGTCTGGGGGATGCAGGACCAACATTCTGCCAACACAATGGGTGTGGCTCCCGGCTTTCTCGACACCACACTATTGAAGATTTCTCTTTGTGCTTCCGGAATACACAAATTTAGCAATGATTATTCTTCTATACCGATATCCCTCCAGCAGTACTTACACATAGAAACTTGAATGCATACAATTACAATAAGAATAACGAAGAAATGAACCCGTCAATCTTATAGGAATTTCCTTTTTTGACGAGCATAGATTAGTCTTCATTGCTCATCAAATGTCTGTTCAGATGATTTTTGAACAGACTTAGCGAAGACAGTTCTCTAAAATTGGATACATTTTGTCGATAGTAGCGGCAAAATTGGTGATTTCCAGGCATAGGTTTTGTCTGGGGAAGTTTAACACTCCCATGCAGCCACTATAGGAATGCGCCTGCTCAGGTCTCTTGCTTCTACCTCAAAAATAGAATAACAGAGCTGCTATAGGCTTATTGTCATTTGAACCAGGATTGCCAGATTGGCATTTTAAACGCAAATTTCACAATTTTGGCATTTTTTAGAGTAGTTTGGAATTTACAAATTGCATTTGGTAGATTTTTTTAATTTGGTATTGTTTTGGCATTTTTCTGAGTAAGGTTTCACGAAGTGCCATTTTTTATCTTATACAGAGTTTGTGAATAATATACATCAAAACAAGTATGCAAGAATTGTTTATCAAAGGTTACTAAAAGAATTGCATTATAGTGATTTTAACTTATTAATTAACGGTACCACGCTGCATGGTCATGGTAGAGGTGAAAATATAAAAAGCTCCGCAGCTGCTTTGCCACTATGGAGTACTTTTGGATTGGACATATTTTAATTCAATTTGGCATAAAATTTTGACCATTTGACATATTTTACCTTTTTAAGTCTGGCAACCCTGATTTGAACTTTTCTTGCCTCACGTGTCGTGTTCCAAGTATCAAATCTTGGTTTTATTCCAAGACGCAAGAAGCATTTCCAGAAGCTTCTAGATCCATAAATAGGCTAGATGGATTAGATACTTTGCAAAATACAGTATGCTTTCGATAACTTGAACACCAAAGGGACAACCAAAATATTCTAGTCATCGAGGGCTCGAGTTTTCGTACAAGCTGGCCTAAGAAATGAAGGATTTGTTTGAGATATCAAGATATTCGAAATATCGAGCATACGAGTAGGAGTAGGTTTTCTTAGTCCTGGATGCTTGTGGTTTACGTCTACATGATCAAAAGTTGTTGGAGAACAACAGGGCAACATTTCAAAAGGATTTTTCACTCACTGGTGGGGCATTTAAGTAAAGGGCACTTAGATGAATGCAGAATTTACCAATATATTTCCATAGACCAGTTGTTCCCAAAATATTCTACATGGTGGTTCCTTGCTACGTGCTTTTTCTACTTGCAGTCTCTGAAGCAGAGGTGGCTTCAAAATTAGTGTAGCTGCTAGAAATTATTTTATCCCACATCCCTAGCTCCCTAGGAAATTCAGCAAAGTACTTCTATCTGTTGCAGAGCTATCACTTTTACTTTAGAAGCTCAGCTGTAGTCCTTATGAATGTCCGTAAATGGAAGAAATCAAAACCTCTACCAAAGGCTATGGCTTGAAGATGACCTGAGGGGCTTGGGTGCTGAGCCTCCAGGAAAATTTTCCAAATCACGTCCTTTATTTTGGCTTAGAATGCATCTCCCAATATCAAGAATGGTTTAGGCAACATGGAATTTGAATAGCTTGTGGCGACGTTTCACAAGACATGGTGCGTGGATGATAGTATCTTGGTCAGACATAATTGAATTTGACTCAAAATGTCTCCAAATTGATTTTCTTTCATACTCCCTTTTATCCGCAGGTAATCATGCCATCGGTAATTAAGGTCATCTCCCGCTAGATGTAAGATACACACCTCAATTTCCAAGTAGTAAAGTAATAGATATATTTTCACAGACAAATACCCACAGAGTTTGAAACCATAAGTTTCCCAAGTTGCCACGGTTTATCGTTTGCGCTAAAAAGTACCTAAAAGACTATGAATGTAGTTCTACAGCTTGCAAGCTTCAGAAGCTTCTCATGGTCCTTCGAAAAAGTGCCCGTCTCGAGCCTTGTTAATCAAAGGGGAATGAACTATAGAAGCAGCAGTTCCAGGAGAAATGAATGGAGATTTAAAACCTGCTCAATGAAGACTTCACATGTTTCATCCACAAATATTTAAAATAAGGGAAAAAATAAAAAGTCAATGAATCATAAGGGCACTTTAGTGGTGGGGCAAGCAAATTCCACTGGTGGGGCAATGAAAGGAGCTGGTGGGGAATTTCCCCACAACTTTATATGTTAAAAAATGTCCTGGGGAACAATCAGTTGGCTTCCAGTTATTGTCACATTATGCACAGCAATTAGCTCGTTTCTGACCTTCTTCGCTATCAAAAGATTTGATTTTAATGGAATTTTGGGCCCTTGATTTACTCATTTCAATGTCTGCGTAAACTGCTAGTTCTGTCCAGTGCTGAACGCAAACGCAGGGTGAACAGAAAAGGACTGAGGACCCGATTCTGGAGCGGGTGTCAACTATTCCAGCCAAGGTTTAGATTTCCAAAGGCAGTATTTTGACCTAAAAAGGTATGGACATATAGCCCAGAGTCCTCTGCTATCGGGACGTGCCAAAGAGGAGGTGTTGGATCACTTGTTGCCTGTAAGTCTAGGAAATTTTGTAGCCTGTCAATAATTTTTCTTTGCTACACCCTTTTGCCAGAGTGAAAGCTCTTCAGAGCCCCTTTGCCTGTCATGTCCTATATGAATAGGCCTAACTTTGCACAATATGGAAAGCTAGATCTACACATAGATATAGATTTGAGTTGGATAGCTTGAAGTATAGAACAGGTTCTGCATTTCAGTAGTGGATACTAAGGGGGGCAAAGTGCCCCCAGATGACATCGAGTCTGCAAATTCTTGGTAAACGTAGTAGAATAAAGACTAAATACACGTATTTTTTAAAAAAACCACGTTTTACCTGAGTCTCAATTTTCTTGTAAGATTTTTCTTATGAAAAACATATACTCAACCTATACTCGACTACTTCTAAAATACTCAGCAAATTTAGCACCTCTGTCAGCAAATTTAGCACCCCCTTGATTTTCGTTGAAAAACCGCCACTGTTACATTTCAAGCCATCCAACTCACATTTTATAGCAAAACATGCATATGGACTCTCAGTAATTATGTATTGTTCAGTCCGAAAGACAATTTTCAGTCCCCCAACCAAAAGAAGTGTGAGGAAGCTCGCGGACTCCCTGATGATACTAGGGTACTTTGCGCATTGCAATACATCAGCAAAACAAGATTAAGTTTTGATGTTGAATGGCGTTCTAATTCTACCTGAGAATGTACTAGACGCTCTCATCATTAATTTGATTTTATGGGTGCCTAGTAAAATGCAGCTTATTGTTTTCCGTTGATTGCTTTCCCGTTAATGCATAGGAATTGCTAGCAAAGAACTTCATATGCTCAATGGAGCAATCCTTTTAATGCAATAATGAAAGCCATTAACATGCTTAGAGTTTAGCGCTATCAGTTAATTACCAAATACTCCAGTATCTACAAAACAGGTTAACAGATGAGGTTGGTTTGCTGCAAAAATTGCCCACATTTCTATGGTTTTGAAAACTTGGAAAGTACCAGAGTCTGTTGTCATCTTGTATTTTGTCGACTATTCTACCGGGTAGCAGACGTACGTAGCAACCGTACAATTTTCACGACTTCTACCCCATGACTTTTACCAATTTATTGTCTCGTTATTCAGAATAGGAACAACACACAGCTCAATTACCATAATCAGGTAAGATCGAAAGAATTTCAGCTATATCCGGAGATCAGATTTCGCTCAATCAGGCAGGGGGTCACAAGACGAATGAATGGGGGCGAGCAAAAAGGTAGGACAGGTCAAATCTACTATAGATAATGTAAGGCCACATTTACACAATATTGGAATTAAATGAGCCTGGTATGTTCTCATAGCGTATAGCTCTTCTGTCTACACAATGACGAAGAATCCGAATCCGATGTCAAATCAATGCGCACATGAAATCGATACCGAATGACTTTGAATCCGATATGACTTCAAACCTGATTGACAATGAAGAATGACCTCATTGTCAATCAGGTGTGAAATCACATCGTATTCATGCTCTACAAGATACCGTATTCATTCTGTATTGTATTCTGTATCGAATCCGATAACATGTAAACGGTTTATAAATGTATGCATTTCAGCGCATAGCATTTAGGGCCCTGGAAAGATGGCCTAGACTGAGGAGGGCATGGATGCTAATAATGCTTCGAGTAAAAATTACAAGGTAGAGCATCAATATAAAAACATCGAAGAATTATTGGTGGTAAAAGTCCTCTCTGTCTACCCATTCCCCATGAGTCTGAAAATGTTTTTCTACTTTGCAAGGTAGCCGCTTTTTTTATAAGAAACCTAACTCAAGGCCTAGCACTAAAAGTTTCTTAATTTTGGCCACATTTTAGGTCTAAAAACCTCTTACAAGTTTCTCATTTTAGCGAACTAAATTGCAGTGAAAGCGTACAATACGCATGAACATATCAAACTATTTGTCATATAGCAAACAAAGTGCTCCAGTGCGAGTTAACTTCTAAAACAATGTCTTATTAACATTGCTTTAGTTGAGCTTTACGTTGAACCAGGTAACGATGTCAATGTGCTAATTTTCTTAAGTTTCTTAGCTCTTTCCTCGTAGTTCTAAGAGTGTCTTGAAGTGGACTCTTGAGTGGACGTGTGGCAGAAGAAATTTAACGACAGGCTACAAAATCTCCTACAGTTACTGAAAAGCGATGGTCACAACGTCAGCTTTTACCTGCAAGCCAAAGTATTACACGTTTTTTATAAAAAGCCTCACTCATGGCCTAGTACTAAAAGTTCCTTAATTTTTGGTCACATTTTAGTTCTAAAAGTTCCTAAATTTAACGAAACAAATTGCTGCGAAAAAGTAAGCAGAAGGTGAGTGTAGCAAACCATTTTCCTACAACATGCAAAATTGACATTGCTTTGGTACAGCTTTACGTTGAACGGGGCAACGATTTATCTAAATGTTCTTACCTCTTTCCTTGTAGTTCTATAAGCCTCTTAAACTTTAGGCTGTCTAGTACTAGGTTGCTTATAAAGTTGTTTCTTGTAAAGAATATCAGTATCTACAAGCTAAATGAAAACCGATAGTCCGGCAAAAATTGGTGGTGTGACACCCATAGACTCCCTACTTCGGAACCCTCCCACACCCTGGTGCCGACGATCCAAAAATATTGCTAACGAATTGAATTTGGTGAGGTACAACTTCATACAGCAATTTCTGTCTTAGACAAGTCAAAGTGTCGACAGACTGGGCTCTTGTTTATGTTGGGTTGCGGACGGGGTATCTTCGGAATTTTGGGGGGCAGTTGCCTCCACGATATCTTATAGCGCCACCTCTACAGTATTGAGATTGAAGTGGGAGTAATGATTATAATGCATATGAGACTAAGGTCTTGTGTTGCCAGAGGAATGAATCTATACAAATAACAATTACAATTTTTTTAAAGCTTTTCACATATGGCGACGAATTTACAAATTTCTCATCAGATAAAAAGTGGTTTCACATTTCAAGTCATCTGTTATCAGGAGGTCATATTTCTTTGAATACTGTTCATTTCAGTTGAAATTAAAGTTTATTTATTGCATGACACACCGATGCAGTAATAGCTTATCTGTTGTCCATTCAAACAAACTTTGGCAGAAGAAGCCATGTCTTTGCTCGGTAAGCCTTGAAGCCGTCATATCTTGATAAGGACTGGTCCTTCTTTCTCATGTTTGGATAAAACAAAAATATGATGTAGGCCGCTTGGCAAATAAACGGAAGCCAATGTTGTGACATAATGTTAAAGCTGAGATATGTAAGGATTTCCCCAAGATAGTTGATGTTCCGACTTTGGGAAAATAGGCCTTCCTGTATTAGACCTTTGTGGTATTTCAAAGTGAAGTACTTCTGGCAGTCGCCACAGAAATGGAAGAAACTGCCCAGGATATTTAGCGATACGGCTAGGGCAATTTCAGCCGGAGTGGGCTGGGCACCACTACGTATCAACAAAAATGGCGCGATCCAGTAGCTAAATGGACCGAGGAGTAGGTACAGGAACACAGCAAAGAACGGGCTTAACGAAGTGTCCCATGCTTTATCCGGGAAGTAATACTCTTTCATCAGCCAGAGCCCACAATATGTTCCATGTATTGCAAGATAAATATACGGACCAATGCCAAAGTTGTTGAAGTAAAACATAAGTCCAATAACAAATGGAATGGTAGAGGCTTTGTGGGAATTAATCACATGTCTTGCCTTGATAATCATCTTTCTTGACGTGCTTCGAAAGGTCTTCTGACGTCAATAGCGCAAGTTAGCTTGAAATTAAAGAGAAAGATCTTGTTTACTGTACTTAGCAAAACAATAAAAAGCAAAAAAGATGGAGAAATACAATATGCAATTTAGAAGTAATGTGGTACTTCAGATAGAAGAGTTAAGCAATAAACATCAAAAGGAGGGGTTGAGTGCATCCATAGGATCCCAATTCCACCAAGGGCAGAACACAACACCACCTAACGCCTGGTGCACACAAGCAAATTTTGTGTTTCAAAAACAGAGACATTTGTGTTGGAAAGATACGCAGTCGGGCAAATTCTGTGTTTCAAAAACAGTTTTCCGGATTTAATAACATGTTCAGGGTTCATACCAAATACGTAAAACAAAATTCCCTGACTCTTCCCTGACTTTTCCCTGACTGATAGTCAGAAAGAACCACTTTTTCGCTGATCCCAATTTCACATATTTACAAAACGAAGTAAAGAAAATGGAGCCTAATAGATAGGTAATGTACATATACTTCCTATAGCACTATGCAAAGCAATGCAGTACACATTTACTGACAACAAATGAAACAATCACTTTGCAAACAAACATGCAAAGACTTAATGAAAATTGTTCATGGATTAAATAATTTGTTTTCCCTAACTTTCCCTGATTTGGATAAAACTGATAGAAAATTCCCTAACTATTCCAGGTTTTCCCTGACTTTTCATAAGAAATGCCTTATTTTCCAGGTTTTCCAGGTTCAGTATGAACCCTGAAGTCTGATCTCACCAACAATCTTCGCTGGTAAGACTACAAAAAATAAATAAGCCCCCTTGGCTTAATAAAGCCTTTACGGTTACCTCTCAATATATCCCACATGCATTAATGAACAGTTGACATACTATCAGGGGCAAAACTACTGAGAGGTATAGGGAAGAAGCACCCCTCTCCAATTTTCAAAACTTGGTGATTTGTTGGGCAATTTTTTTGGCTGCTGGTATATCTTCGGGCAATTTTGAGCGCTGGACATGTAAATGATCTTCCTTCAATGCTTACTTTTTCTACTGGGGTCATATGCAATGCCTAAAGTTAGTGTTTACTTGTAGCGCCTTGTGCAGTTGTAAATTAAAACTGTGAAGTTGTGCTTGATGAAAGAGCCTACTTGCATCAGTTAGTAGATATCCCCTAAAAATAGGGCATACCTACTTACTGAGTCTCTCAAAAATAGGGCATATCTAATTCTTCTAGCACTGGGAAGTGCATACTAAGCCAAAGTAAAGGGCGTGATCTCAAAAATTCCTTTCTTTTCATGAGGATATCTTTGCTATAAAGTTATAGTGTTCGTCATCTACCAACACTCAAAAGAGCTTCCCTTAAAAGAACAGTGGCATGATGGCATAACTTTGACGTCACTTTTTCATATGTTACTCCTCGTCATCAAAATTCGATTAACGCAGGTTAGGAGATCAGCTTGTCTTTCTCAGCATAAAGATCAAGAAGGAAAACAATTTATATCCTTCTTTGCAGAAGGGCGTTTTCCGAAGTTCTACAGGGTGTGACTTCAAAATTTTTTCCTGGGGGCAAGCCCCCAGACCCCCAGTTTCCCTCACTCCATATGCACTTTCTATTAGTTATAGCCTTCCCAAATACTTTGACTTCTATAAATACAATGTTGTTTAAGGTTGGTCAGTGTAAGCTGTACATGACAGCTTTCACGAGCTTTTCGCCCTCCTCAAAAATGGGAAACTGTCAGCCACTGGTTGGCTTTTAGTTTCTCTCCAGCATATCATGTAAGTCCACTTTTAGAGACAACACTCATCCTTTAAAACAAAGTGCACCTGCCAAAAGTTGTCATTTTAGGTCTGGTCTTAAAGACTTTTATGCATGACACGCCCTTTCAAATTTGATGGGCAACGCCCTTTTGTCGGGCAACTATGCCTCTCGTTTCGCCCCTGCATGCTATACTGCAACTCACTTCTAGATGAACAAGAGCTAGCTTGTCAGATGTACAGTTCATTTTTCCATGATTTAATAGAATGATGTTCCATCGTTTTCATCAGCTGCCAAGACGAGTCTAACTCTTTTGAGCGCAAATGATAAGTATAAACATAGGTGACAGACCCATGGGGTACAGATTTCTTTATAAGAAAGTGTTTTCAATTCATTACTGAAACTTTCTTTAACCTTTTCATGGTTCCAGTATCAAAAGCACATTAAAGAAAAGTGAAAAGCTCCATGTTTTACCTGAAATTATGAGAAATCTTAATAAATAGGAAAACTAAACTGTAAGAGGACAGCCAGCATAATACATGACAATTTACACACAGATAAATCGAATTTTAAATACATACACGTTTTTTTTTTATAAGAAAATCATTATTTTGCCTGAGCCTCAATTTTCTTAACATTTCCCGAAATTGAGCCTGAGATTTTCTTAAATTTTTCTTAACTTTTACTGAAGTAAAACGGCTAGAGTGGTTTACACTTTCGTTATTAATACTGTATACTTAAATTTGAGTTTCATCTTTAACATTTTGAGTGCAACAACGACGAAATACCGATTTTTGGCCTATAAAAACACTTAATTTTGGAAATTGAGCCTCGTGATTTTCTTACGATTTTCTTAAGATTTTGACGATTTGAGCCTCATTTTCTTATAAACTTTTTTCTTATAAAAAAAAACGTGTATAGACTTATAAACTCTGGATTAGGTCTCCAAAATCCAATACTGGATTTTATAAACTTTTGAGCAGCTGAGTACTACTTTCTTATAAAAAACGTCTAATATGAAAAGCAACAATCATTGTTTTGGGGAGGGGTATTCAGAGCACCCAAGGCGTGTTTAATTAAGACCAGTTATGAAGGATTGTTCTATTCATAGCTAATGTCCCTAGGGTTCCAACTACCTTTGACAATGATAGTAGGTGCTACATAGTAGCTGGTACTTGGGTAGCCTACCCACTCCCCAAAGTGGGCTATTTGGCCGATTTAATCCCCATTGGGGTTCTTTTTTATTGTTTTTTAGTATGTAATAACTGGGAAAGGCCATAGCGCCTATAACAAGAGTTCTACGATACTTTCATCCATTATTTTGACTGCAAATGGCAATTTTAGGCTAGAAGTAGTGTTTATACCGACAAATTGATCAAAAATGATCAACTGGAGGTCGACAGGCCGCGAAGCTCAGCTCTAAAGTCCAGTTATCAGAGAAATATTTCCTTTTATGCTCAACAACAGCAATACTAATTGAATTTTTTGTCGCTATATTGAATCACTACGTTGAGTTTCTAGTCCTACAAAGAGTCTCTAGTGCTAGATATAGCCTTCCCACGACATTACAGTGTTCATACCCAATATGTCAATCAAAATTCCTGACTATTTGAGGTTTTCCCTGATTTTTCGTAAAAATTGCCTATTTTCCAGGTTTTCCAGGCTCAGTATGAACCCTGCATTACCTGATAATAGCTATGATCAACTGATGACGGCACTTTGTACAATTTTTTACAAATAAAGTTACAGCTAGTTGAAGCCATCACACTGGTTTGGTTTACACTGAAATGACTTCTCTTATTAAGTAAACCATAATAGGGCTTAATTATTCTTACTTATCTTGGTCATAGGCCATATTTCATGAAATTAAGGAGCCAAAATTAATTAATTCTTGTCAAACATCATTTCATCTGTTCATAACTTGAAAACCGAGGGAGTCCACATACCAAACCCATAGTGATTAAACAGATCTTTCAGAGAGTACCTAGGTTTGGTACGTGGAATCCCCTGGTTTTTAAGATATTTAGGGTTGAATTGGATTTTTCCATGAAAAATGCGTGCACACTTAGGCTAGGCTAAATCGAAATTTTGACTGAATTTTGCCTCTAAGATCTCAAAAGAACGATGAAAAGTAGAAAAAGAATGTTGTATGGCTTACTAAAAGTTAATTATATGATTATAAGTTACAATCAAAGCATATGCTTCCGAAGCAGGCTCAAAAGCTGCGTCTTCATCGCTTCTTGGAAAATATATGGCGATCACAATTTCGGTGACTTCCCATCACTTCAAATTGCTATAACTTTTAAATGGAGTAAGAGTTTTCTGCAAAACGCGGATAATTTTATCTAATTTCAGAAAATGATATTTGATTTTTGCTAAGAGTTCATTTTTCACCAATGGAGACCCAGTAGCCCTTCCAACAGTTTGTGAAAATCAATAGAGTGAATTTTATGACATAAAATCAAGAAGAACGTTGTTTTGATACACGTGCTCTTTTTATATCAAGCCTGACTCGAGGCCTAGTGGTAAAAGTCTCCTAATTTTGGACCATATTTGAGTTCTAAGCATTTCTTTAAAGTTTCTTAACTTCACAAACTAAATTGCAGTGAAAGTGTAAACAAGACGTGAATGTAGCTAACTATTAGTATTATAACAATCAAAGTGGTGAGATAAAATCTGAAGCAATGTCATGTTCACAATGATTTGTTTCAACTTTACTTTGAACAAGGAAACGATTTTGATGTGTTAGTTATCTACAGTTTATTAGCTCTTTCCTCGTAGTTCTAAAAGTTTCTTGAATTCTAGGATGTCTATTGCAAGATGCTTATAAACTGATTTCTTCTAAAAAACGTGTGATGCAATGCCCATCTTGACACAAGTATCAAAATCACATTTCAGCACTGCAGGGACCATATTATGCAGTCTACTTTCAAGTGATAAGAGCAACGAATGGCACTGCAAAAACATCTCGTATGAGCTTCATTGTGCAGTATAGCTTGGGAAAACTACGACTACTTCAATCATACTACAAATTTTCGTCAGAAAAACTACATACGGGCCTACTTTTGTCACTTTCTGCAAACAGGCCGTTTTTTTCCTATATGGTGTACTTCATCGTTCCACGGATAGAAAGGACTCACTCGTTCCAAAAAAGCTAACAGCTTTTCCTTCCAATTGAGAAATTCGATTATTAACTTATGTTACAGTCTCACAAAGCTTAAGTCTATGAAAGGAACGAATGTGCTCTTTCGCCAAATCAACAGTCGCCCTGTAACAGCTACGAATAAAGTAGCGAGAAAGCCAGGCTTTAGGATTCACCATCATATTCTGATTTCAGATTCCTATTTCCATCAATTACCTACGTACAATTCACGTTGAGTTCTTCAATAGTTATTCAAATAGTTAAAAACACACAAACGTAGCATATAAGATAGGGAAGAGAGAACAGAAAAAAGGAACATTTTAGCTCAGCAATTAGGAATAAAGCTTCCAATAGGTCTATGACTTCAAAAATTACAGCTATAACCAGAAGCCACGCCAACAACTTTCAATGTTTGTCAATTTTTGAATCGTTACTTTAGAGCACTTAATTATAAATCGATGCATACTTGGATCGCAAATTTGGATACTTTGTTGCAAGGAGAAAAAGTTTGCCATTTCATCAAGGTAGGTACATGTATGTTTTAAGTGCTATTTTAGAGAAACTTTCGCTTAATTTTACGTAGTTTTCACTAATGTTTATAATGAAAGTTATATTCGCGAAATTCTTGAATCTATACGCTTTGTTGCTTTACTACAAGCCTAATAGCAAACTAGGAGGATTTTATGTAACAAACATACTGTGCATAGGAACATACCTACTTTTTCTTGATAATCATGGGTAGTTACACTCATTTTTGCAAAATGAGAATGCATAACTGTTCACTGAGCTTCAATACTCCTAAATTTTTTTGGTTTTGAGCCTAAAATGTATTCTTAAATTATCTTTAAGCGTCAAGTGTGTAACTTTGCCTGACAATAAAGTTAATATATTTAAATCTTTGTTGATGTCTTACATCATCATAATACCAAATAAAAGTGGAACAGAAAGATAAATATTGTATCGATCGTGCAAACACGAATACATGACAATTCGAATGCATAACAGTTCTAAGCCTTGTTGAAGATGTGCATTATTCTTAAATTGTTCTTAAGTTTCAGCTGTATACTTATAACAAATTTTGTATATCAGGGGCTTCATCAACGTTTACCTGCTAAAACTGTGTTTACATACCAGCTTGTTTTCTTCGTGGTAACGAGATAGTCCCTTGGCTATACTTTGAGTTGACTTGTGTACACTCTGCTGCATTTAAAAGAGTTTTCTATGAATAATACAGCCACAACCCAATTAGGCATATTGTTCTGATAAGTAAAAAGAAGCTTTAAGTTCCTAAATCCTAAAATGTAAAAGAATTAGCGAGGATAAGATTTAACGGCCCTGATTATAAGCAACTGGAGTCTCTGATGGCTATTTACAGCGTAAACATTCTCCATAATAACCACTTTTACAACGACAGTTGCATCTACAATTCTCGAAGTCTACGAAACTGAACTCAAGATAGCTAGCTTGCATGTTAAAGTTAGTCGTAAATGCAGAACAGAGCCTATTGTACGAATAATGACTACTAAAAGCATAGATAACTTGTAGTCAATCAGAAGAATACAACTTTTCGTGTTCAGTTGTCAGATTGAAGGTTCCGTCAAGAGCAATCCTATCAGCTTCGACCTCTCTCAAAAAATTATAAGAAAGCCGTTGAAAGAGCTGAATGTTGAAAGAAAAGAACCTTCAATAAAGTATACTATAGACATAGCTCCTGGTTATGTTCACAATGTATTCAGTTGGTCTTGAAATCTCATACACCACTTACGCAGAGTAGAAGCAGGCCATAGAAGGGGCCTTAGTTTTGGGTACATCCGTTGCTGTTTGCGATTCTTTGAGAAGCTAGACTCAAAACTTACAAATCGTAGCTTCTTTTACAGTAGGGTGTCTTTGTTCCCACAAACTATAGGCATTCAAGACAGTCTTCGCAGACTTCAATTGAAAAAAAATGAATGATGCAGCAGTTGTTCAATTGTTTTGAACCAAATACTCTCGATATGTTTTGTATATGCTACAAGAATTGGAAGTTGAACTAAAGTTGATAAAGCATTTCAATACACTACTTAATACTTACTGTGATGCTGCAGCACCTGGAAAATCCTTCAACCAGCAACAAACAAACTCACTTTCGGCTTCGATTTACCTTTTACTCCCAAAATGTCCTCTATCCTTCCTTGTTCAGCAACAACAGGGATCGCAAAATTTCGTGGAATGTTCACAAACCAATTGTCTTCGCCTTTCGACAGAGGCGTCTTACGCTGTCTGCAGAACAGTTTGACAAGAACAAGTGTTATTACTAGCCAGGCTTTCTAGCACTGTCCGATACGCAACCCAGAACACGGCTTTCTCGTCTGAACAATTAGACGTGGGCTTATTTGACCAAAATGGAGGTCATAAAACAAATATGCAGATCCCTCACATGACAAAAGGACAAAAGTGCAGACACGCTTTACATAACGCTATAAATCTACTGAAAACTGACAGAACTCTGCTACATCAAACCACTTCTATAAGTAGCCACTGTGTCCATTTGGGCAGTTTCATAATTTACTGTCTGTTTGTCTAGTATGTTCATACATTAACTGCAAACGTGTTTTATCTCGACTGTCTGCATGATATAGTATCCCTTCGGTGATGCTCCTTGAGGCAGAGTATTACAACTTAGAGAGAGAGAAGTTCCCTACAAAACGATTGCATAAACTACCAAGCGTCTGGACCCAGGGTATGTCATATAGTGTACCACCCCCCCCCAGCAATACTGTAGATGGCGTATTCTACCCTACTTCTTCTCAATGACGGCGATTCGAAGCAGCAGGGGGGTATTTCGTCAATTTTTAATTAATTAGTAAAACAAGAACGGTTTTCTTTCCTTCAATGACGCCACATGGTACTTCACTCACTTAAAGAGTGCCTTTCAAAGATTTTTGAGAAGCTGCAGGTTCTGCAGGTGCTGTGGGAAAATGTTTTATTCAACGTAAGGCTCCTATTTACAATTATTATCAGTTTTATCTTTACATTTTGCTAAAGATTTTTAGGTTTATTGCTAATTAGGTCCTATTAGTTTTGTCTGCTTGCTTGTCAAATTGTATTACATCGATTCTATAAATCTAGCCTACTATGAGCAAATGTACACATACCTTAAACTGATCTAAATCGTTGAAGTTACAGCGCTGCATAAAATGCAATTAGTATAACAGACAAGATCAATCCACAATAAAAACCATAGATAGGGCAAAACACTTTGCACACTCTGCAGCTGCAAGCCTGCCATTACATCCATTTTTGACATGACATTTACGAAACTTTGCTACGCAAGAGAAAATTCCTAGGACAGAAGGAACTCTTCAACTCCCATTTTCCTGAACTACTTATGTCCTTATTCCTATTTCTGTGACTATACTGTAGTGTTGTTACTACACTGTGATTGGTTATCTGTATTATGACGTCATGTTAGATTATGTTACTTTGTAGGATTATATTCTGATTCAGTTGTTGATCTAGAAGCAATCACTGTTTACTTGAATACATTTTTTATAAGAATCATGTGTGTATACAAATATTAAAGTTCAGAGTCGATGAAATTTAAGAATAATTTAGGGATAATGCATTGAGGTTTAGAACTTTTGTGTTTTGGAGCTTTAATGCTGTTTCTGGACTTTCTGTTGCACTTTTGATGCAATGTTTGTTGTTCTGTTACACTTTTATTTTACTCCATGAGGGAGCAAGACACTATATTCCTTTAATTTACAGGCGAGTTACCCCTATGGCACTTTCAACAAATTGAAAATAATCTTAGGTTGAAACATCCACACTGATTTGTAAATTCGTCTTCAAAGGACACCTTTATTGCGTTCTTTCTGTCTTTCACTTGTTACCAGCACATTACAGTTAAATTCCAAATATTAACATTTTTCTTGCTATATGCATATATATATATATATATATATATATATATATATATATATATATATATATATATATATATATATATATATATATATATATATATATATATATATATATATATATATATATATATATACATATATATATATATATATATACATATATATATATATATATCTTTCATAGCTAAAATTTACATTTAGTACTAGTACTACAATATGACCACAAAAGGTACAATATTGAAAATCATAGAACAAGGCCCCCAGCTAGAGCCACGAAGCTGAAAATGGGTATAAGGTTTATAGAACAGCGTTTACATGCCACTGCTATACAAAAGTTGAATTTGAAGACTCGTATTTTCTTCAGGGGTGGCGCCAGGGGAGGACTAGGGGCTACAACGCTCATCGGGACATGCTAGTCCCCTGCAGAAAGGTTAAAAGCTATTTTTCGGAGATGTTTGGCATTTATAGTATCATGAAAACCTTATTTTAGCCCGCTCGTCAGAAAGCCCGCCCCCTTATCGGAAAATTCCTGGCTACACCCCTGATTTTGTTTGACAACAATCTCCGGTTCTTTTCATTTGGGTTCTAAAGGTTACTCAAAGCTTTCACTTTACATCACTTCTTTCCATTGTTGGCTATCAAGCTACATAAATCTACGGCCATTACTAGCTAGTATAGACACGAATAGTTCTCTGTTTTCTTCGCTTTACCCTTTTCTGGTAGGAAGAAATGAAATTCATGTTGACTAGTAGAATCTCAGTGTATAAACCAGGCCTCACCAACCAAAATTTCCTTAATGCTACTTTGGCAATGTTAGCAAGATTAAAGAGAATGCAAGTGTTGGTGCTACACGTTTTTGTTATAAGAAACCACTAGATAAGCAACCTATTACTAGACAGCCTAAAATTCAAGAAACTTTTAGAACTACAAGGAAAGAGTTACGAAACTTTAAACAAATAGCACATTGAAATACTTAACTGTTTCAACTTACAGCTGTACCAAAACAATGTGAATATGACATTGCTTTAAACCAGGGGTCCGCAACTGGCGGCGCACACGCCACGCGCAGCAGAAACAAAACCAAACAAGAAAATAACAGAATATTAGGGGAATATGAAAAATCAGTATTGAACCCCCATCTTTTACTATTGAAGAACTTCTAACATATGTATTATGCATTGCACACTTAGTTTAATTTTAAGACTAGATGGAGGCATGTCTGGAGTTGGGTATATCTATTGATTGTGGTGCTTCTTGCTTGTTGACATTGAAAAACTGTACTTGTGGGTGCCTGCTTTAGACTTTACCTCATACGGACACATTTTGTTCGTTGTAGGACAAATATGTTGCTAAATTCACGGTCTGTGTGCGCTTTCACTGCAATTCATTTCGCTAAATTAAGAAACTTTTCAGATACTAAAACTAAGAAACCTTTAGTACTAGACCTTAGGCTAGGCTTCTTATTTAAAAAAGATATGTGTATAGATGTAAAAGTTTTTATCTCGGGGAAAACAATCCATGTTAGTATTATCCACAAAGTGGTAATATAATTCGTTCCCTATTTCTCTTTCTTTTTCGAGTGCAACCGCTGGGCGTCACTTCGCATGACCAAATGCGCCACGAGCGGTGCGCGCAGCAGTTGCGGAGGCCCAGTCTAAACAATCAGATGAACACTATGCAATAAGCGCTACTTCACAAGAGATCTCTACTCCATGCTTTAATTGATTGTTTGAAGACGAATTTACAAATCTTTGAAGCTGCGCTGTTAGTAAATCACAGGGGTGTTGTTAAAGAAGCGTGGTGGGTGCCCCACCCAAAATTTAGTTTGTTGGTATATTGCTGTGATTTTTCATGGCTTTTTAACTTCTTCTATCGACCAATTGGTCTTCGTTGTCTGCTAACAAGTCGTCTTTGTCAGTGAATTGGGGTTGTACACCCCATACAATATCCCTTAGCTTTGCCCCTGGTAAACTGTAATTCGAAATTGCGTTGAAATGAACCAAGGGAGCCTATAACATAAGGACATAGGGAGCAGCGATGAAGGTATTTGGGGAGTGTGGGGTTGTCACGCCCCCAAGTATGTAATTTCAAAAAGCTGGTCAAAAATCGGTCAAAGGTTTCAAGAAAGTTGGTCAAAGGTCAAACTCCCCCAATGGGGGTATCTTGGTGCATCACTGATTAGGATTGATCCGCCTGCCTTTTGCCAAGAGAAGAGGGGGTAATACATGTTTTCCTTTTATAAGAAAAAAGTTTATAAGAAAATGAGGCTCAAATTGTCAAAATATTAAGAAACTCGTAAGAAAATCACGAAACTCAATCTCCAAAATTAAGCGATTTTATAGGAGAACAATCGATATTTCGTTGTTATTGCATTCAAAATATTAAAGATGGAATTCAAATTCAAGTATAAAATATTAATAACGAAAGTGTAAACCAATTTAGCCAGTTTATTTCAGTAAAAGTTAAGAAAAATTTAAGAAAATCTCAGGCTCAATTTCGGGAAAAGTTAAGAAAATTGAGGCTCAGGCAAAATAATAACTTTCTTATAAAAAAAACGTGTATGTGCTCTTTCTGCAGAGCATCAAAGGTGTGACTTTTTCAAGTAGCATGACAAAAGGTCACACCTTTGATGCTCTGCAGATACAGTTTTCCCTCTTGCCCTCTCTTGTGTGGGCCTTCCTCCACAGGACCCATTGGTTGTTTGTTCATTTGCTACCTATTTCAGGAAGCTAATTTTAAACACGAGCACTCCAACAATTACATATAAAGAAAGCTTGTTAGCCCAGGTATGAACTTGAAATAGACACGTTTCTGCAGCAAAAACTGTCGTGAGCTGCGAAGTGATTTGTCAGAAGCAGTGGCTCTGTTTTTTACAGTAGCAACAAGAATCAATTAAATTAGCGATTTCAAAAGACATATTTACATCATTTTAATTCATTTTTAGAGCTTTCATGCCTTCGAGATTAGGCCGTGGCTTTCTTTGCCACTAGAAAGATGGTGGTTAGCCGTACTCTTTACTATTAAGTTTGAAGGTGCAATTAGTGGTTGACCTTGGCTATATTCATTTTAATCTTTAGAGAATAGTTTGGTTACCTGCCCGACTAAAGATCACTAGTTTGTATCCTTTTTGCTTAAACTAATCCAATTTTTATAACCTTTTGGCTGGTAGTAGTTAGATTTCAGGAGCTGCTGTCTATTGCATCTACCTAGGATTTTCTGGAATAACAGAGTGTGAAGAGCATAAGGATAGTTACTGAAGGGATAAGACCATCACATGCAATAGCTCCAAACAGTAAGCAAGTTTGGGACAATTTTGGACGGGGAACTTTGGAATTGCCTTTGTTTTGTACTTCAGAATGCCATAATCAAAAGTTTGTGCGTAAATGTAGAGCAGAGCAGATTGATAGTTGACATTTCCAGAGACCCTGAAAATGTCTTTCTTGCTTCGCTCGCAGGGATCTTCGTTTGTTTCCATTGACTCTGGGCCTTTGAATTCTCTCGACAGCCTAGTCAAGTAGTTTCATTAATGTTATATAATCTACATGGTTTCGGTAACGTCGGGGGCACTGTTTCTTCATAAATTAGCAAGCTTCTCTATTTTTACCTAAGCATACCCCTAACCTTAGTTATGAGGCCCCTTTACTTTAGCAGTCATTTCGATGGCCCTGTGTCTTACCATTTTCTGTAATAGAAGCGTGCGCACAAGTTTCGATATTTGTAGTCTCCAACCCCTTTTAAAGCAAGTATATTCAGTTCTTCAGTTCACTGCTCCCTTTGGCATTTCTTACCATTGCGTGACACGCTCCTAGTAGCATAAATCCATTCCTAATTAGCAGGTCTGTCGGGAAATGACAGCCCTGTCGGTTTCTGGCTGGGATTTATTGCTTTGCGCCCCCAGAGACAGAAGACATGCTAGGCCATGCACATTGGGTCAGACGTCTAGACTAATAAAAAGCCTGGGACGATTGAAATGAGTCTGGCCACTCGACTAGAACTGTCGAAATTTTTTTTCGCATTTCAGCAAAAATTACTTGCATAGATATGGCCACATTACTAGCACGGATACACAACAGGTGGGCCTTAGCCCAGAGAGCTCTCATAAGGAACGGAGCACTTCAGATTGATAGTTTTGAACACTGCCAAAGAAGTAAATCAATTAAAAATCTACTAAAAAGGCCATTCAGTAATTAGGGAATATCATAATTTGTCCATTTTGACCGCCCACCCAACCACCCCTTGAAACTCGACGTAACAAATCTAGCACCACCAATCCCCCTGATTACGTGGCATTTCTATGCTTCATGTAACAAATTATCATTCCGTCTAGTGTTCTAATGTGATAGTATGATATTACAGGGCAGGAACTACAGGAACACCCCGAAGTCACAAAAAGCGTTGGATTTTAAGCTCAACCTTGATGCAATTGCAAGAAAATGTGCTTTCGAAAAAATCTCTGTTACATTGCAAAAGAGCTATGACTCCACGAATTAGTTCATAACAAAGCTCACCATATCCCCATGTAGTATTCGAATGGCCCCCTATGATTTTAGGCACAGGGTTTTGGGATTGATAGTCAACGATTTACCTTCAGTTACCTAGCATGAAATCACATCAGGTGTATTACAAGGAGCAGTCCTAGGTCCCCTACTATTTACCATCTGCATTAACGGCCTTACTCTTTCATAAAGAACTCTCACTTATGCAAATTTGCTGATGATAATGCTCTATATAAGTCTGATCTATTGCTACATGATTGCTAGAAGGAGTAATTTCAAGGCTAGAAAATGACATGCGAAAGGTCTTCGCTTGATTGAAGTAGAATGTTGCCTTTGCAAATCTATCCAGATTTTAGCTTATGTTGAAAGTCTTGGGCTACAACTACCCACTTTAAAAGGCAATTGATGAAGTTTCTGGAAGCGCTAATGCTTTTATTCCTTTGTGTTCTGTGTTCAAAGGATTTGAGGTTCAAAAAAGAGCTCAACTTTTGTCCTGTCGATTGGAAGGAGAAGCTTTGACTTGCATTTGCGATTGACCCACCCGGTTGCGATTTCCTTTGCAATTCTTTCTCTAGGCCTGATTTCAGGCATTGTCCCTTTGCTTGGATGCTCTGTGGAAGAATTGCCAATAAAGAAGTTAACAGGGTACATAAACGAGTACTGTGTATCCTACTGAAAGATAATAGAGAGTTTACGCAACACGACGCGTCTGCTGACGACGAGCCAAAGAAGTCTAGAAACGAGCGCGGTCACGCCATCCTTTCGCAAGCATTGGCGCGAATCCGAATATCGCGCTAGTTTCTAGACTCCTTTGGCTCGTCATGAGCAGACGCGTCGTGTTGCGTAAACTCTCTAATGATGCTGCATTGATGAGCTGCTTACTAGAAATGAAGAAAAATCTTCAAAATGCTTTCTATTATAGTAGCCCCCCCCTATTTATTCGAAATCGTTGGATTTGTCGGAAAATTGTCGAACTTTCGCCGTTGGTAACAAAAGGTTTCCAATTTTATCGGAAAATATTTTAACTTGGCCCCCCCCACTCTGCAGGTGCCACGACACCTCTGCATTGGCAACGATGGATTTCCATACCTTTCTGCCTCTTGCAAGCTTTTGCATCATCCCATATCCTTCTAATATCTGCTGCTTCTCTGATTCCATCCATGTAAGTGAGCCTTTGTCTTTCTCGCGCTCTCTTTCTGCCAATCATTCCTAGAAGACAAACACTTTCTAGGCCATCCCTTCTCAATACACGCCCAAAGAACTCAAGCTGTCTTTTCAAAATAACTGTTAGCAGCTCCCTTTTTGTGCCGGTCATCTTCAAAACCTCCTTGTTAGCTCTCCTTGCTGTCCATGGAATCCTCAACATTCTCCTTAAGAACCACATTTCTTTTGCTTCTACTAAGATTTAAATTTGTATGACCAGTATTTTTCACGAATTTGACTATGAAAGAATTGCTATCATGGTATTGTTATAGATTTCCCTATGAGTTGGATCTATTGTGCTGCTGGTTTTTCTTACGGTATTTTGAAGAAAAGTTTTGAATTGCTTAGATGAAGAATTAAATCCTGGTTGTAGATGGAATCGAGCTGTCATACTTTGGTGAATAGGGGTAGATAAATGCTACTATCTTAAATAGCTCAACTTCTCATTGTTTTTCTCCTATTATTTCATACTTAACTCTACCGTGTTGCATTGAGAACCATTAAATTGTATAGCTTTTTCATTAGAACTGCATAAAATTTTCAAAACTGTGCATTTATTGTGGAACTGTAAGTGGCGGACTGGCCGGTCGGGCCAATCGGGTGAATGCCCGGCTGCATGAAGTGGAGAAAACCCTAGATTCTGGATATGGAGAACTTGGTAATGTATATATAAAAATAACTGCCATTAAAGCTGTGGATTTGTAAGACATTTCCAGCCCATTACAATATATCTGCCCACTGATTACGTATTTTAGAATTTATTAGTCGGTTTAGCCAAATTGTGCACGGTCAAAAAATTTAGCCAATTCACCCCTGCTTTCAATGAATCCTTGCTTTATTAATTTGCTTGTCATAGCTGGCTCAAAATGATACACTGCCTCAGTAAAGGATAGCTAGAGGTTTATGGCTGTATATGAAGCATGTTTATTCATGTTGCTTCAAAAAATTATTCGTGGTACTATATACTTCATGGCATAACTATTATGTCTGAGAGGCTCATCAAATAGAACGAAAATCACTTCCTTTTATACCAGGTCAGGGCTTCCTAACCTGGGGATATTCCTCCTTAGGGGGAATCAAACATGTTTAATAGGGTGATTGGAAGCTGCCATTATTCTAGTACAAAAACTATTTTGGATCACTATGTTGGATAATAATGTGAAATTTAGATAAAAATAGAGAGAGAGAGAGAGAGAGAGAGAGAGAGAGAGAGAGAGAGAGAGAGAGAGAGATGACGCTTGGAACATCATAATCATAATCGTCGTCGTAGAATTCTTGGATGCACTTCTTCGGTGGGTAACTTTGTACTCGGTCAGGATTCCTTGATGCACGAGCGGTCTTTAGAATCGTAGTGGAGAGAGTAGATATTTTAATAGCTGTTAACTTCTTTCTTCATTCCAACTTAATTGTACAAATGGCTCGGCTAGGTGACTCGCGTCCCTGCAATTGAACCTACGAACTCATTATTCACATAGCTCTAATTCTCTAACTCTCCAACCTTTTTAGTTCTCTCCGAGTGGTGCACGTAAATAGTGTAGAAATACTGATTTAGGATAAATCAGCATTTTTGCCGACATAGAGTAATCCTTGCTCAGCATAAAATACAATAAAGGATAATGCTAATCCCTAAACAATAGAATGGAATGCTGCGCAATGCACAGTCACTATTACAGGGTTTTCTATGGTGTGACTAGCTTCACGGAATTTCTACGTTTGTATTACTGATATCTAATCTAACTTATTTCTTAACGACTAATATAAACTTCTTTTGGATATATACGTGCGTCTTACAATTTATGAATAGAAACTAACGATATACACATATGCTTGCAATTCCTGGAAACTATAATAATTCTGTTGGCTCATTTCCAGCCGAGCCCTCGACGCATCTCACGAACAACTAATATGAGACGGCCCTCTCAACCTTTCGCAAGCTTTGAGATATACCAACGCGATACGACATAGCCCCTAACTGCCTTCTACAAGCACTGTGAGTCAAAATACTAAATAATGAACTGTGAGACGTCCTAATACATTTATCTGTCCTAATCTTCCATGTATAGCTCCAATCGTACATTTATAAATTAGCAGTATGACAATAAATCAACATCTAGCTTGGTGATTGTTCTTTTGAAACCATACCGAGATGTGCTGAGAGGCACTTTCCATTGGGGGGGGGGGGGGGGCATTTTGACCATTTGACCAATTACTGTTACTAGAAACAAAGGTCACGGAAAATGCTGTGACCATTTCTCTTGCGGCATGGCTGACTTTTAAACAACTTTCTTGCAATTTTGGAAATATTGGGGGGGGGGGCGTCATGCCCATCCATCAGTACATCCCTGAAACCATACCCTTCACATTGGCAGAGGATACATTTCCCAGCAATACGAGAAATAACTATGCCTATTTGTAAGGTGGAGGATAACTAGAAAAGTGTTAATTTGCCATAGAAATTCCCATTTGCTTGTTTTTGGTTGTGTCGGGTACCGTTATACTAACTTGCATGTGTTTAGTGCAATTTGATAAAGTTGTAATATTCTCTGAAAGCTATGGGATTTTGATGGTTAATAATGGGATTTTATATTGATAATGGCGTCTTAAACAACTTTTTTCTCTATTATTTAATCTTTCTTGTGTTTTAGCTAGGCGTGACAATTAGAGCAAGAACAGTAAAGTTGATATTGACATCCTAAATGTCATGTAATAGCATCTCAGAGAAGGTATTTATCTATGTGAAGTTTCTAACATCTTCAAATGAGTTAAGGTATAGTATCTCAAAATGAAAGAAAAGCCACAAAATTCTTTGATGATTGAAATGTTTCTTAACTTTTTGCCTAATTTCAGCCTCATGTTTCTTTTAGACATATCTTTTATAAGAAAACGTGTATACGTAAGGAAGTGGCAGCCCGGAGGGCTTGATTTTTTTGGACTCTGCAGCGCACCTCACATATTTCCTGACATACTGTCGGCATGCAGTTTACATGGAATGCAACCTTGTCAAGGACGTAGAAAGCATTCACAAAGTGAAGCTTAAACATCTTCAGGGGGGACCTTCACAAGCAAAACGGGCAACTGTATAAGCTGAAAAGGGATAATTTACATACAAATTTGTGAAAAGTGGGGGTGCGTACCCCCTAGCCGCTCGTATATGCCTATGTATTACGTAACGTTTGGTATAGGGATGGGAGGACCTTGATTTGTTGGAGTATTAAAGTGAAGGGTTGTAGTATGGTGCCCTGTAGAGAGGGAAAGCATGTCCAAACAATCAAATGAAATACTAATATTGGTCATATGACCATTATGTAATCTCATTGGGTAATTCCTACAATAATTAATTCATAAAGTGTTGTGTCAACAATATATTGTTTTGTGTTGATAGTTGGGAGTATTGAGTATTGTCCCTATGAATGCTCAAACATTCAACCATGCATAAAGGATCCCTTTGTCCAAGAAGCAGTATTTGATGAAGTTTAATTCCTGTACCTTTATTTGCTCTATATTCACAAACTGTAAAAGTTGCAAGCATGACTATATTTTGAAGTGATTTGCTTTGCCAACGACATCGAATTGGCCACTAAGGTTCGCGATTATGTGATGGTCACGTGATCACTGCTAGTATCTCGTAACGTAACGATTTAGCGATCATTAACAATTTATTGACTGGGTATCATGTGACCTGTTATTGTTGTGATGTGTGCAATGTTGTTGATTTTCATAGCAGGCGTTCAAACTCTCCTTTGCGAATATAGTTATGAGGATCAACAGGAGAAACACGGTGCTTGCAGTCTTATGCGTATTTGTTATCGTCTCTGCTCTGCTACATTTTCATTTCCTTCCAAAGTGGAGCGGTGCATACAACCGCAGCTGTTATTTATCAAAAACCGAAGAGGAAAACCTTGCATATCTTTTGACGAATGTTATTGATGCATGTAAGGTTGTCAATTTAACATATTGGCTCGATTACGGTAAGAAATATACGCAAAAGTGTCTTTTTCATTCGCACTTTGCCCCCATTCCCAATTCCCGAGCATTGGATTTGCAAACTCCAGTTCTTAGGTATTGTCGAGTTTCGCTCGCAAGCACTTGCTGTTTGGCTCTAATACGCGTCAGCAATGGAAGGGTATGGAAAGGGTTTGGAAAGTCTGGAAGGGTTTAGAAAGGATGCTGGAGAGTATGGAAAGGATGTTGGAGAGTATGGAAAGGATGTTGGAGAGTTTGGAAAGGATGTGGAGTGTTTGGAAGGGCAAAGACTGCCGATTTCCGAATCCCGACTGCAAAAATGATAACCCCCTAGGGACACTTTGTCCCACTACCCCAGGCACGTACCTGCAGGGGTTGACTGCCTACAAATAAAAGAGTTTGATACATCATGCCACCCAACAGTTATTGACCTGGAGATTTACATAGTAAAATAGGGCTTTCGCGCAGTGGTGATTTCTAAAAATTTCTAAAAATAACAAGGGAGCTCTAGGTGCAACCAAGACCACATTTTTGGATGTGGCCTAGCTACAGCTACGCCTATATGTTCAAAGTGCAGATATGACAATTAAGTTAAATACTGATATTCAAATACTGAGATAGTATAATTAGCTATTAGAAATGTTCCAATAAGGATGTTGCAGTGCAAAATTGACCATAGTAATACAAAACAGTTTGAAAGCAAGGCCAATAAACTTTGAAAGCGAAGCCAACGCAAGAATTTTTAGGGGGAGCCGAGCCCCTAAAAAATGATCAGTAATTTTAACAAGGGGGCTCCACACCCTAAAAATCACCCCTGCTTGTGCCCCTCCGAAGTGATTGTACAGGCAGGTTTTGCCCCCTGGAGATCTCCCCCGGTTACTTGCGTGCACAACCCTAGCATTCTTAACATTGATAGTTCCCCTTTTCAATCAGGTGCTATTTTATTTAAATTTCCTATGTAATTTTGTTACATTGTATTATCATTTGGAAAGCAAGCTATTGCATTTCACAAAGGACCATGGTTGCGCCAGGGGAGGGCTATAACCCCGTCGGAACATGCTAGCTTACCGCTATAGCATTTCCAGGTTTCATGCTTTGGAAATTAAATATAATGTAAAGACCTTTTAGGGACTAATGAATTATAATGTAAGGAATGCTTTTTGTGTGTTTCCACGACAGAAAGCAAATCATTTCCTAAATAAACCTACCATTGAGAACTCTTTTCCCCGAAGAATTTAATCAAAAATAAGGAGTATTGTCTAAAATACACGAATTAAAGGAGATTATAAGTGCCTTAAAAATGTAAATCAAATCCAAGGAGTTCTTAAGAAGTTGCACAAATCCTGATTTCAAAAAGGATGCTTCTGCTCCTTCAAATGAAAGGCATGAAGGACCTCTAACCCCTATGTTCTTTGCTTTGGCATCCCTGTGTTTTGATCATACAATGTTATTCTCTATGGACTAAAAACACTTTGGCTGTAAATTTTGGAATATATTGCCACTATCTTTATGCACTGCTGGTTCCATCTCACTTTTTTCAGTCTAAATTGAAATCCAATTTCATTGACATTTATGTCATTTATTAAGGGTAATCTGATTCTTTTTTTCTTCTTTTTAATTTCAGCAATATTTATTTTTCTTTTAATTTTATAGAAGGGGGCTCTCTCTCTCTTGATTAATTAACCTATTAGAGAGCTCCTCCTTAGTCAGCCATTCTTACATTTTATAGTGTGTTTAATGTAGTGTAGTGTAATTATGTTTAGATGCTTTGTCTTTATATTGTATTTCTAATTGTATTTAGTGATGGTTGATAAAAATTTGAATCTTGCATCTTACTCAGAAATGATTTCTATTGTTTGCTAGCAAAGTGATTCTCAAGCAAGCATAGTAACAAGGTGTGGATTTTTGCTGCCACACCCATATTCTCAGTGACAGAAATGCAATAGTCAAGTATAATCAAATTACATCATGTAATCAAGTGATGCTTCAATAATCAGAAGAACCACAAGATTTATCCAGGGATGTGACACTTTCCTTTGGGGGCACTTCAACCATTGGATCAGCCATGATCAATGAGATGCTAAATCTACTGTAGCATGACCAACATTCTTGCAGTTTTGTACACATTAGGGCAACATGCCCCCATGCCCCCACAAGCACATCACTGGATTCATCTAAAAATATAAACATCACTTACTGACAAAGTTATATGAACAAAGTATTTGAAAACAACACAGTATATGAAAATATAAACATCACTTTATGACAAACAATAGTAATGCAAAATATTTTGGCTTCACTCATTTCAAGCCACTGTTATTATCCACAAATAATATTCACTGCTTTTTCATCTAGGAACACTCCTTGGTGCCATACGGCATGGTGCTGTACTCCCCTGGGATGGTGATGGTGACATATCAGTCTTACATCCAGGATATCTCTATGATGCGGAACCATGGATCAGTTACCTTGGAAACAGAGGAATAGATGCAAATATGATGATTGCTACATACAAGGGAATGACTGTTGATATAGTTAGGTGGAAGCTTCACACTGTGCACCATCATGGTCTAAATATTGCCAATTTGTACAAATATTATCCTCCAAACTCAGGAGATTCATTCATTGTAAAACTAAGTCACAAGTTAGAAACATTTCCATATGACTGGATTGAGCCCAGGAAATTGGTCGACTTTCATGGAATTCAGGCTCATGTTCCTTTCCAAGCACTCAAACTACTTAATAAAAGATATCCTCTGTCATTACAGTATAGAATACCTTATAAATGGAAGTGCTGGCTGCCTTGGTTTGATGGGAAAGTTAAGTTTGGGCAAGCTTAGATAGCATTATGCAAAGTTCCACAGTGCTGTCATGTTGTGATAGACTTAATATTGCATTAACAATTTATTTTATTCTGCCAAAGGTAGTATAGGGAAACAACATGAACTTAGGCTGTCCATTTTATCTGTAAATGTATATTTTGATTGCATTTGAAATGTCCTAGTAGTTGATAATATGAGTTTGTTTGTCAATATTTTAGAGTGGAAATGTTACTCATTGGTGGAAGCTACAGGCCTGTCTATGGAAGTCTTTGTGCTAATCTTTGCAGTGGGTAGTAATTGATACAGGGGGCCATGCTCCCCCAAACAGTAGTATTCCTTATAGGAAGCAATTTTGTTAAGAAACTTCCCATATGACAAGGACAATAAAATGCATCAGAGGATCCCTAACACCCAACTCTGGATCTGCCCATGACAGAAGGCAAAGTAAATTTTCTTGGTAAATTCATTTAGTAGGAACCAACTCAGACATTCTGAAACAGCCCTTTTTTGAGCTCTAGGATTTTTTTTGGAACTTTTTGAGGCTGACCCTTGAAATATCAACCCATAGTGTTATATTGCTTCCTTTGTCCTTGTATGATTCTGGGTGTAAATTGTAGTATATGTATTTATGTTGATAGTAAGTACAATTTAATACATATAATTTGGATTTAGAATTATCTGTAATTTTGATCTAATGCCTTCATTGAGATTAAATTTTAAATGTATTTGTTACTGATTAATCTAGAAACAGTATGTAAAGAACACCTTTCTCTCACAATTGCAGCATCATGGTTGGGAGGGGGACTGGGGGACACATCAATTTTATACTTCGTCCAAATCAAAGGAGAAAATGTTAGGGATGGGGTGGTGGATGTTGAGTAATATATGACTCAATTTTTTTCTTCACTACATTGTCATGCTATCACACTCTCCAACTCAAGCCCATAGATAGGCCTGTGTTTCAGGGGTGGCAAATTTCGAGGAATCATGTGGTACAAAATCTGAGAGCTTATTTCATACTTTTTGCTATCAAAATCAAATAGACAATGTGTTTACAGAAAAAGATCGAACTTTCTAATATGTCACAAAGACCAAGGTTGAGTTGAACCAAAATTTGAGGAGATCTCTCCCTATCTACAATTTTGCAACAATAAAAAATTGCAAAAAGATTTCCCAGGGGTGGCAAAAAGCTGAGATTCTGTTGTTCATGGGTGTCATTTGCCACCCCATGCTACAGGCATGCTCCAACTGATTATCATTGGTGCTATATATAAAAGTATATTTCTCCTATCATGCTAGATGCTCTTGGCCCAGTGCAGTACTATATCTAAGGCTAAATTGCTTGTTGCATGAATATAGTCTGCTATCTACTTCTGATCAAATTTTGCACATTCAAAAAGATGCTGAATTGCTTGCCATCATATTTCTGTGTTTGCAATTCACAACAGTTGGATCTTGGGTTGTCACTGTACCCTCAGGTGTGCATCTGGGCAGCAGCTTGTCCATATCCAGTGCGGAGTCTGTTGACGCTTTACTAGTGTGGCCATTGCAGTTTGTGTCCTGCTGGAAGGGTTCCCAATGGTTCAATACCCATTTTGACATCGTTTGCGTTATGCAGCTGGTTGACAGGATCAGTCCATGCTTTGACTCTGCCGACAGACTGCGTTGGGGCCTAATTTGCAGACAAAAAGGACTTTTCTTGAGTTTTACCAGCAATCCAACGCAGTAATGTGCCGAGACACCTTCTGTTGGGTGGAAGGAGCGACCTGACCAATTAGTCTTTCTAAAAAGAAAAAAGGTCACAAAATACTGTGGCCAACCCTCTTGCTGCCTGGCTAACTTTTGATCCCCACTGGCACATCCCTGAGACAACGTTGACCAGCACTATCGATTTTCGGCAAATGTGTCAAACGATATTACGTACCTCTGCATGAAGTAGAGGGCCGCCCCCATATAGGAACATTGTTGAATAGCTCTTCATGTGTATATTCCATATTCATATGCTACCCTGTATTCCCTCACGAGATAATAGGCAGGGGATAAAAATCACATACCAAATTATGCATATTTTCCCATATATGGGGGATTTTCATGATGCCAGACATAGAAAACAAATGTACCCCTAACGTTTACCTTAACCCAAGCCCTTTCCATTTCAAATATTTCAAATTTTATTTCATTTCAAATATTTTAGGAGGATGGCCCTTCAGCAGTGCTGGTTTTCAAGGGGCCCTCCATAACATGCATTACAAAATAGACATACCATATCTAAAACCAAATAAAGTGAACCTAGAACGGTCCTAAACACATTAACTAAAATGGACATTAACGATAATAAATTACTGCATCAGAAAAAGAAGAATCAAGATTCAAAATGGCTATATGCTATATACATTTTGCAAAAATAGTCAGGGATGATGCCAGCCTTCGCTCCACAGAGAGGCCATTCCAAGTCTTAGCACCTCTGAAAGAGAAACGTTTTTAGTCAGTTTTCGAACTTTTCTTAGGTGGTCACAAATCAGTTAGTGTGTTTCCAAATGCAAAACCCAAACCTTATCCAAATTCCTGTTACACCCTTTCATGCAGAGGTAGTCACCTAGAGTCGATCCAGATATGCGTCAGATTTTTCCTGTTGGGGACGCTTTGCAAGCCTTAGACCAACCATGCCTAGAACAAGAGGTCACGAAAAACACTAATTTCTTGAAGGATGACTAACTTCCTTGCAATTTCGTACACACTAGGGGGTGTCACTGCCCCCACACCTCCCAAAACTCATCACTTCCTTGCTTTTGTCCAATTGCTATTGTTTGATTCTGCGCACGCGCAGTATTCTGTTATCTGTGATGGCGTAGATCACACCATTTTTCTGAGGTACTATTTTCTTGCTTTATTCCTTGAAATATCTACCGTTTGAGTCGGAAATAGGTTAAATATCTTGTTTATAGCATTGCTGAGAAGCAGAATACTTGTAGCAAGTCTTAGGTCTTATCGTATGTTTCAGGCATTATAAAGAAGTTCATGTCTAGGCCTATCCCGTGTAGTCCATCGTGAACTTCATGTCCAGTACGTTCTGATGGTAATCTATAGATTATTACCCAAGAACATGAACGTCTGGTGATTTTGAAGTGTCCAGAAATGGTAGATATATTTTCTTAAGGTTTTTGTTATTCCATGTCATGAGGTTGGCAGCTGAAGTTAGTAACAAAACAGCTTTCTGATCTTGTGATTGAATGGTGATCGGTCAGTGATTTGGACAGGGGAGTCATAAGGATTCCTGTTACGGGGGGGGGCTAAGTATAATTTTAGAGATTTGAGGATTTAAATGCATTTTACATGATAGTATGCTATCCCGACAAGCTTGACCTTCTCTCCGATCGGGGCTAGAGTTCCCCGCATGAGTTTTGGAGCGGGAGGGCATAAGGGATGCGTACCCCCACTTTTTGGCAAACTTGTAAATGAACTGCCCCCTTTCTGCTAAGATAGTGCCATTTTTGCTTTTGAGGGTCCCCCAGAATATATGTGCCTCTCACTTTTTTAATGCTTCCTACATCCCTGGTTCCATCGCAGTGGGGCTGTAGCCCCCTGCACCTCATGTGGAACATGTGACTTAAAAGTAAATGTAGTTGTGAATTAATGTAAACTAAACATACTAGAATATATAAATAATATCTTACACGCGCAAGAATGTGACACGTAATGATGAGTCATCATGTTGCATAAATTTAAGAAATAATCTAGATTTTCCATTTGCCATTACCTATTTATATGGGAAGTGAGGATCTTGATTCTGGTAGGTTTTCAGCCAAGTATTTTTCATTATTTTGGATAGAATTCATAATGTCGCTTGAGTTTCTTGTATTAGCAGTCTATAACTTTCAAAGATGATCATCATGCATTTGACACTTAAGAATATACATATTTTTGCACTGTCTTAAAAAAGTGCTAATGAGGCAGTGGAATTTTTTCTTCCTACATCGAGTATCATATTTTTGCTTCTTGCAATGTAGCACGGTATACACGCATTTTTTAAAATAAACAACTGCTTTATAAGCAAGGCAGTACTAGGCAAGGCAAAAAGTTAAACAATTTTAGTACTGGATTGAAGATTGCTAAGCAATTTGAAAAATTGTATTTTCAGTACTTAACAGGAAATATGAACTGACACCATCTTATTAACAGGAATAACCTGTACAAGCGTTATCTGCCCTCAATACTTGTTGACTGTCAATACTTACCAATTATCGAACCGTTTTCAGTTTATATGGCCCTATATTTACCTTTTTCTAATCTATTTTCAAAAAACACGAACAAAAAGTTAAGAAATTGGTAAGCAATTTTGAATACTCAAATTTGCCTTCCTGCTAAGCAATTTTTAGTACTGAGCCCGAGTTGAAATTGCTTATTAAAAAAATGCGTGTAATAACGTAGTGCATTATAAAAATCAAGAATTTAATACTCTATTTAGCAAGGAAGATTCCATTACGTCATTAAGACTTTTTACTTCTTGGAAACTTTTTACTTCTTATTAAAGTTCTTCCTGATTTAGATTTTGAGAAAAGAGATGTTATAATATATTGATTTTCTACGAGATGAAACGAAATTGACCCCAATATCATATTCTGCATTCCTATAAAGGATTGCTTTTTCCTATTATAAATGTATCGATTATATTTGGCATATTACGTAGCACACGTTTACGACATACATTGTCAAACACTTGCAATTTTTCTTCATCTGAATGCAGATAATTTCATCTTTAAACAGCAAGTTTTTTTCAAATAAGAAACCATTAAAACCTTTTATACGCAACCTAGTACTAGAGAACCTAAAATTTAAGAAACTTTTAGAACTGCAAGGAAAGAGCTAAGAAACTTTAGGCAAATAGTATACAGAAATTGTTACTTGGTTCAACGTATAGCTGTGCCAAAGCAATGTGAATATGACATTGCTTTGGACTTTAACTCGTACTGACACATTTTGTTTTTTATAGGACAAATAGTTTGCTAAATTCACGTTCTGTGTACATTTTCACGGTAAATTAGTTCGCTAAATCAGGAAACTTTTAGAACTAAAATGTGGCCAAAAATTAAGAAACTTTTAGTACTTAGGCCTTGAGCTAGGTTTCTTATAAAAAGAAATGTAGTAGATTTGAAATTTTGAAATCATCGGGCAGATCAAGACAGTTCAGGGCAAATCGCTTCCAATTGCAAGCTGTTAGGGAGCAAGACTATAATTTGTTAGCAAGATCTATCAAGTTCTTGCACGAGTTCAATCAGCGGTCGCGGCGACGGAGGGGCCGGGGGGCCTTGGCCCCCCCACTTTTTGCTAAGATGAAATTTTTAGAACCTTTTGGAATCTCAAAAGTGAATACGTGAAAAAATAGATTAAATTATTCAATTGCATTGTATCTATCCAAGGTACAACACTGAATATACAATGTGCTAATCAACACATCTTGCAACAAACAACAAACAATACTAATAGCGCACAACACTGTCAACTGCATACACACGATGACATCATGATGATATTGATATATTTTACTGTATTCTTGGGGAAATTACGTATTGTAAAAAACACGTGGTCGATAGATATTTCACAAGATACCACTGTACTGCAACGCTGCTCTTTCGAATGAAATTCTGCGCACAAGATAGATACCTTCAAGTTAAATGGAAGGAAGGCATGTCTCAATCGTCTATTACTAAATTTTGAAAACTACTTCTGGTTTATCTGAAAAGCTGCGTAATGATGTCGAACAGCCAGAGTTTACATCGCAAACATCTACATCAACAACATTTAGTTTAGGAATAACCGAAGAAAAGCCTTTTCATCCCCAAACAGAGTTGTCCAAACTTTCCAGTCCATCTCCCGAGAAAAATGCTTGCTAATGAAAAACATAGCATGTATCATTAAGATCATTTTTATTTGCTATTTTTGCAAATAAAAAGATCATTTTTATCATTATTCTCTTTGGGACGCACAATTTTATCTGTCATCCAAGCATAGTGGGGCAGATTTAAAATTTTATCGACTTTCTGGCCCCCCCACTCAAATACTCGCGCCGCGACCCCTGTCAATATGTTTTCAATCTGCTCACCCTAGGTGTTGTTCTGCAGTATGAATATGGTCTTGGGTATTAGCTTTGAATCACTATGAAATGCCTATCCGTAACGGTACCTACTCAAAGGTATAGGAAAATAAGGATTTCGATTGCTATTTTCCAAAAATTCCACTTTTGCAAAACAAATGTCAAAAATTGTAAACAACTTAGCGTGTTAGGACACGCACCTCAAGACTGCGATTCGTGTTTTTTCTCAAAATATACAAACAGACTGCATGGCATCTTTTATCTATTTTTTCCTAGCCTCAATTTTGGTAAATTTTTCTGATTTTAAGCCTAGAATTATTCTTAAATTCTTAAATACCAAAGGTGTAACTTCACCTAAAAATTCAAGGAATCTATTCCAATCTTTGATATTTTACTACATCATAAAACTAGACAAGAGTTTATATTATGTATCGATAACTCTAAAGTACATCTGCAAGCAGTATATAACTATGATAAAAAATTCGTATGTCTCAATGAAGCTTAAGCCTCGCATTATTTTTAAATTGTTCCTAAATTTCAGCGATTTGAGCCTCAATATTCTTATAAACTTTAATCATTTACGCTGCAGGAGAGGCTCTTATTGGATTTTTGTATTTTAAAAAATTAGATCTCATTTAATGGAGTATAGCTTTAAAGACGGATCGAAGCTTATTTAATTAGCATTTTAAAACGTACCTTGCTAAAGCCTTCTTTTGCTCTTGGAAGTATGCTCTTTCGGTTCTCTCTTCATTCCTTGATAGAGCTTGTTCTTCTAATGCAGAAGTTAGTACAGGATGAAAGTCGGCTTTCAGATAGTTCTATCTATAGCCTTCAGTTTTGACCTCTACTCTTGCTAGGCACATCTTGCAATAGTTTTATCTTCACAGAGCATTTTTGTGTACATACTTGCATATATAATGCAAGTTCTGTTGTAACTAGGCCCATATGTATTTTGCATTTTACTTCTTTTCATAACGAATTCTTGGTGACACTTTTTGTATAGCTTTGTCCATGTATCAATCACCCTACTTTCCATAACTCTGTTAACTCTACCCTTGCTGCTTAGTCGCGTATGTACTGACGCATTTGTTGTACTCCGTGGTCCCAAGCAATCTTTCCTTGGTGCTATTGCTTATCCAGAAGAACACATTGTTAGGTAGTTGAGCTTAGAAGCATACATTTGTGTTTGAGCTTAGTTGTTGGGTAGTTGAGCTTAGAACCATAAATTATTTTAAAAAGCCCCATCGTTAATCATATCTTTCTTATATATTTCACTCTGTTAATGTTATGCTTTTACATATTACCGCAGACAGTTAATTTTACGTAGTCTAATAATATAATAATAGTAAGCTCATTAATTTACATTTGGCTATTTACAGTAGCTGAGATAAAGCTAATCTAGGCCAACTATTTACAAGGTTTGGAAAAATGAAAGACGAAAGAATATATGAAAATAGATGTTAAAGAGTAGAGAAAATATATGAAAATTTATAATGAAGAAGGTATATCACTCTCTAAAATCCTTGCTAGCTACAGCCGTTACATAGCAGTTAGATTCGAGCAGTTAACAGTAGTGTGAACGACATAAATTTTCTACATTCGTTACTGCGATGAGTTGTGGAACTACATAATCTAGAGAAATTGTACAATTTAACAACATAAACACGTAAGTTTAGTTGCAATACCAATGCTAGCGTAAAAGTAGTCATGGAAATGAACGAAGAAATCACCCAATAGAATTGCCGAATAACAGGAAAAGTGATTACCTTAGTAACAGCTTGGGCGATGGGAATTTTTCGAATGTTGTTAATCGTACATGAAAAGGATTCTTTAAAAGCATGAATCTGAGGCTTGGCTTCGTTTGCGTTGTTAAGATACAATATACGTGAGTCATACCTTGAGTCATAAGTGGTACATACCCAATGAAACAGAGTCCAAACTTTTGAGTTATTTTAAAGCAAATTAAAGCAAAGCATGTGAGAAAAATAATTACAAATTTGATTTTCACAAATTGTTTTCATATATTTTGTTAGTTTTCATCCTGGGTACGAAACGTTTGAAGCACTGGAACCGGTTTGCTAAATACTTGATTGCTTGCAGTTATAAAATTTTTCTAATTGAAAAGTTAGGAATATTTCTTTTAGTTGTATAAGTTCCTTAAATCCTCTTACATGTGGGTTCCATATAAAGTCGTTCATTGTTAAGAAAGCGTGTGGCAAACGCCAAAAGAGGATGAGGAAAAACCACAGGTGTTTCACCGCCCAATGTCCGGAGCATATTGCCTTGATATACACGTTTTTTTTAATAAGAAAATCATTATTTTGCCTGAGCCTCAATTTTCTTAACATATCCCGAAATTGAGCCTGAGATTTTCTCAATTTTTTCTTAACTTTTTCTGAAATAAACTGGATAGAGTGGTTTACACTTTCGTTACTAATATTGTACACTTGAATTTGAATTCCATCTTTAACATTTTGACTGCAGTAACGACGAAATGCCAATTTTTGGCCAACAAAAACACTTAATTTTGGAAATTGAGCTTCGTGATTTTCTTGTGATTTTCTTAAGATTTTGACGATTTGAGCCTCGTTTTCTTACCAACTTTTTTCTTATTAAAAAAAGCGTGTAGTTGATTATATAGCCGTAATTGAGTCGTACTGTGGAGGGTGAGGGAAGGAATGCACAACAATGTGTTTTGCCATGCTGCAAACGAAATGGTCACAGTATTTTCTGTGGCGTTTTTTTTGTGAAGGCGAAATCCCACCGGTTTAAATCACAGCGCTTCTGGGCCTTCATTTCATTTGCCAAAAACCATCAACCTCACAGATGTGTATAAATGCGAAAACACTGCAAAGATAGTTCAAGTTGGTGAAATTTTGATGTTGTAAAAAGAACGATTTTGACAGGTAGTTGACAGTCTTAGCCTGTATGCGAAGGAGGCTACGCAGCTTTGTGGTTCCAGCAGCCACAAGGATTTTTTTCACCTTGGGTAACCGTACTTTGGAGCTGAAATCAGCTGAATTGAAGTGGGCTTTTCTCTGTTTTTTTTACGTTTTTCATTCAGTTGAGCTAGATCTGTTATCTTAGATCAATCGTTTGAAGTTATTCATCTGACTCTTATCGCTACTTTTTCAATTTCATATTTCGTCTTTTAATTTTCTTTGACATCTTTGTTTTCGGTATCCACCTCATTACACTCTTACTTCAATCGCTCAATTCTTCTCTAATCAAATAACACCTTCGCTCCTTTTTCTAATTATGCGTTCACATGTTATCTTTGCAAGTACTCAGCCCGGTGTCTCGCGTGTTATTAAAGCCTTGTTAGTGCTTTTATTCAATAATGGTCAATTTCCTGCATAACGACTTTCCAATAAATGTTTGATTAAATACAAATGCTGGAATGTCCCCATGATTTTGCAGTGCAGACTTTCAAAGTTAACTGATACCATAACGTATTCCTTTTTTTTTAACACGCCTCTCCCTATTAAACGTTACTCTCCAATATACTCCCATAAGCGTAGGAGGCAGGGGGCAAGGGGGCTGCAGCCCCCTAAAGTTGGACAAAAATCTGTTTCATTCGGGCAGAAAGATTACAGCCCCCCCAAAATTTCACGTCCTCCTACGCCCCTTTGTATACGCCGAATGTAGGCAGTTGCCTAGAGGCCATTCACATACTACGTCACACTAGTTTTAACATTATTAGACACCCACCCACCTTCTGTCTCACTTAATCACAAATTCAAAACTACCCATCCACCCACCAACCTTTCAGTGTATAACGTCAAATTATGAATTTCAATAGGATATTTTTCTGCTTTCGTAATAATGTGTTTATTGTATCTTCGTTTTGGGCGGTTCATGAAGGCAGCCATGTTTATGTACTTTGGCTGTGACTGTGACAGTAAAATTGCCAAAATAGCATCAAAGTAGGATTGCCAGGTGATTTTTAGACATGGAGCCAAATTTGTTCTAAAGGAGGGCCTTAGTTGCTATTTTGAGGCCAAATGTTCCAAAGATCGAGTTGTTTAGAAATTGTGACATCACATTCCAAAGGCAACCCACCCACCCATTTTCACACTTTGTCACAAAAATGAAAAAATTCCCCCACCCCCTTGCGTGGCGTAATTTGTAAATGCGCCCTTATAACCTTGAAACTCTAGCCACACGGCAAACTTGACACATCTCATACGATCTGATAGAGAACAATTCTAAAAATTATCCTGGGGGCAGGCCCCCTCCTCTCTCTCTCTCTCTCTCTCTCTCTCTCCATTCCTCTCAGTCTCCATTCCTCTTCTAAGGGGACAACATCATTCTAGGATCACACAGCGTCGTAAAGTGTATTGGCTCTAGCACAGGGAAAATCTCCCTCACATTCTGTTTTTCAACTTTAGAGCTCTGAATTTTGTAAGCGCTTGAACAGGGCCTAAATCGACAATGCTTCAATTGTTCAACTCATATCACACTTTTGAAGGGGTCTTGAGCAAGTTGCTCAAAATGGCAGCCGCGGAAACAAGATTTCACAGGTTGACCATAGCTAGATTTTTAAATTCAGAATTGTAATTCATATGTCCTAAGTCGTGGGAACTTTGCAGAGCATAAATAAGAACTGTCACTGTGACATAATTGGAATGGTTTCAGATCACAGCAACTCTAATACAATCACATCATTGTTGGCCACAACAAAGGAGATATAATAGATTAATAATTTTTATATGCTGCTTGATGGTTAGTGGTAAACAATGGATATTGTAATACATTAAAAAGAAGTTGATCAAGGGATGATGCGTGGTTATTCAAAATAAGTGTGTTCCGGACAGGAAACTTTGTGGAATGACCCTATAGATGCAATAGTTTCGTGTGGTAATTACTAATGCTTTAATGGCGTACATAGTTGTTATCCAAGTTGCGTAAACAAGCTCACGGAATAATCCTGACGAATTTGTAAATTGAAATTGTGATACTGGGATTTGTCACTCATTGCAATGATCCAACAACATGGCTCCCCCGAGGTTTGATCAATGCTGCAGGTGTAGGCTATCGACAAAGCAGTTGAATCGCGAAGGGGCTTCCCACAGCAGTTTAATGTTGTTTATCATCTAAATTGCCTTTCAATCCAAAGTCTGAACTGTTTAGCTAGACTTATGGGCCTGAATTCAACGTCCATTATCGTAATTTCGAAAACAGGTTAAGACTATGAAATGTTTATCACTCTTGCTCTGAAGAACAACAGAAAGTGGTTTAGTGTTGAGAAAAAGAAGGTATGACTTATTTTTCTTGCAAAAGGAGACTAGAAGCTGTAAAATTTAAGTAGAATAATTTACCTGAATGAGTAATTTAGCTACATAAGTTAATAGCTGCAAGTTTTTATAAAATAATTGAACATTAGTCTCTCCCTTATTTCTCTTTTCCCCCTTTATTTCCAAATGAGGTTAGTCTGCAACCACTGGCTTGTGCAGCTTCAGGTACCTGTACATGTCTTGGATCGTCTTCTCTTCTTGGATCGCTGTCGTTGTCGACAATACAATTCAGTGGCGTCGTTGGTGGCTTCTGAGCCCGAACTACGAGGCACAGAGTTGTCCGCAGGTAGGACAGGCTGCATTTCTTTGTCGCTCCTTTCTGTCCTGCCTCTTCCTCGCCAGGTCACCAACTCGTCTTGACTCGAACATTCGGCATGCTTGTGAGACAGCCTGTCTCCAGGAAGCGCGGTTAGGGGTTAAGGCTTCCCATCCCATCACTGGAATGCTGCATGCCTTTAAGGAGGACTTGACAGCATCTTTGTAGCTCTTGAGTGGAGCTCCTTGTGCACGGGTACCTGTTGAAAGCTCGGAGAGAAGCAGCTGCTTTGGGATGCTGTAATCCGTCATGCGCTTTACATGACCAGGCACCTGTACATGTAGTACAACTATATACCCAGGAGCATCCAATAGAAGCCTTGAGCCTGCGGATGAAATTATCAATGGTTAATGGTTTTAGTTGATAGTTGATAGGACAGGTAAGGGGGTTTTACTTCCTACTCCTAGACCTAGAGAAGATATCATTGGGTATGCAAATCTTTGATGAAAGTAGCAGTTATAGAGTGATGCTTCAGCTGTAGCACATTTTTTTTCTAAGAAGGTCGATAGGTTCATATGTTTTAGAAATTCCAATTTACTGTGTGTGTATTTGTGCGCGCGCGTGCGTGTGTCATATAGCTCGTGTTCTCTTATTTCAGCAGTTTTGCTTTTGCTTTTGGCTGAGAGTTGTGCGTTTGTGCTTATGTTTTTGTTTCTCTTGAAAATTTGTGTAGACACTGGGGGCAAGGGGCATTGCCCCCCAATAATTCACTGAGGCTATATATAAAGGTGCTCTACACAGTACTTTTAAATCATTTTTCAGTTGACTTCTACCCAATCTAGAGCCTAGGAGAATCACAACACGGATATGCTGATTTTATTGTGCTACAAACTTTAAACCTTTTTGCCAGTATTTTCACGAGTATAGTAAGGCTTGCTGTATGTGTAGATGGCGATCCTACTCGGGAATTGGGCATTGTTCCTTCTGAGTGGATTCCATATAGCCCATGCTAGATATCTGGGGTAGTAAATGCCTTTTCTTTGATATACTGGTAGAAGATTGTTTTGCTTCCATCATCGGTGTACATGCACGTAGTGGAAAAGAGAAAGTGGGCTTAGCCTTTTCCATCTTAAATCTTGAAATTTTGATGACACGAGGTATAACAGCCAGTTTCCCCATCTTAGCATTAAGGTCAATTATGAAAACTGCTACATTCCATTCTGCAAAAGGGCGTTTTCCGATGTTCTAGAGGGCGTTGTCTCAAAAAGTTTTCTGGGGACGAGCCCCCAGATTCCCATTTTCCAACAAACCATCTATGAAATATGATTGGCATATGCTTATTTTCTATTGGCGCAAATATGCAACATGCAACACCTATGAGCGTAGGAAGTGAGGGAGGCAGGCGGCTGTAGCCCCCTCCCCAGGTTGGGCAGAAATCCGTTTCAGTTGGGCAAGTTTTCTGAAAGAACAATAGGAAATGCGGGCAGAAAGTTTAAAGAAAGTGTACAGGCCCCCTAAATTTGACGTCCTCCTACGCCCATGAACACACCCTCCATCCTTTAGCTTAGCTTCTACACCTGTGCCCTCCCCAATCTAGGTCAGCTCTCTATGGGCCTAAACCCCAACTAATGACTGTGCATGATGCATGGAAGTATTGATACGTTAGTTGAATAGTAGGATGTGACAAAATGAAACTAAGAGTCCATTAAAATAAGTATATTTTGAACATGCTTAGAAAAATAAATCAGGAAAAACTGTACAAATTAAAGAAAAATCAGGGAACTTTTTCCACAAAAGCTGTACGAACCTTGCATTTAAATCAGGACTTCGGACTGGCCAGGAGAGGAGACTTATTCCTTGATGCTGAAAATAATTTTTAAGACAAAATGCCTACCTCAGTTATCATAGGTGACAGAAATGCTTTGAGGCACATTTCACTACTACAGTGAGATATACTTGTAGCATTCACTTTCTTGCTACATATCACCAGCTTTCCATAACCATTAGGCCAAATCTATCCCCAAAACATGATGGGTATTGCATTCCTGAATCTTGGTTGGAAGAACTCTGATTTGTAGGTTTCTATTTGCAAGCTGCTAAACTGTCAATGTTATGGGATAGTTTCTATAGCCAAAGCTGCAATCTTCAAAAAAAGCAACATCGTTATAGTACTACACGTTTTCTTTTTTATAAGAAAAAAGTTTATAAGAAAATGAGGCTCAAATCGTCAAAATCTTAAGAAAATCGTAAGAAAATCACGAGGCTCAATTTCCAAAATTAAGTGTTTTTATAGGCGAAAAATCGGTATTTCGTCGTTATGGCACTCAAAATGTTAAAGATGGAACTCAAATTCAAGTATACAGTATTAATAACGAAAGTGTAAGCCACTCTAGCCAGTTTATTTCTGTAAAAGCTAAGAGAAATTTAAGAAAGTCTCAGGGTCAATTTCGGGAAAAGTTAAGAAAGTTGAGGCTCAGGCAAAATACTGATTTTCTTATAAAAAAAGTGTAAGCTAGGCATTATCTGAGAGCCTACTCGTACCTCGAAGCTAAATTTTCTTGTTTTCAGCTTTGTGTATGTTGCGAACTTTAGAAACCATATTGTGCATTTTTTTATTTTTTTTATCGAAAAATCTGGTTTCAGCAAATATATTTATATATTCCAGCCGCTATTGTCATTTAAAACGCTGTAGGAATTGAAATGCTGGCCTTGTTAAAAGAAGGTGAATTTTTGCCGCCATTTTCCATATGGCGGTGAAATACTTGTCAGTGTATACTGGCCAAGACAAGTTTCTTATCAAAAGGACGTGTATTTAGAAGTCCAAATTCGAAAGTCGAATGAAATCATGTGTTGAATGTACTTCAAGCATAATGACTTTGGAACGTAGGCCTGCCCAAGTTAATGATGCCATTAATACGTTAAATAATAGTTTTTATTGATCCTGCAAAACATAATTTGTGTTTACTGGCAAGTCGTGTTAGTCACCATGGACGCAACTTTCACTCTTGACGAAGCTTAGCTGTTAGCGTGTAAGTTCTGCTCTGAGTGGCAGTTTGTATACTTTGTGTTTTCGTGCCATTTTCGATCAATATCTGTTTGTAATTACAGTTACTTTTATGAACGTAGAATTTGAGTGTTTAAGTATATCCTGCCAGAATCTTCGTTCTAAAAGTTAGGCAGTATAGTGTAAATGTATATTGGAAGGCTTAACTACGACCTAACCAGGATTTAAATGTTGCAAACAGCAAGCCACACTGTCCACTATTAGGAAGGGAAATTTTTAGCAATCATAATTTAATGCCAAATTAAGGAACAAAAAAGTTTGGGAAACGACAGAAATTGAAAGCAATGCAATTACGACATGTTTACGCGTTGAACAGATGAATTGTCATAAAGCCGCCAATACCCCTCTACCTTGGGACATAAGTGCGGATTGGTATTGAAAATTGAGCAAAACCAGGCATGCCCCACACTATATGTAGACAAATGCGCTACTACCTGGGGAAATTTTGAAACATTTGCATATTGGATTACCGAAAAATCATTGCAACAACAATAGCCGCCATCTTGGATTTCAAACTACGAATCCCCACCTGAAGCCCCATTTTGCTAAGTGGAAATGCCAAGATGCGTCAATCCCCTCGTAGTGCAGACACGCCAAGCAGCTAATAGGGCAAAAAATCCCCACTAATACCCCACATGTCCGAGGTGGGGGGGGGGGGAGTGGGGATTCATTTGACTGGTGCATTAGGCCCGAAGATCTAGGAAGTTGGTTTGTGAAACTTGATGGAATAAGAGTGCTTTTGATACTAGGATTGGGTTGGTGCTACAAAAGCACAGTTTTTGGCGTACCACAAAATTCCTTGTCGCACCTTAGGCGTGCAGTTTGCATTAAAGGCACCCTGGCTTCTTGATTGATTTATGCTTTCATACCGTCTGCAGAGTATGGAAGAACTCGATAAGTTCTCGCGCATGCGAGGTGAAGTCTTCCGGGTGCACGACGTCTTCTTATGTCTAATATCATTTTCACTCTGAGAAGATATATTACTACGAATAGAAGTACCGTTGAGATCAGTATGTGAAGAGCAGTTACTTGTGTTGTTCTTTCGATTTTTATTGCATTCGTGGTTTATTTTGGCATGCTGGCTCAAACCTTTGCGTGAAGCTGCAATTTATAGCAGAATTTTGAATATTATGTTCTTCTTGCTTTGTGTTATTTTCATACCACAAATGTTTAGCTATTAGTACGATACTATTTAAGTAGTTTTGGTTCTTCTTTCATGTAGTCAAAATAGTTCCAAAAAGGAAGTTAGGCCGTGTGCAAGTTGCCATGCTTTTTATGCAGGTACTGGTATTGTGTTGATAATAAGTTTTGTGTTTTTACCTTTTTACCTGCTAACCAACAGATCTTTTATTCTGCGAACAAAGAGTATGTTTGCGCACCTGCAAAGACCCGAAAGCAATACGAAATGTATAGACGCAAGCGAAAGGGGCACTTTTTTGCAGTGCAGATGTGATCCGGAAATATTTAGCTATGGCCTTGCTTAAAGTAGAGAAAGATAATGATTCTATACAATGAACGTACTGGAAGAAATAGCTTTGGCCACGTGTCAGATATTATTTTATTCCATTGTTTTGTTGTCGACAGCGCGCTAGTGCCTAGACACCTGTTCTTGATAACTTACTTTTTCCATGTGCTTTTTCGCTGTTAATCAATTACTCAAGATGAGCTAAATAATGTCCTTCTTGTGTATAGTCTTCCTCCGTCATGGCAAGTAGAGATATATTAACATCACGTTTACACTAACACGAATTCAAATGGGTACAGACGCACTTTGGATCTGTGATTATTATTGTTAGCGTTTACACTTTCATGGATCCAGCTACAAATCCCTACAATTTAGAAAGTTCAGTTTTTTCACTGCACTCTTTTTTAATAAGAACCAGTAAAATCGAGGTTCAGGCTGGCTGTTCTCAATTTTACCCAAATTTTGAGGCTGAATTGTTCTTAATTTGTTCTTAAATTAGTAGCGTGTAGGCCATATAGAAGTACGTAGAAAGACTATATACAAGGCAGCATAGCGCTCAAATCTTGATTGGTTAATACATTTGCTCACAACCAAATTCTCCTTGCCGTCTCAGCCAATAGAAGGCTGCGAT